>JAWWML010000026.1:706871-813378 GCA_035047165.1 Ormyrus rosae | reverse complement strand
AGTGTTGTCAAATCAATAGCTTGGTGGTTGAATTGATTACTGGAGTTTTTGAATTGACGATGGTTTTTTCTCAGTGTTGTGATGAACGAGTATTCGCAAAGTACCCGTTTGTTCTTGTAAACTTTAGTTTTAACAAAATAAGTCAGGGGAATAATTCAGGTTGAAACTGACAAAAATCAATTGCCTCTTGATCCACTTGTCGGGCATCATTCATAAAAATTCTACCGAACGAAACAGTATCGCTCGCGCGACTAATCCTAAGCAATAAATAAAATCCACAATTCGTACAACTGCTAAAACAGAGAGATGAGAACTAAATAATAAACATCGAGAGGCAAAAGTAATAAATTCCCCCGCGGAAACGGTAATAACTCAATGCGTCCGAATTTATTACGCGAATTCGGCGCTCTCTCTCTCTCTCTCTCTCTCTCTCGCAAAGTGCGCTCGGGAATGAAAAGCGCGGCGGCGGCGGCCGAAATAAAAAAAAAACTGTGCATGTGATTTTTCGCCTCCCCCCACTCCGATGTCACGAATATAATCGGTAATTGAGAAATAAAAGGGCAAAAGGCAAATATGTCGGGTGCTTTTCGAAGCGCGAATTTCCCTGCGGCCGCGTGTAAAAGGGCAAACACACAAATGCGTACGCCGAAATCGCCTTACACACAAAAGCACGCGTTTCGCCGGGCGACGAACTGATGCCGCTGCAGGGGTGAGGGGGGGGGGGGGGTGAAGGCGGAAAAATCGGAAATACGCGGGCGCGCGAGTCGTTTAACCGTAAAAAGCCGGGAGGGAGAGCCGCGCTGTCGATGATTTATTTATACATCTATAAGCTTTTTAACCGAAAATTTTCCCTGCAAAGGGCACTTTTACGAGAATATAAAGAGCGAAATATGGAAAGCGCTGTTAATGTTAAAGAGAGCTCGCCCGGCAATCGTTATGAATTTATTCTACCCCCCACCCTCCCCCCGCCAAATTGCGGAAATTTTATATACAATTCGCATATTTCTCGTCCTTTATTTTTTTTTTTTTTTTTTTTTTCGAGCTTTGCTCGTTTGCTATATACGTGTTGTCTCGCTAAACACACTCGAACCGAGTCGAATTCTAGGCGGAAAGCGTTAATTCGCAATTAATTCAAACTGCCAATCAGCCGCGACGTTTTATCAATCCACTTTGGCGTCCGCGTGAAAATTAGGGCCGCAAATGTTATTCTTCGCCTCGCCGCGGGTTAAAATCTCGAAATAAAACAAAGCCCGCGCGCGATGATGCCGGGCGGTTAACGAGGAGCTCCCGGCATTCCGGCGAGCCCCGAAATTGAAATTTTCCCCAAGCCGGAATATATGATTACCCTCCCCCTTTCGCCGATTTACGCCGTAATATCGGAAAAAAAACTCGCGGCCTTTTGTACTTTATCGTTTCCGCGCGAATTTGCCGCTTTCTTTTTTTTTTTTTGCTATGCTCTCGCTTCGCGCTTCTTCGGCGAAGGAAGGGCGGATACGTTTTTATGAATGAGCGGTGCTCCGCTGCTTTCGCGGAGTGTGAATTATATCGGCGAGGCGGACGTACACAGTCGTCGCTCTCGGTAAATAATGCAGCGCTTTTTCATTAACGGAGGGAATATTAAAACGGCGCGCGCGTGGCGGCGCTTCTCGTTTTTAATTAAAGCCCAACTTTTGCCTCTCGTCGCGAATAAGCTAATTATTTTTATTCAAAAACACGTTAAGGACGAGAGTAACTTTGTCGCGGATACGAGCGTCAGAAGCGACATATCTCGCGCCGGAGGATTTTTAAAACCGACCAGCTCTCTCTCTCTCTCTCTCGGCCCGGGAGGAACTCGTTCCTCGCGCCTAAAATTCAGTACACCCGAAAATAAGTCGTCCCGATTAATTAAAAACAACAAGAAGCCCGGCGTCGTTAAAAGAGAGAAAAAAAAAGAGAGAGGAGAGCCGCGTCCCGTAAGCAAAACGAAGCTCGCGTCCGATTAAACTCGGCGGTGTTCCGCTCTCGTAATTTCGTAACTTCGTTAAAACTCCGTCGACGGCGGCGGCGGCGGCGTCGTTCCTGTTTTTCGGGCGAAAAGCCCCTTCGCACAATGCGTCCACCCGTTAAAACCAGTCGCGCCGCGCTCTCTCCGCTCCTTCCCTCCCCTCGGCATGTAAATCCCCCCCTCCCCCTCTCCTCCCCCCGTCGCCGGGGGATCGCTTTATTTGCCGCGCGAGCGATTTACATATTCCGCAGTGCGTTTGACCGGTAATAATGTCGCTCGCCGCTTTTTACCCCGCTTCCTTCTCCGCCGCTCTCTCTGTGTCCTCTGGACTTGACTGGCCTTTATTACCGCGAAAAAAATCTCCGGCCATTTTTCCAGCCCCGCGACTCTCTCGTTTCCCCGGCGACTATTTTCAAACGCGCGGGGCCCGGCCGGCTTGAATTACGGCGATGAGTTCAATAGGTTTTAAGATACTGATAAATCCTCGGGGGCAAAGCTGCATCGTTAGAGTGATTTATCGGCGCTGCGCTGCTCGATCGCATTATCTGGCCAGCGGCGCATAACTGGGACACGCGCACTCCGTCGCGCGGCTTTTATTTATTCATAATTCAACGGGCTTTTTGCACGAGCTATTTTCAACAATTGATCTACATTCCCCCGTTACATATTCATTAATTATATACACGACTTCTCGAATCCGCGGCGAATTGAAACGGCAGCGGCTAAAAAAGAAAAAGCAACAATGCCCCCCTTGAAAAACCAGTTTTTCCCGCGAGCGAATTCCTTTTTTCTCTTTCTTTTTTTTCTTTTTTGTTCCTTGTTGTGATAACCGGCGCGGCGACGATAACGGCATTGTTCCGGCAGTCGCGTGCCGCGGCTAATGCGCATTAATTGGCCGCCGCGGATAAGGATTTTTGCGCGGTTAATTAATCGGGCCGCCGCGCCGCGAGAGCTGAAAATAGCGTAAACACGCGCGCAGCGTGATTCAGCCCGCGAATTCGCGCGCGGCACTTTGTCGAGAGAGAGACTCTCGCGCCGATCGCGCTCGATATATCGTTTTTGCGTCCGGGTTTAGTTCGCCCCCCGCCCGTCGGGGGTTATCGACCCCGCGGAGTTTTCGAGGTTTAGACCGAGATCGAAATTTAGGTCGGGGGATTTTTTTAGTTTTCGAGAAAACTTTTCCGAGCTAATCAATCTGTATTCCGGTAATTTATGACGGGTTACTTCGGCGAACTCTCGCTCGGATATTCGCTGTCTAAACTAAATTTGTAATCTACACCCGCGACCTAAATAATAACTTTGGACTAGTTTGTTATCGTATAAATCTGATATAATTTTTAGTCCGGCGTCGAGCGAGAGTTTCGGAATTGAAGCGGCAATATTGCACCCGATTGCGCAATGTACAAGGACTTTACGAAAAAATATAGAAAATAAAGGAGGGCGGAAGGAGCTCTCTCTCGCAGTTAAATATTTAAGTAACAGCGTATTCAACTTCCGAAAAGTAAGACGGGTAGAAGGAACTCGGGGGATCGTCGCCGCTTAATGTAGGCATCCTCCTCTCTCGCCGAGCGATATATCCTTTTTCGAGGCTCTCCGCCGGAAAGGAGAGACAGAGAGAGAGAGAAAACTGGCCGGAAGTCGGCGCTCTTTCTCTCCCTCTTTCGCAAGAGATCCTACACGGCAAGCCTTCAAGGTTTTATTGGAGCCTGTCGACGCGCGAGTCCTTAAGTACCTTCCTGTGTCGGTTGAAATTCCCCGACTTTGCAGGAACCTTCGGCTACTTAAATCCGCTCTTCTTCTTCTTCTTCTTCTTCTTCTTCTTCTTCTTCTTCCACTTCTCGGTATACCTCGCCTCGGCGTCTTTTTTTTCTCCGCTTCTTCCCTTTTTACTGCGCGAATCATTTTTTACTCGTCCCCCGTAATGCACAAGTAAATTTTGAGAGAGTTTTTGGCGCGAATTATTCATGACCCCGAGGCGTGATCCTCGGCGGTGGTTTTTTTTTTTTTTTTTTTTGAGCCCGTTTTTATTGTTGCGCAATGCTCATTTCGCGGGCCGATAAAACACCTCTCTCGTCGCTCGGTTGACTGAATGCCGTCGCCGCCGCTACTTCCAGCCGGTCGAGCTTTAAGACACCGCAATCAAATTTCACTCGGCGTGTAAAAAGCTTCCGCCGCTCCCTCGTCTCCTCCGCCGCCTCTTACAATTCCACTTTCGTCTAATCAAAATCCTCGTAATGCGACGAGAGAAAAAAAGTCGAGCCGCACTCCCATTTAGAAAGCCACGCCGCGCTCGGCGTGCGGTAAATGCATCGCGATATACACAACGTATATAAAGCAGGGCATATCTCGCCGCCGATGTCCGGCGATTTATTACGAGTTTTTGCGAGCGGGCCCTGTAATTGAATATCTGAAAACGTCGGGAAGCGTGTTTATAAGTCAGGGGAGCGACGCGTATCGCGCCTAGTTGTCGCGGCCGATATATATGCCCTCGGCTGTTCGGCGCCGTTTTTATACCACCGGAACTCGAACACGCGCTTTCCTGTTCTTACTGATTTGCGTTCGGCGGATTTTAAGGCTCGGGGTGTATCGATATGTGTACTGAGTTGCTGGGAGTTGCGTCATGCGTCGGGCTGATTGATAAGAAGCTTTTAGAGATTCTGGTAGTGAGGTTGGAGAAGGCGAATTTGAAGGTGAAATCGCGTAAAACTGTTTTTAAAAGACATTTGATTAAGCAACACAGTTTTTAACCATCTTGTGTACCCCATCAGAATCCCATTTGGTACAAAAGGGCCTTTGTAGCAAGAAGAAGAATACGGCAAGTCTAGCCTATAATTTCCAAATGAAACAGTCAATTGAGCGATCCGCTCCGACAACAGTTTAATTAAATATTGCCCCAGCAGGAAGAAATAATAACTCCCCCGGGTACAAATTCAAGCGTTCGCCGCGCGCCGAGACGCAACAGGAAATCACTCGGTGAAAAGAGAGAGAGAGAGAGAGGAGCCTCCAGGAACAGCAGCTCCTCGCGGAAGATAAATTCCGCCGGGTAAAATATGAAGCTCTCTTTGTATTTTGAAGAATTCCCGGCGCAGTGTGTACCTGCGAGGTTTCTTAAGCACGCGCCACCCTTCATTTTTCTCTCTCGTCCCAGATATCGGCCGACGAGCCTGGCAGAAACGGCAAATCCTATTGCTTCGATCTCTCTCTCTCTCTCTCGCCTAGGAAAAAGCTTTCTCTCTCTCTCTCTCTCTCTCCGGGGTCAAAGATGGCGGGCAGCCAGGCGTAAGATATTTATCTCGCGCTTACACGCGTCTCGGCCTCTCGTAAATTCGCGCTCCACTGAATTTTTACGTTCTCCGCCGCGAGAAGAGTGAGAGAGAGGGGCTTCATAAATATATTATTTTCGTATTTTATGAGCCGCAAAAGTCGATCTCGGCAGTTCCCCTTGTATTGACTGTAACTCACGGGGAAATCGCCGAGAGATGAATACGAGATAAAAGGGAAAAGTATTTTGCGCCTCGCGCCGATAAAACCGAGCCCCGCCGCCGCCGCCGCCGCCGCTTCTTCACGCCTCGTTTCGCGTCTATCGTTTCTTCCGCGGCGACTCGACAATCAGCCGTTTTCACCGCCAGTCGTTCTCTCGGGCCCTTTTTACGCGAACAAGCCATTTTTTTTTTGTTCAACTGCCCGCGTGGATTACGAGATTGCCGTTAAATTGCACAGGTTTACGCCCGAGTCGAGTCTGCGAGGGAGCTTCGTTCGTCTTGAGGCGAGATCGAAGAGCTGAATTAATTGTTTAGCGATTCGACCGAAAATATTCAACAGCCTTGCTATTAGAAACTATACCGAGTTCTTAAATTTCTCTTCTAAAATCGATACGACTCTCCGGTTTATCAAACAGAGTTTCAAATTTCCGCTGAAACTCATCGTCTCATGTAAATGAAGCCTCGGAGCGAGCAAAGAAACCGGGGTTATATTTAACAAATCCCCGATACCGCGGTGCTCGAATCTTCGTCAAACGCCCTCTTCAATTCGACAATTAGCCGCGAGCTCCTTTATTGTCATTCAAATGTGCGCAATTCCAGGCGGCGCGAGAGAAAAAAAATGCAAATTAAACGTTTACTCCGCCGACGGAAAAACAAAGGCAGCTCCTCGCCGGGAAAGAAAGGAAGCAAGACAGCTCTCCGAAACGGGCCGATTTTCCTCTCTCTCCCCGTCCTCGCTTTCGCCACGGGGGTGTTACTTTCGGGCATCGGGTTTTTGCGCAAAGCCTCGGCACAGTCTCACTTTTATTTTCCACCTCTTTCTCCCTTTGTGCGCGCTGCGCCGCGCCCTCATTACTCCCCCCGCCGCCGCCGTCAGTCACTCTCTTTCTCATTATTCTTCCCGAGTCCGAATCCAGACGCGTATAATTCTATCGTCCGATCAAATAATTGAAACGCTTTAATGCTCGCGCGGCTCCCCCCTCGGCTCCGCTTCTTAAGGTCCTGCGGGCGAAATGACCGATTTGCCGCCAAGCGCTTCGACCCCCTTTGACGTGTCTCCCTCCCCCGGAATATAAAGGATCGCTTTTTCTCTCGCCGTCTCTCTCTCTCTGCTCTCCCTCAACGCGCCGGAGAGCCTTTCAGCCCCGGAAATTTGTAGCTACAAACGTGACTTTTAATTTTCCTGCGCCTCGCCGGCCGCTCTTCGTGCTCGATCGCCGCGCGGGCCATTTATTTTTTTTTTCTACGTTTCTATTTCGACCCCGCGGGTAATTAATCACGCATCTCCGGGTCGTTTATCCGAAGCTTTTGCTCTCCTTGAGGCCGGGAGAAAACTATTAAAAATTTCCCTTTGTCAAACCGGATAACTCACCCCTCCGTTCGATAAACCGGGTCTATTCTCGAGCCTCCGTCAGCGCGTCTTACCCGGAAGGTCCGGCGGGCGAACTTAAAATTATTGATCACCCCGCGTCTCATTACGCAACGGTTAAATATAAGTCAAAGCCCCGCGACGAGCTTCCAGGAACGTCTCTCTCTCCGACATGAAAGCGCGGCTCTCTCTCAGCGCGCGCGTCCATTACGCCGTGGAAAATCATCGCTGAAAGCCTTTGCCGAGCGCGCGCGCTCCTTTCCGTCTCTCTCCTCTCCTGACGACGACGGCGGCGGCGGCGGCGGCGCGCGTCAATGTCTCAAAGCGTCTCTTCACGCATCCGCGACTCGGGGCAGCCGCAGCAGCGGCTCGGCTCCGCACAACTCGAAACTCCGCAGCCAAGCTCGAGCCGAGCGAAAGGTAAATAGAGAAACGGAGAATAGAATAAAGGGGGTAGAGGGAGAGAGAGAGAGAGCACACCGAGGGGGTCGAAGTACAGCGGCGGTAGTTGAGGTATTATGGCTCGGCTACAAATCATAAGGCAAACCCTCGGCTGGAAGGGTCGCTTGACAGTGGGACGTTACACGCTCGGGGCTCTCTGCGCAGAGGCGGCTTTGCACCCCCGAAATCTACCCCCTCCCCCCCCTCAACCCTCCCCGCGCGCTACTGCTGCATATACGCGCCTAACCCTATAACAATGCTCGAGTTTCTCGGAATTTATTTACATACTTAACTCCGGGGGCTTTATTGCCTGCAATACGTTTTCGGTATTAACGTTTTTACGGGCGGCGGCGGCGGCGGCGCGGGGCCGCTTTTTGGCGCCTTCGAGGGCTTTAAACGCGCGAGCGCGCAAAATTTTTCGCACTAAAGCCACCCCGGGATTACGAGCGAGGCTCTCTCTCTCTCTCTCCTCCCTATTTATAGGCCCGTTTTCTCCACATCGACGACGGCGGATTGCGTAAAATCTCTATAACCTACCGAGAGATGGCCGCGCGTGTACAATCTTGATCGCGGCGGCGTAGGAACAATAGATAATTTCATCCCGAATACAAACGCCTTATCTAATCGGTCCTGCGTTCTCGTAACTGTAAATAAATCGCCGTTGCATCAGACGCGCGGACGGCCGATCGAATTATATATACGTACATAAAGCCCCCGCGACTAGAAATCGAACTTCCATATCCCCGCGAGGGACAAAGTCGTCGTACGTACCCACTTCCCTTCGGGGCGAGAGTGTAATATCGATCGGATCTCTGGCTCGTTGACGCGAGCGGATTATCGCCTCCGTGAAATAATTGCCCGGCGCCGTTACGCGCAGAGAAAAGAGGGGGGGAGAACCCCCGACTTTCGAAACTATACTGATGGCTGCCGGAGCGAGAGAGAAAGATCCTCCTCGAGAGCGGCGAGACGAATTTTAGGAGTACAGTCGACGGGAAAAAGGGAGAGCTGCCGAAAATACATCCGGGAAAAGTGCCGTAATCGCCGCTTTTAAAGGTCAGCCTGTTTGTTTGTTTGCGAGGAGGAGCTTTACGGCCGGGCTAAAATAAGGCCGAGAATCGCTTTTCGGGGAATCGCGCGGAGCTTCGTCCCGCTCTCGAGAGCCGCTCTTGTTATCTGTTAAGAATTTCGAATTGTAATTTATTTGATTTATCGAATCGTCGACTCTTAATTTTCAAATATAATTTCATTCTTTTTATTGGCTTATCTCGCGGAGGGAGATAAGATAAACGGGCCGCTTCGAAACTTTTACGAGCGATTATGTATCGGTTAGGCCTTCAATAAAAATCTGATACGCCTCGAATGATAATTCAAACAATGTACACGCAGAGGCTTTCGTAACGCAATTTTTCCTCAAAACGTATATATATAACACACCGCTCCGCGACTCTTCTTCCACGTGTCGAACCTTCTCACGCTTTGCCTGACTAATTGCCCCGATGTTTATCTATGTATATCTCGCGCATCTCTCGCCACTTTCCCTTTTCAGTGCACGTCAAACAATCGAAGCCCATTATGCGCAGAATCCCGCGAGAGATTTATATTCGGCGCCACTTAAAAAAAAGTAGCCGGCGGCGGTGATTTACGCGCGATTAAAAAAAAACAAGGAGAGACGCCGTCGCGGTCCCCGGCAAATTTTAATTGGATGCGTATAAATCTCGATAATTTCATTTAAAAGAGGCTTAAGTACTCGCCTGTAATTTATATTTGAGATTACCGAGGGCTCTCCCGCGAAAATTGCCTCGGGAGTTTCCAAGTTCGTCGTGCGCCTGGCTCCGAGGAGGGTAAGGCTAGACTTCGCCGCGTGACGAACGTCATAACGAGCTAAAAATGTGCGTCCGGGGCATAAGAGAGAGCGGAGACACAACACAGAGTCGTGTTTTCAGCCGCGCCTCAATGAAAATTGGCGATTAAAGCCGCCGGGCAGCTAAATTGCTCTTTAGTTTCGCGAATTTGTCGCTAAAAATTTTCATTGCCGGCGTAAAAAAAGAAAATCGCTTAATAAAATGCGGAGGGAAGCGTAAAAGGGTCGATAAAAACATTATCCCTCCTAAAAAATCTTAACGAGCCCTGAACCCCCCTTTTAAAACCGAATAAACAGTCAAAGTGGCTAAATTCAAACTCTCGCCGAGGCGAACGGCGACGCGGCTGCATCGGCAAGCGGCGTATAAAAAGAAAAAAAAGCCAAACTATCAAAGACAATCCTCCTCGCCAGACGAAGCGATTTTCCCCCCAATTAAGCAGTTTCCTCCAGCGCGGCTTTCGAGTACATCGAGAGAGCAGGTCGAAAGGGGCTTCGCAAAGGCCTCGCGCGGTAGCTCCTCGAAAATTCTCAAAATAAAAAAGACCCGCAGACGCAGAGAGCGAGCGAGAGAGAGAGGAAGACGCTCGAGGCCATAAAAGCGCGCGATGAGAGCCACGGGCCATCAAGTGCTCCGCTGGATTTAGAAGAGGAGATCCCTCGAGCGCCACTCCTGGGGTAAAAGCGTCGCTGCCTACTTTGCCGCGCGAGTTATTAAATTTTTAATGTGTCGAACTTGCGGCAGCGCGCGCCGAGACTCCTGCCCCTTTTCTGTCGCTCGACGCCCCCCTCCCCCCGTCCCCCCGCCGCGAGAGAAGAGCAGAGCCGAGGCGCGAAATGCCCCGACTGCCGCTGCTGCTTTTTCCAACTTTTTCGACGGCTCGAGTGCTCCGCGCGCGCTGCTCGAGGACTTTGCTGTTTACAATTTTCCCCGGAATTGCCGCGGCGAGCTGAAAAGCTCGCCGCCGCCGCCGTTGCATTCGTTCGGAGGATATAGAAATTGTGGGCATCGCGCGCGCGGGTCATTTTTCCAAGTCGACTTTTCCGTTTTTACGGAATCGCGCGCCCGGCGGTATCCGGAAAAGCGAGAGAGCCGAAATAATACGGAAGAGCCGCCCCCTCGGCTCCGGGGAGCGGGGCAACAACAACAACGGAGAAAGACGGAACGCGGCGGGGAAGGGAACATTTTCGCGCTTTGATGACACATCAAAGAGAAAAATGGACGGCGAGCAAGAGAAATGGTCGTTTCGGGCGGGGGGGAGAAGGAAGTGAGAACGAAAGCCGACGCTGCCTGCCTGCCTGTGTGTTGTCTGTCGTGATAAATTTATGAATCGCCCCCAATTACAATGAAGCCAGCCGAGGCCACTTTCCCTCGCGCGCTAAATCGAATAACGCCGCCTCTCTCTCTCTCCCGGCGGATCCTTTGCGGAAACGACGCTGAAAGACCGACATAATCGGACCGATAAACAGTGGCCCGCTGCGTTATTGCCTTACGATTATGTCCTGGGGGAAGCCGCGTCGTTTAAACCTTTATCAACTCCGAGGCGATATATTGATTTTCCAGTCGGGGAGGGATTAAAAAGTCGGGCGCGACTTGCGTGATTTGCTTCTCGGAACAGATGTTAATCCGTGCCTTTTAATAACAAAGCAGTCTCTCTGAATTCCAGGCCTTGGAGGCTAATTAAAGCCGCGAGATTTATATACGACGCACAAAGCCTTCCGCGTTTTTCGTTCTGCTTACGTCGACCCTCCCTCCCCGTCGATTCATCGGGCAGCGGCTCCGTGACTAAGACCCCCGCGAGAGTCGCGCCGCGAAAGGAAAATCCCCTTTGCGCGACTGCTGGCACAATGGCGGCGCGCGACACTCGAAACCGAAGTCAAGTGCCCAATAACGAGAATGCAGGCTCATCTCTCCCGGCGCGTCGTCGTCGTCGTCGCGCGAGGCAATACAATGAGGCCCGAGATAAGGCGGATTCCGCGCGCTGCCGTTCTCTTGTTCATCCCCCGGCTGAGGGGAGGGGGGATTATCGCCCACTGCCTCGGTGACACTCTTCTTTTTGTCCCGGCGGCGAGCTTGAGCGACTGGTTGCCGCCGGGTAATTATAAACTTCGAGCGGCCAATTACGTCAGGATTGATGCTATCGAGTGTTTACAGGTTCGAGCGGGCCGTTATGTTTGTGTATCGAGTTTATTATCGTCGGCGAAATTGTTGCGCTATCGGAAAAATGCTTATTGTGTGTCCGTATCGGCCGTTGATGTCGTAATAATACTCGTGAATTAAATCGTTGATATGCTAACTGCTTCTGGAACGATATTATACTTTCGAAACAAAACAATTAGATAGCGTGGCTTTACTTGTAGTTACCTGCATCGCTACTAATAACTGTTAAAAAAAGTCAACGAAAGTTTAGATAAACGGTGGAGCTATAAAGCTAAAAAGTAAAACGTATTTTTGCGTTATTGTTTGCGGAGTGTAATTCCAGTTTAAATAATTGCCGAAAACTTTTTTCCAAGGGAAATATTTTCCTTGTTACATGCACGCGGCCTGTGCCGTAAACAATGACTGGCCTACTAGATCGTTCTACCCGGTAAAAGAGAAAAAAAAAAGGAGAGAGTAGCCTTTTCTGCTATCTGCCCAGAGTGGAGCTGACCCAGAGAGAGATGTTGCCTATTCGACAACAAAATCCCGACTGCCTTTTCCGCCCGAACTCATGTAAAGTAGAGGAATCGGGAGGGGGAAAGGAAAAAATAATAAGATTTTTTATATTCGTGTACTTACTAACTAGTTTGTTTGCGGGCAAAGTTCGCTGCACCGCTACGAGAGGCCCGGCGATCTCAATTACAGGTATGCAACCCCCTTGCAGCCTCGGAAGCGTAAAAACAAAAATTGATTAGTGACAATTATTACCGCTAGGCGGCTACCGGTTAATCTTTGCTCTCGAAAGTGGCCAAAAACTCAACACTCCATATATAAGGAGACGCTAACTTGCAGTCGGTAGGGGGACCTAAAAGAGTTCCAACTGCAACTGATTCGCCCTTGGTTTAAATTATCGTGATGAATTGCGTAGGGGTCCTGAAATCAACTGTAAATGTGGGTTGACTGCTGTAGTAAATGTGGGTTATTTGTCCGAGACGAGTGCCCAATTTCTACAGTTGGATGAAACGCTTACTGAATAATTTCAACCAAGAATTTTCTTTTGCCAGTTTACCGATTTTTGAACCAATTCGCAGTGACTCCTAGGTTTCAAGCGAGTCTCTCCCTCAAAACGACCCCCACTTTTCATTAAAACTTCGCACACAGCCGAGCGTTTGAAAAAAAAAAAAAAAAATCGCAGTAAATAATTCTTTCCGCGCGAGTTTTTGGCGCCGTTCCGACGTTTCTCATCGAAAGAGAGCCGCGCATTCGATGACGTTTTCGCTCGTCGGCGGCGGGGGGGGATCGTACTCGCTCGCGTTAATTTTCAACTTCAATTTAATTAAAATCCCGGCGTCGGCGCGTCACCGCTCGCGGTGTGTAGCTTCAAGTTTTCAAGATTTATAGGCAGCGAGCGAGAGAGCCTCGATATTAGCGGCTTTATTGAAAAGCGCGCGGCGGCGGCTTTGGCAGTCCGAAAAGCCCGAATCGATAACTCGCCGCCGCGCCGCGGCTCCCTCTTTTTATTGGCCCCCGGCCTGTAGTACAGTTTTCCCGTCCCCCGATCGAGTTTGCCCCCGAAAAATTTAATGAAAAACGCCGCTCGCGCCTCTCTCCAACTTTCTAATCGACCCGCCACCGCCGCTCTTATTGTTTTAATAAAACAAGCGGCGACGATCGCGAAGCGCGCGGCGTCAACTCGCGCGCTCGTGGTTGAAACACGTTCCTCTCGGCGCAAAAAACGGCCGCGAGTCCTTGCCGGAGAGATATCCTCGTCCGTCCGATGCCCATATATACATCGCGCGAGGCGGCCGCCGTGTATATGCACTTGCCAATTTTCCGCAAAGCCGCATCCGATCTTGGCCGAGAGCGCATATATAGCCTTATACATTTCGTCGCGTAAACACGTCGGAAGAAATTTAATTGACGTCTTCGGAGCGCGCTTGTTTATAAGAAGCTCTCTTATCCTATTGCCTGCGTATCCGCGCGCGTCATGCCTCCGCCGGCTCTTTTTATGCGCTCTCTCGCGCGTTCGTGTAAGAAATGTAAACACAGTGCCTCGAAAATTAAATCGTCTATTTTCGGAAAACTAATGTAATTTTGTTCGTTAAGAAAAAGTCCCTTTTTTCAGTAGATTTTACGAAACGATCTTCGTGAATCATTATCAACGAATCCGCGATGATTCATCGCCCTTAGTCGAGACCTAATTCAAAAAAACGAGCGAAAAAAAAGCGCGCGTTCGCAAAAAAGCACGCGCAGAGGAGAACACGAGCGTCCCGCTACTCCGTTTGATTTACAGCCGGTCGGTAAAGCTGCTCGTACGATAATGACGCTTACACGTACACGCGCACACAGAGGCGTCGACGACGCGAGAGAGCAGCAAAAGCGTCAGGGTCGCGAGGCGAGAGAGTCGCGCGATGAAAGATTCATTCGCGCGCGCTCCGCGCGACGAAAATGGAACTGTCGACGCGCGCGGCCCGCTTCGGAAAAACTCGCCGATGACGAGAGACTCGCTTTGATCGTTATTACGAGGCGTCTTTTATTCTCTCTCCCTCCCTCTCTCGGCCGTTTCAGGGCTATCCGATACGGAGAGCGAAATTCCACGGAGAGCTGCGCTACGGAGTCGCTGTATAATGTGAATCACCGTCCGGTCGGGTTTCTCGCTATTTTTTTTTTTTTTTTTTTTCTTAATCGAGCGAGCCTTGTTTTATTGAGTAATTAGCTCGGTCGAAGGATCGAAATGCGGTATTGTTAGATAGGGGACTTGAACGTTTTCTATGGATAATTAGCGGGTTATTAGCTATAAATTCAGTTTCGTTGTCTTTTTCAGTCCTGCGGGAGAGAATTAATCAGGCTTTATCGGCCGACACGTTAATTAAATCGAGTCGGGCTATCGGTAACAGAAATGACTTTTTGAATCAGATTTATTGCTCCGAGCTAATCTGCGGCGAAAACAATGTAAAAATGGCTCGACTTTCACCGAAACGACTGAACCACAAAGTATATTTAATCGAAACTTATACTCCGAGAGCTCAGGCCAGTCAGCCTGTCAAAGGTCTTTCGAGGAAAGGAATTCCAGGCAAAAAAAAGCGGCGACTCGATAAGCCCCGACTGTCAGCCTCGGGATCTTACGCAGTCGAACTATAAAGTCATAAAGTCCCTTATACGTTTCTCTCTCGACAAGGCCCCCAGTGTTCTCCGTCCCCGAGTCTCGCTTCGCGCTGAAAACCGCGGAGAGCGAGGAAGGCCGACTCCGCGAATAATGGGAGGAAAGTCGTGAGAAAAATGCCTTCTCCGCCGCCGCCGCCGCCGCCGCGCTTTTAAGGAATCGAATGCGCGACTTCCAAGGAAATCAAATCTGGAAGAAGATTGAACGCCGCCGAGTGGGCCTTGAAAGTCGCGCGGCGCGAAAGGAAAATCGTCCGTTTTCCTCGCCGAGGCCTTCCCTTTTTTTCTTCTACTCTATTCTCCCGGGCTTTTTCTAATTCATTGCCTCTGGAATTTCGCTAATTCGCGAGGTAATCACTCGCATTCAAAATTTATCGGAGAAGGACAGACGTTCGATCTCGCCTCGGCGATTACATCGTTCAAATTGCCCATCGGCCCGTACGGACGCGTCGCGCTTTCGGATATATCCAGATTTATTGCAAATAACACTCGGCGTGTTCCGCGTCGGACTCGGGGCCGTTATTATTTCGTTATTAACTGATTAGAGCGGCGGCTCTCTCGATAGAAACTCCCGCCGCCGCCGCTTATTGATTGCCTCTCGTTGCGTGGCGAAACAAATGTATTCCAGGCCCCTAATGAATGTCGCTCTCGCGGGCCTTTTTTACGCGACCGCCGCGAGTGAATTATACGCCCCGCAAAAAGCGCGGCCCGCGAGTCGGTGTTTCGCAAGTCTCGCGGTTCGGGATATGTAATGAAGACGGAAAAAAATGAGAGCGCTTTTCCGGATATACACTCCGACTCTCGCGGCGCCCGATGCGCGTTTCGGGCGGAGGCTGATTTACGGCGCCGATATTTATCGGCGAAATAATTCACCCGCGGATGCCGATGGTGATTAACCGACCGAGAGCGGCCGAAGCCTATTTTTCTCTGGCGGGTGAGACGCGCTGCGAAAAACGGGGGCGAAAAAGCACGACGGAATGCCGGGGCAAATTGGTACGCGACGCGAGCAAGACACGCGGACGATGAAGATGTTCAGAGGGAATAAGGGGGGCTCGGAACTTGGGTGGACGGCGAGTTTGTTAATTTGGCGAGGACTTGGTTCGGGAAATTGTGTAATGTATACGGAGGGGAATTGATTATTCGTTTCAATTTTGATGGATTTTTACAGTCTTTAAGGCACAATTTAAAATAAATATCAAAAAACCATACAATTTTCCCCTCTTAAAAAGACGATGGTCGGATGTTGTAAAGCATTTAAAAATTGATTTCGATCGGTCTGTAAGAATTGAGCGCGAAGATCCGCTATACATCCGCTAAGTTCAAACTTTTGAAATTGAATTTTTATATTTATCTATTTACAACTAAATAATAATTTTATCATTTAAAGTAATTAAAACTAAATTATAATAAAGAAACCCGTTTGCATTTATCTAATAACTCTGGTATCAACCGTTTTTTAATAAGCCTTCGAGCACGAAACAACACCCTCACCGTCAGCCTCGTCTATCCCCATACAAGCCCATCTCCCTGCCGGAATCTGAGCCGGAAAACACCATTACTCCGCGCCTCCTGCATTTCCGCGAAAGAGCTCCGCGGCGAAATACATATCAGCACCGACGCAGAATAAAACAGCCGCGGGGGCGAACAAACGCGCGGCGGCGGCGCGCGCCGCTTTGTGGAAAAGCCGACGATAAAAGTGTCAAAGGTGCCGTGTGGGGGAGGGGGGGGAGGAGACAATGAGAGTCCGATCATGCGGGCGGCGCGAGCGAGAAGTGCAGCGTGTGCCTGCGTGCGAGATTACGCGCGAACAAAGCCTCTGACGCGGCCGCATTCGATCCGCAGTCGACGCCGGGACACTTTTGTTTTTTTTTCTTTTTCTCTTTTTACTTTCCTTCGCCGCGAGGACCGTTCGGGGTTTCCGGGGAGAGTAGGCCGGGCTTTTCGTACGACTAATTGTGTAATTGTAAGTTTGCATATGTCGTCCCGAGCGGTGGACTCGGGGAATTTTCGAGGGCTTTCTTTTGAATATTGTTGCGGGGTTTTTTCTTTTTTGAGAATAAAGGAGGTATGTTTGTTTGTCGCAACGAGCTACTCTGAATATGAAAAAAAAAATACAACGGTCACCATTGAAAATTCTCGTCTGAAATGCTAATTTCCGTCGCCGTTTAAAAATAGAATTTAATTGCGATCGGTCGCCCGCGGCGAAGCCATTTTCCGCAACAAAACCAACGCGTTGTATATTAATTACTCCCAACAATTAAACATTCTTCTCCCGACGCGCAAAAACAGCTCCGCGCAAAACGGTTATTAACCAGCTCCCAACGATAATTTACCGGGCAAGCCCACGTGCTGTGCAGCTCCCCACCGCTTAGAATAAACAATCGCTCGTTCCTCCCGATCAAACTCCCATCTTTTTGCCTGAAAATACACTCGCCTCCCCTCTATAATGACGAAAGCTCCTTCATTCACCGACTCGCTCGTAAAATCCCGACTCGCGCGCAAAACAATCCGTCCCGCCTCGACTCCGCGAGCGGCCCGATATTTTTCCGCGTACGTACACACCGAGAGAGAGTCTTCTTCCATCGCGAAAAGCTCTCTCGATATTGCGCAAGCGCGATTGTCAGCCGGGGGGGCCGCGCATTCCGGGGCCTTTTTCTCTCTGTCTCTCTCTCTCTCTCTCTCTCTCTCTCGCGGGCAGCGCGCGTAGGCAGTGAGTAACCGCGCGCGACTTTCTAACTCGCGAAATCGCCGGGCGGCCTTGCCGGCGATTCGATATATATATTGCGTTCGGCGGAAGAATGCGCCGCGATCGTAAACGATATCGAGAGCATTGTGCGTCGGCTTTATTATCCGTTTCTAATTCGATTCGAGCCGCTTTAATTACCAGACTCTTTTCCGCGCCGCTGACTTTTTCCATTAATCCTCTCTCTCTCGGCGGAGCCTTTGTTCGATTTGCAATTTTGGCCAGCCTCGCCGGGGGAATAAATCGAGATCGTCGTCGTCGTCGTCGCTTTTCTCTCTCTCTCTCGTGTCTTGCGCTTCGTGACAAAGACGTCGCGGGGAATGGGACGCGGCTCTCCTCGGCCCTGGACGAGATTGAATTCGATTTAACTTGGGCGAGTTTTCCTTTTTACCGTTACGGGAGAGTCGAGGAGCTATCGGTGGGGGTTATGTGAATGATTAGTTGCGACTCGAGTCGATGCTTTTCTGCTTCTGGAATAATCGGACTGGAATCGATTTCCGTGGATTGGATTTTTTTTTTTTTAAATTGATGTATTGCGCGAATACCTTTTTAGAAAGAGCAACCGAGTACAGCGGATTAGGTACACTCCGTTGCTGTTCGTCCGATTATAAAACAGTTTATTGAGTACCTATACACTCAAAGTGAAAGCTCCGCGGCGACGAAGATTCCAGAAACTCGCCGCTGCAGTTCCTAAATCTCAAACTCGTCAGACTTGAAAGCCTCTCGTTATATTTTCGAGCGACGTCGAAACCTCTAAAAATACGCCCGAAAACTCCCTCGAAAAAAAAGAGGCCGCCTCCCGCGTCGCCCCGAAGAAAACTCCGACCTCAGCTATACATTACAGAAGAAAAAGCCTCCGAAAAAAAGTCCTCCCCGTCCGACGGGCGGTAGATTTCTCGGGACGGCTATCGATGCAGCAGCCTCGCCGCTCTTTGTTCTCCGCTCTCGGCCGCGAGCCTCCCATTCCAGTGCGTCGAGGCGCGGCGGCAGGCAGTCTGGCCAGTTCGCTCTCTCTCTCTTTCTCTCTCTCGCTGCGCGGTAGCAGCGCCTCCCCTCCCCCGCGCCTCTAACCCCTTCACCTCGCCGCGCGCTCTCTCGTTTCCTTTCCTCGGCTCTCCCTCTCTCTCTCTCTCTCTCTGCTGCTGCTCCGATGGTGTATGTATCGCGCGCGGACGTGGGGGCTCTCTCTCTCTCTCTCGCTTAGGTGTTGTTGTTTTGCGCTCGGCGGTGTCTGCGGTAGACTCGCGGGCACCGAGGAGCGCGAGCCGACGCGGACGATCAAGACGGCGAGAGAGGTTTATGAGGCGACGCCGCCGCCGCCGCCGGGGCAGTGTTTGTTTTCGCGCCGAGAGCTCTTTATGCAACCTTTACTTCTCGGCGGGGGGAGAAATATTTTAATTGTCGGGGACGTCCGCGTTTCGCTCGGCGAATAATGGAGACTTTTTTTGTTATTGGCTCGTTGTTTTAACTGTGTGTGTGTGTGCAGGGGTCGCGTGGTAAACGGCGTATAAGCAGCCGTAAAATAGAGTTCGGTTACGTTGCGATCTTTCTGGCAAACTCCGCGAAATAAACGAGCAAGATAAATAGTGCCTCCAGAAGCACGATACTTTATCTTATTAGGTTATTTAAATTGCAAAAGTGAATTACGCAACGCTCTACTTAAAAGCCACCTCTCTCTCTCTCTCTCTCTCTCTCTCGGAAACAATGAAATTCTTCGATCTGCTATTCGAAAAAGGCAAGAGAGCGCGCTGGGCTCTAAAAATAGAGGCGCATAACGAGAAAGCAGCCAGGCAGCAGCAGCAGCAGCTCCTCCGCAAAAAGGAGAGCGCATAACGCGTTCATTACACCGAAAAAGCAGGCGATCGTATATACAGCCGCGCGGCGGGCATAATACGGCCGCGCGCGCCGCTTATCGGCTTGAATAAAATGATTAAGGCTACGGGGAAACTCGGCGTAGAGAAAAAGCAAAAGTGTCGACCGCGCGCGAGCCAACCTCCTGCCCACGCCGCCGCTCTCCCCCCTCCTCCTCCTTTGCGCGCGTGCACTCGCGAGTTCTTTGAACCTGGCAGGCTCTCTGTACTTGGTATTCCTTGCATTCGATCTCTCGGCGGCGGCGGCCAGCCTGCGTGTCGCCGGGCAGCGGCGGCAGCGGCAACGGCGGCAGCAGCTCGCTCGGGCCGCGGCAGCCGGGGCTCTTTTTTTTTCGCCGCTTAACGAACCGATATCGCCGGGGCATTATCCGTTAAAACGCGTGAGCTTGCAGGACGGACAAACGGGCCGGCAGGAGCGTAACGACTGTCTATAAATCAAGCGCCCCGAGAGGGAGAGAGAGAGAGAGCCGGAGCCTCTTTAAGCGCGCTCGTTAAATCGAAATGCGCGCCGCGCGTCTGCCCGTTGCGCGTTCATTCATAGGCGAGAGGAGGAGGAGGAGGAGAGTAACGGCCGGGAAAGATAAGCAGGTAGGAGAGAGAGGAGGGCATCTTCGGCGAGCTCTCGACGAGAGCCGATTCACCTGGCGATACGTGATTGAAAGGTAGCGCGGATTCGAGCGTTCCGTGATGTGTATGAGAGCTGCGCTGGATTGAGTCGGCGGGCGTCGATGAGAAAACGTTTGCTAACGCGAGATCGTTGCCGCGAGTAACGTTTGGCTGGGCTGTAATTTAGCGTCGTACAAGTGAGTTTCTTTGAAATAACGCGTAAAAGGCAGCTAAGAATGTAATATTACACTTACTTTGTTTTCGTTTGTTAAGTTTATTTATTGTATAAAGACAATAAACATTACTGTTACCAATTTATCAAAATTTTTCTAAAAAAACCATCGATGAATTCAAATTTTATCCAAGTTACACAAAGAAAATCAAACCCATCTTAGCAGCTACTTCCAAACCAAAAAAACGACAAAAAGTAAACCAAACCGTCAATCGTTCCGCAAACCCTCCAACTCCATCTCCTGAAAATCCCCTCTTCCAAAACCGCACTCCTCAAACGAGTACCCGTCCGAACTCCGGAAAATTTCTTAATTCCCACCCCCGTGCCCGCAGACCCTCCAAGAGAACTCGCCCGAAACTCCGGCCCTCCTCGCGCTTCATTACCCTTCATTACAATCGCAAACTGGCTCTCTCTCCCTCCGGGCGTTTCTCTCTCTCCCTCTTCCGTGTGTGCCCAGGTCAAACACGGGGGGAGGGTGAGCGCACTTACGCTCGGCGGGCTCTCTTTCTGCCCTCGTTTCCCACCCCCGCCGCCTCGGGGGAGGAGGAGGCGGAGGGCGACCGCTACCTGTTGCGCCGCCGCCGCCGCCGCCGCCGACGGAAGTCGTCAGTTTTTCTGAGCGCCGCGGAGAGAGCCGAGAGCCTGATGAGCGCTGACGAGAGAGGGAGGGAAGCCTGCTGGATGGATTTCCCGGGGATTTTCGGGGATTTTCGGGAACTTGTCGGGACCGAGGTTTCGAGGTGCGGCTATTGTTTTTGGGGATTTGAAGAGGCTGAGGGTTTTTCGAGCAGATTTTATTAAATAACCGTTGTAAAGTTACGTTTAGGTGCTTGGTCACACTCCTCTTTTCGCCGCGTGAAAATCTTAATCCCCCGAGCCTCCGTCGCGAAATAACTATAATTAAAGTACCGCCTCGCTCGCACAGCCATAATCGCTCCCTCTGCGCTTTCCGTCGTCGTGTCCCGGCCCCCCTTTCCGCCCCGATCGTCACGAGGCGGACCGACCTCCTCCCTCCTGCCAGAAAAGTCAGTCATTGTTCGTCGGCGATCCGATTCATTTCGGTGGAAATTCGGTGTGTGCGTCGAGAGAGAGAAGAGAGTGACGGGAGCAAAAACGCGACGGTCTCTCTCTCTAATCCCCGAGAGCAAAGCCCCGCGCGCCTCTCGGCGCATTACGATGACGTTCGCGCACGCGCCGAAGCCTCGACCTTTGTCCCCCGCTAATCTCCTGCGCATTAGCCCCCCAGGTCCCTGCGCCTATCGCGATTTAATATAACTGAAGGCTCTCTCTCTCTCTCTCTCTTTCTCTGCTGGGCGGATTGAAAAAATAAAGGCGGGAAGAGCTTAATGCGGGCGACGGGATTTTGGAGGAAGTTCTTGCTCGCGTTGCTTTTTCAATGTAGCTCTTTAGATCGAATAGATTGGGGGCTCGATTTGGGTGTAAAAAATTTCGATAAAGAGATCTGAGAAGGGAAAGATAATCTGTTGCTTAGTCGAATTTGACCGATAGAATTAAACTTTTTGCAGTCAACACCAATGAGCTATAATTAAGAGTGGTTAAACACTTCAGTCAATTATAAGCATAAAAGGAACTGATTCGTGAATGATTTGACTTGATTGGTAAAATTTAATTAACCAAAAATTTTAATTCGTTTCGATAATGTAATATTTATTTACCCCAATTTATGCAATTTGCATTAGCTTCATAACGTACATCTGCTAATATAAATCACAATATTACGCAGGTTTCTCTCCATAATAACTATATCCAGGCTCTATATTCTTACATCAACTCGAAAATTTCAAGTCACTCAGTAGTCGCCTTTATCTTATCCATACAGTTTCACTACAAATGAATCGATAATAGGTAAACAAAACGTTTATCTCGCCGATAGCGCAAGTGGAATCGAATCGATACTCGCACAAAAATAAAATTCCTCCGAGCCTTTAAACGCATTTAAAAAAAAAAAAAAGTCAACCCGACAAAAACCACCCAATTAATCAGCCGACTTTTCCGTCGTTCCAACCGCGAAAAGCGGGGGCGTCCGAAGCCCAGAACAATGGAGAGGCGATCGCGAAGGTCCTCGACCCCTCCCCCCCGTCGATCTCGTCGCGGAGAGAAAAAGCCGAGCGATTAGAGCGCGAGATATCGCGATGGGCGAGTGCTCGCCCTTCTCGGAAGGGCCGCGACGCGCCGACGAGGGCCTCGGTCGGAATAGCTAATTGAAACGTCTTATCGCGAGGCGTTATAACCGCTGGGCGCGTGGCCGCGCTGCTGTGAGGTCGATCAATTTCACGGCGAGCTATATAAGGAGGTTGTTGGGAAAGACGAGGGGTTTGAGTCGCTGAAATATTTATCAAAGGCAGCGGACTGCGGCGTTGGTTGTTTCAACAATTAAATCTTGCGTTGTGAGGAGTTTCTTCATTGGCAGTCGGTAAACGTCCAACGGGAGAATAATCTCATCGAGCATATCGAAGTAATAAACTCGCGAAGGCACATTATTCCATCGCAGCTCGGTATCTTCCTCAATCTCGACTCCGCGACTCGATACCCCCGCGAAAAAAAAAAGAACAGCGAAAACGCCGCGCCGTGAAAACTGGAAAAAGCCGCCGAGCCAATCACCGTCGCAATGACGCAAGCGGCACTCGGCCATTGTACGTATCGACAGCATTCTCTCTCCGGGGCGTCGAAAAAGCTCGCTCGTATCTCGCTCGCGATTATTAGCGCGACGGGCCATCGACGGCGGACTCCGCGATGATCCGTCCGATAGCGGCGACCGCCAAGGTGAGCTTCGTCGTCGCGTGTCGCAACTCCGCACGACGTGCGAGTAGCTCTCCTTTCTCTCTGTATCTCGGGGCGTCGTCGGTTATTTCGACGAATCGCCGAGGATGAGGTTGGGTTGTATACGTACGAGGCTGGTTTTCCTCGGCGGGAAAGCGCGAGGAATGCGGGGCTTTTAATTTATTTGAGCGCGCGCTTTCATAACCCACCGCCGGTTATGACACAGTTTCTAGCTGCTATTGTACACGGAGGAGAGCTGAAAAAATCGCGCGAAAATAGCCGCGTGGTATGTATGTGTATGTGTGCGCTGTATGAATAGCTGCATTATCGGTTAACCTACTCGGAAGAGATAAACAACATTCAATCATCCATTCTGCCGCCGAGGCAAAAACACTCGTTACATTCGCGGAGAGAATTTAGACGCGCGATTATATATTTAAGAATTAATTATCAGCCGAACTAAACTCTCTTCTAGAATTCATTTGTCGATAAGGCACCGATACACGCCTGTCCATCACAGCGCAGTAACTTTCATAAATCGATCATCACTTGCGCAAGCTCCCAATACATAATTTTATCTTCTAAGCGCGCAACGCTCGCACATGTACAACCCTCGAAAACTTTCCACCCGTCCCGAGGCAAAACGCAGCCAGCACCGGACTTCGGTGGGGCAGCCTCCTCGAGCGAGCGTAAAAGGGTCGACCCCGCGACGCCAGCGCGTCTCGCTCTGCCGCGCGCCGCGCGGTGGTGGGGGGCGGCGGAGAAGGGCGATGCGCGACGAAAGGTCTAGGCCCACGCGCGCGGCCCACGGCCGATCCGTCGCGAGATAGCGGACCCAGACACGGGAGGGGGGAGGCATCGAGGTACGACCCTTCGAGGCTGCTCGCGGCTAATTGCGAGCTTTTTCGAGGTTTCTGCGGAGGCCCGAGGGGGGTCAAGTGGGAAGGGAAAAAAATGTGTGTGTCCGGTGTGTGTGTGTACTTTCTTTGTGGTCGTAACGGCTGCGGGATATAATAACCGTAAATTTTGCGTCGTTGTGTAACTAAATTTTACGATATGTGCAATGGAAAAGAATGTGATAATCTAATGCGGTAATGTAATATGCGCTGAGCAAGCATGAATAATACTACGTTATTACAAGCGAATTTCAATTGAAAATGTAGTAACCGCTAAATACATTTTATACGCCAACCTACTGCCCCGTCCACCGAAAGAATTCCTCGCAAAATCGACGCGAGGCTCGTCAAAGCCATACATACATACTCGAAACAGCAAAAAAATCGCTCCTTCCCGGATTTTCGAAGCGGCGAAGGCAGCGTACATTACCGCATCTCCCCCGCCGTCGAGTTTTCGAGCGAGAGGCTGTGGATATCAGCCGCAGCTGAAAAAGGAGGAGCGCCGAGTTACAAGCCCCGCGACAGGGACCAAGAGGAAGTCGAACACGAAAGCAGGCCAAAAGGAGCACAATGAAGCCGAGCCGCGCGCGCCGACATGCGCGACGCGTCGCGCGGGGAGAAAAAGCGCGCGAGCCGCGCGCGCGCACATGCAGGATATACATCGCGCGCGGCTCGCGAGGAGGACGCATATATGCAGAGCGCGGATAAACGAACAATTATCGCCAGCCTGCCCGCGCCGCGGGCTAATATTAGCTCTCTCTTTCGCATTGTGTTCGCAAAAACACGCACAATTAAACAACAACCCGTAAAATCAGCGCGGCCGCGAGTTCGGACGAGCGTAAAAGGGGTTCCCCCCGCGCGCTCCTACGGAATATCTCGCTGTTGCCGAGTCGAGAGCGTGCAAAAGCGCGAGATCTACGCGAGAGTAGAGGAGGAAGCGGCGGGAGGGGGGAGGGGGAGGGAGCTGCCTATGGACCCCGTTCGCGAGAGAGTCGCGGCCGAGCGAGCAACAAAACCCAACTGGCAGTCGTCGTCGTCCCGCCGCCGGACTCGGCAGCTGTTTTGTTGGCCTGATACGCTGCTGATCGCGCGCGAAACACAGGCTGATCGGAGGTGGAGGATTCAGTGATAGATCCGAGTGTGTTTTAAGTCGGTTGGTGGCCGAGAGTGAGGACTGAGGAAGGATTATTTATGCTCGTTTGTGTGTGTTTGCCGACGTAAATTACGGATAGACTCTCTTGCGAAACTCTCGGTTTTACGAGGCGCACAATCCAGCCAAGTTTACAATACAATAAATCTCGATTGTAACGCAAAAACCGTGGAAAAGCTCAATAATAAACTCGTACAGCGAATAAATATCCGAGAGTCGCGCGCAGAAAGAGAGAGATCTTGTGCAAACCTCCAGGAACTCCGAGCTCCGGCAACCGTGTCAAGGCAGCAGCCGACGATAATCCCCGTCGGCACGTGGCGATCTCGATCGAACCACCGATCGATCGCCGCTTATAACACCGAGGAGGCGAAAGGATCCCCCAGAGAGATGTTCGCGCGCTGAGCGCGTCGACGACAAGAATGAACAACAACCGCGGCAGCAGCTTCAAGCAGAATGCGGACTTCAAGATGAGCCAGCAGAGCTTCAAACTCAGCGACTTCGGCATCGACTCGGCCAAGAGCTGCAGCCCGCGGCTGCTGCAGGAGTTCAAGGCCCAGCGGAGCAGCCCCTCGGGGGCCCAGCCGAGGGCCCACGGGGGATCGCCGCTGAGCGCCGAGCTCGCGAGGACCTCCGCCAGTCCCTGCAGCCTGTCGATCTCGCCGCCCGGGTACTGGAAGCAGTACGGAGGACAGGAGAGCGGGGTACGTTGAGAGGGGATATATATATCCATGATGGAGGGATGCTGCGACGGCAGGTTGGGGTCTTTATATTGGCCTGGGACTCTTGAAATATGGCCCCGTTGAGTGATTGGTTTTATTGAGGGACGAGGCTTTGTTTGAGTGACGGTTCGTTTGGTTTACGGGAGATATACTGCTTCGTGAGAGAGAGAGAGAAAAACTATTAATGGCTGCGTTTTAATTACCGATCGTATCTGTATGTTTTATATTTTGCAGAGTGAAAGTCGGCAAATACGCCAATTTTACATAATCAAAATTTCAACGAAATCGGCATCGAAAACCCAGTGGAATTTCTCGGCGTAACGCCGATTCCAATTTAGATTGGGATCTAAACAAATTTCAGCGCTCCCCGAGTACGGCATAAATTATTAATGATCCAGAACAAACATCGGAATGATGCCTACTGCCGCGCGGCTAATGATACAAGAAAAAAATCAAAACCCCTCGCAACTCCGCATACATTAAAAAAATATTAATAGCCGCTCGACAATAACTCGGCTGTCGCTCGGCGACGCGGAGCGGCATTCTTACGGCATTCTAGCAAACTGCGAGCCCCGCAAATACTTCCTCGCCTCGTAAACCGTCGAATGAAACCACCTCGCGTGTTGTCGTATTCGCCGATTTCCCGAGGAGCGTATATAGCCGATACTACAACCGCGCCGCGTTATATTTACATAATTCCAATGGCGAGATCGGCGGAATTTTGCGCTCCGCGCCGCTTAATAAACCGTGAACGCGAAACAGCGGGCATTATTGTCGAACGACGCAAAAGGAAGGCGAACTCGAACTCGAGAGAGAGAGCACATGTTGTTGCCGCGCGCCGCCGCTCCTTACCCATTCATAAATGCGGGAATAAATTAGGAACTCGTTCCCCGGGGCGTAAGAAGAGAGAGAGAGAGAGAGTAGGGGGAGGGGGCAAATCTACCTTGCGGCCTCATCGGCAGGTCCCGCGTCCCATCTGGAGGAGCCCCGGGCCCCGGGGTACCTGTCGCGAAACCGCAGACACCCCCGCTTTCTCTCGGTCGTTATGTTGGAAGGCGACCTCGGAGAGATGCGCTTTCGGGACGTCCAAGGATGCCCTCGTCGTCGCAGGTACTTTATGGCCGTCGATTTTCCCCGACGCCTCGAGGTGCGAGTCGTTTTGTTTTTGCCTGACTTTCTCTCTCTCCCGGCACCGGCCGATGAGCAGGTACATACTTGGCGGAGAGGATCCGGGGGACTCGACGTGCTTGACTTTTGCTCGCTGCGATAAACAAGTGTTTTGACAAGCCGGACAACTGCTGCCGTCGCTGGCGGTGGTCGGAGCGATGAATGGCGGCGAGGAGAGGCGTATTTCAGGAGGGACGAGGAAACATCGACTGCTGCGGCAGTGCTCGGTAAAGGATTGCCGATTGAAAGTTAAACTGTGTATTGGTTTATTCCAATCCTTACAATAATCACCGCGCGCGGAAAAACAAGTCGAGCGCGTCGTTACATAATTCCCTCCCGCCCACGGAAAAACCGCCTGTTCCAGGCAAACGGAAGAAAGTCGCGGACAATGCGACGTTAGTAACGAGCTCGGAGATGCTGCCGACCGATACTTCCCGCATTGTCCCCTCGGCAATTAGGCTTCCACGGAAAGTCGAGGCAGAGTAGCCCTCGGTCGCAAAATTCGGTTCTCCTCGCGCGAGAATTACGCGGTCACGAGCCTCTCTCCCCGCGGGGCTCTCGATAAATAATCGATGCGCGTGCGCGCGGCTTCGCTTCTCGGAACCGCGCGCGCGGTTTCATTCACCCCGCCGCTTCGAGGAATCTCGATGCGCTGCCTCCAAGCAGTCTGCCGGGCTTCCAGCTCCCCCTCCTCCCTCCTTCCTTCCTTCCTTCCTCCTCTCTCTCGCCGGACGATCGAGATGCGCGATGGCGAGCGGAGAGAGAGAGTGAGTTAACCTCTTTGCGTATCGCCGAGGAGATAAGGATTTTTATGCCGAGCCGCTATTATTTTAATGTCGCGCCAGATTACTCGGTAAGTTACTGCCTGCCGGCTTTCTTCCTCGCGCAAGCTGCACACTTTTAAGTGATATTCATTCCGGGTAGTCAACTGCTTTATTGAGACGACTAAGTATTTTAACGACTTGCTCGCCGAGCTTGGAAAGGAGCTGCTTTTCAGTGCGAAGCGATTTTTCCGTCTGCTCGCGACATCGATCCTCGATATAATTGCAGTTTACAAAAGGGCCAAAACGACAAAGATCAACATATTCCCCGAACGCGGCCAAACCCCTCGCCGCGTTCAGCGTTCAAGACCGAAAACCACCCCCGAAAAAACACAGCCCCGAGAGCAAACCTGCACCGGCACCTTGAATTAGAAATCCCCCCCCTCGGCAGTCCGCGCTCGTTACTCCTCGAAGCCGGCAGCCCGGTTCTCTCTCTCGCGCACACATCCTTTTCGTATGCAACCGCGTCCACCGCCTAATTTCCCGCGGCGCGCTACATACTAATTAGCCGCTCGGGGGAAGGGGGGGGGGAGGAGGAAAGGGAAGACGGCGCATACGCGCCGTGAATGTAACTCGGTGCGCACGGACGGAAACAGGCGGCATTAAGCTCGGGGAGCCGCGGATGCGTGAGATGTGTGCGCGCGCCGGGCTTTGAGGCTGGAAACCCTTCCTCCTCCCGGGGCCCGAGACTGTCTGTCTTGTCTGTCTGTCTGTCTGTCTTGGCCGAAAGGGAGAGAGAGAGAATTTCTTGGGGCGCGTCGGGGTTATTTAAGTAAATTACGCGCGAGCCGAGGCTTAGAGAAATTGTTTTGATCAAAGATGGGGAATTGGGAGATGCTCTCGCCGCCGTTTGTTTGCTCTCTCGCCGAGCGGAGGAGGCGGTAATTGGCCAAAGCGGAGAGAGAGAGAGAGAGAGAGATGTTTTCCCGCGTTATGGCTTGTTAATTAAACTGCGAGCGCTAATCGGATGATTATGTGGAATTTCCTCGTTTCGAGCGATGTGTACATTGCGAAATTGATGGCCTCTCGGTGGACTTATATATTCGATTCGATATAATCGTTTATATACACTCGAAAGGTCGATTAAACTTTATTAAGTTAGCCGCGAGAGTCCCTCGACCGAGACTCGCCTTGACTTTTTTGCTCGGGAATTCTAACGAAAGCCGCTGCACATATAAATTAATCGCGCACGCCGGGATTGTCGACGTTCGACAAAAAGCGCTTTTCCAAACATCCTTTTCCAGCGCCATATAAGAGCCAGGCACACCGCCACGGCCACTCATTCCGATCGTTTGATTCTCTCTCGCGTCTCATTAGGATTCCGCGCGCGTGTCCATTTTTCCGAGCATTTATGCTACGGGCACTTCGTCGCGCTGCCGCCGCCGCGCGCGCAGAGCTCTTTGTCGATAATGTTTCCCCCGGCGTAATCGACCTCGAGCACCATCTCCTGGCCTACTCTCCTCGGTGAAAACGGTGTAATTGATGATATGACCGGGCTTGAATCGACTTCATACCGAGCATTTGTTTAACGTTGCTATTTTTTCTTTTGTTTCAGGTGAGTTTCCAAACCGGAGAACGAGCTGGGGAAGGAAGGGGTATCGGTGACGTATAATTTGCACCTTTGAATTTTCCCGACGTTTCTAATTACTTTCGAAGAATACCATTAACCGGTGGCAAAGGCGCGCACTTAACTTTTTTACAAATTCCGCTCGGAAAAAGGATAAACCCTCCCCAACCTCCGTAATTCGAAGCGTTAAAACCAGCGAGCGCGTAAGAACCAGTTCAAAAGGCAAACAGGCAAAACGCCTCCTAAGAATAGAGTAACCGTACACCAATTAAAGCCGCTACCGGGAAAAGCCGAGACTTATTAAACAAACACTGCTCTCCCCGCGCTGGGTAAATTACACCGACACCGCAAAAACGGCCGTGCGCCGTTCTTCATTCCCAAGAAAGTGACTCTCTCGGGCCCTCTTTGCGTCTCGCGCGATCGAAAACGATATACATATATTTCGAAAAGCGGACCCGATGCAGATCGCGCGTCAACATCTTAATCGACTCAATTTCCGAGCCGCTCTCGCAGGCGGCAATTCGCCGCGTATCCGCGAGTACTCCGTACTTATATATACGGCGCAGCCTTTCGACTTTCGAGAGAGCCGCCGCCGCCGCGCGCTCCGAAAGCGGCCGATAGTCACGTCCTTCCTCCTCGGACGCCGCGCGTCGTCGACTTCTCCCTCTCTCTCGCGCGAGAGGCGCAAATTACAGTACTTGAAGCGCTCGACTCTGCGACACGGCCCCGGCAATCTCGGGGACTCATTTGCCTGGCGGCCCAGCAGGGCAGCCGCTCGGCAATTTGCTCGAGCTAGTAAAAAGGCAGAGAGACCCCTTAGACGCGGCGGCGGCGCGGGACCTTTTTTGTTTTTTTTATTTCGTCACCTCTCGCCGCGCGGAGAGGAGGATGTAAACCGTATACTCGCGCTCCTTAACAGCTTGTAATTGCGGCGGTTTATCAGCGCGCTTTTCGATGTATCCCGCCGCGCCGCGGAGGATAATTTATGGATAATGAGCGCTATACTCGAATTATAAGCGCGGACGTCGTAATGGACTTTCGAGAAATCCGACCGCACGTTCGGACGATCGCGTACTCTCTAAGTGTGGAAAGCGGGGGCCCCCCTTTTTTTACCCCATAGGCGCGGGGAGATTCGACGGATTTAGGTGAAAGTATTATATACGCTTCCGTTTTATATATTGTTCAATCAGCTCGCCGACTGGGACGCGAATAAAATTGAAAATCCCACTCGGCAATCGGTTTACGAGCTGCGCCTCTCTCTGCCGGTATTCCGTTGGGATATTCGACAAAACGAGAGAGAGAGAGAGAGGAGAGTGCGAAGCCTCCGGCGCGATAATCGAGTTCGCGGATTAATTAAGTTATTAGCGACTCCCTGCAAATTCTGCCCCTCGCTTCCACTCGACGACGACGACGACTTGATGATTTTCTCCGGAGGCGCTCGTCGCCTTTTCTTTTCTCTCCCGTCTATTATAGCCGCCCGGGGATTAATACGTGCACTCGTGTTTAAAGGGGGACTTTTTAATTATATCGCCGCGATTCCCGCGGAAATATATATTAATTTTCAAAGAAAGCGAGAGCGCAGTCCGTGCTTAATGAGCGAGGCAATCGCAATTACCTTTTAACGCGTGCGCGCCTTTCAATTTTCCCGTTTGGAAAAGAGGCGATTTTTCGCGCGCGCGGCTCCTGCATCATTTGCTTCCTTTTACGCAAATAGAAAACCAGTTAAACGCAGCAATCCCGACGCCGTACGAGGAGTAAAGAAAATTTCTTTTCTCTTTTGAAATCCCCGCCGAGTCTCCTTGCGTTTTTTAAACGCCTCCAAACAGTTCCGTCGAAGCGCGCGGGGCGATAATACACAATCGAGGGCACGGATCGTTTCCTCAAAAAAAGAAAAGGCCGCGTCTAAAACTTTACGGCGCGCGGCGCGCAACGATTCGCAATGTTCACCTCTCCTCGTCTCGGGTCAGGAGGAAACGGGGGCCCAATTATACAATTACGAAAGTCCCCGAGTATACCTGGAATCGGCTCACATGCCACCGCGGCGGGGGGCAACAAAAAAAAAAAAAGAAAGAGGAAAAACAGCCGAGAGGAAAAGCCGACGAAATGACGGATAATTGTCCCTTTTTTTTTTCTCTCGATGACCGCGGGCGGTGCTCTCGCTTTTTCGCAATTTCCCGAAAACGCGCGGGATTCGCTTTTCGAGATCTCTCTTTTTTTCTCTCTCTCCGGTCGGCCTCTCTTTGTCAATACGGGAGGCGGAATCAAACCGCGCCGCGCGGCCTTGGAGGAGTAATAGATTTTTATTAATCATCGGCGCCTTTTTTTTTTCTTTCCTAAAACGGGGACGGAGTCGCGCGCAGGCGAACGAGCGAGCGATTTCTCAAGACACGCGCGCGGAGTACGTAGCAGTGTACGCCAGTCGTAAAATTCTAATTGGCCTTTCTGCAAAAATAGAAAGCCCCGCGCGCAGTGTAACGGTTCTTTTAAATTTTCATTATGCGCTCGTTTGCTCGGCCGAGTCCCGCCGCGCTTTTCATGGGAAGTAATTAAAAAATTGGAAATCCTGGCTTTTATATTCGTCGAATTTCCTTGGGCTCCGCTAAAGTATCTTAATTCGGGATATAAAAGCGGCGCGCTTTTATATACACCGCTCGGAAAGTACTGCGTGCCCGCTGAAAATACACACAGCCACGTACAAAGAAACTGCAACGGACCAATTCCATCATCTTTTCAGTCTCTATACCACAGTAAATGTCGCAAGAGAAAATTCGCTGCTAATTCTGCAAGATTTTCAACAAAAAAAAAAAAAAAAAAAAAAACCACACGTCTCTCCCAACGGGACACAAAGGCAACGTCATCAAACTCGATCGCCCGTCGCTCCGACCGATGATAAAGCTCTCGCTTGGCATTGACGCGCGGCGTTTTGCCCATATACAGTGTCGGCTCGCGCGCAATTCCCCGCGACAATGTAGCACAATCGAGAAAACGCTCACGTAGCTTATCAGCCGCTAATTGTCGCTTATTCCCGTCCGGCGCATAGATCCGCGGCGATGCGCGGCCTCCCTCCCCTCCCCTCGCGTCTAATAAATAATGTACGCGGAACGGCGCGCGACGCGAGAGGAATGTCGCGCCTCCTTGCTCCTTTTTTTCCCCTCCCCGCGCCGACGAGCGCTGCCTGACGTGCGGAGCGTTCGTGCGCGCACGCCGCTGCTGAAATATTTCCAGCGGATGTGCACCGAGAGAGACACAACGGCTCTCTGCCTGTACTTTTTTGGGTTTTCGACAAAATCTGCGAGTGGAAAAGTGCGCGCTTCGCGAGGGGATTTACTAATTTCGCGTAATTTTTTGCTAAAAGCCCGCCGCTCGAGGTGGATATTAAACACTTTTTTACTCTCGCGGGGCCCGACTTGCCCGTCGCGGCGGGAACGTATCATTAAGTACGCGTAAAACATTTACTCCGCGTGCGTTCGACTGCGCGGCTAATCGATCGCTTTAAACGTAATAATGATCATTAGCCCCGCGGTAATTTGCGTAATTTTATCGCCTCGCGAATACCTTTGCATAATCCCCGACAAAGTCCCGGAGAGTCCCGTAAATTCCCCGAGCAGCGCGGCCTCTTTTTTATCCGCGAGAAAATCAACAAACTAATTCCACCCATCGGCTCTCTCCGATCGGTCGTATCAATTAGCCCCCCGAAAGCGTTAGATCCTCGTCGATACTCGAAAGAGAAAGGTGTCCCCTTTCCCCCACCTCCCGAAAAAAAGGAAAAAAAAACGGTCGCGCGACACACATACATCCTCCGCTCTCGGGAAATTACGTATGCGAGCACCTGGCCTTACGTCACCTCTCGCTTTTCCTCTCTCTCTCCTCTCCGGCGCTTCTTTTTTTCCCCCCGCTAATCGAGAGGCTCTCGCTAATTGGAACGGTTCCTTCCTCGCGCACTTACGTCAGGAGAACGGATTAATCGAAATCGCGGAGGCAATTCAGTCACCTGCCCTTCAGGGGAGGGCGGGAATTCAGCGAGAGCAGCGTTTAAGAAACAAAGGATTAAAAGCACGCGTTTCGGCGCGGATAGCAGCTCCAAATGAAATTCGAGCGATTCCCTCGTCGTTCGCCTCCTCGAGCCGAGTGTAATAAGTGGAACGCGCGCGTCTGTCGGATTGTTTATTGCCAGGCGACTCGCTTACTTCCTTTATAAGATCTCTCGCGAAGGCGAAAAGATCTCTTTGTCCCGAGACACACACGTACACACATATCCCTGACAGCTCAGCGAAAAAGCATACGCGAGCGAAGCAGGCCATTTAGTCATCGCCCGGCGTAATGACGCGCGCGATTCAGTGAAAAGGCGCGACATTGAAAACTCGAGCGACGTATCACCCCTCCGAGAGCTCTTGCCCGCGGAAACAATGAAAATCATTGGAACACCGTTACGGCTGCGATTCTTATATTCCCGACTCGAGCGGGAATCGAGCGTTTCCCAGCTTTCGGTCGAGGAAATTTCGTTCGGAGAATACACAAACTCGCGCGAACAAGTCAATTGCCGAACGAAACGTAAGCCGAGAACCGATTTAATCGCCGAGTACTTTGTTAAATCAGTCACCCGATCGGTATATATACCTGCCCGCAATCTTATCGGGAAACAGAGAAGGCCAACGCCTAGAAGACGAGCCAGCGAGTCTCGCTCCTTCCGAGCGACGGGATAATAGAACAGTGCACCGCCTCGGATTCAGGCGAACTCGGCTCAACCGCGCGCGCGACGTCAGCATAACATCCGGTCCGGTGACGGGATATATAAAATAACGCCGAGTCTCCCGCCGAAGCTTGGAAAATATCCGAGCTAATTTGCGCGCCCTGTGTTTTCAAAACTCGGGAGAGAGGGAGAGAGCTCCGGTAATTATATAGTCGGCGGGTTTCAATGTTTCTCCCGGCCCGAGACTCTACTCTCTTCCGGGGCTTATCGGTCGAGTTGGTTATCGATGGCTGGAATATTACTGCGGCGTAATGATGGTGAACGTCTTACTCGTTGATTAAACGTTTCGTTGGACGCGAGGACTTTTTTTGTTCTAATGGATGTAAGATGGAAATCTGGACTTTGTAGTTTATCATCGTTGCGACGGATATATGTTGAGTGAATATTTTGTTCGATTGTTGCGGTGTTATTTTTGCGTGGCAGATATATTTTTGTTCGAAATGCAAAAAAATAATAAATTTACGCCTTCCCCGAATTGATAAAGTCAAATTCCGACAGATATCATTCAAGTATTAAATTTTTGTAAGTAGCTAAACAACGTTAATCGCGAGTACAGTTGTTTGATTAAACTATTAGTCAGCCTTTTCGCCAATTACGTTATACCCAATACGCAATTCCGTTTTAATTACCCGGAGCTAAACTTCCTGCGCTCGACAACAAAACCCTGTTAACCACCGTAATTACTTAGCGCCGCTAAAGAAAGGAAAAAAAAAAGTCGGAAGAATAGTGAGAAAATGCAGAAGGGGTCAGCCAGCCTTCGTTTCTTTTTTTTTTATCGATCCCGTAAACGGCCGCCCAATTACCTACATAACCAATAATCCCCGAAGAACAAAACAGAACACCCCGTCGCGGAAAAGGAGCTCGAGGATATCCCACGGCGGCGGCCCTCATAGCTCTCTTTATGCGCGTCTTTGCGGTGACGCGCGGAAAGCGTTTTTAATTTAACGTCTCCGCCAAGGAACACACACTCCGTTCTCTCCTCGCGCAGTTTTTCAAAGGCCGAGGCCGGAAACGGTCGGACGCTCGAACATGCCTCCTCCATCTACGGGCATTTCCTTAATGGACGCTCCGTCCTCCTCTCTCTCCCCGGCATGGGAAACCATTGGCCCCTATATATATGTGCGCGGCGCTCTCTGAAAATTAAACTGGAGCTTCGCCGCCGCGGCTTTTTGAATTTCAGCGAGAATCGTGTCGCGAGCCTGTTCTCACAGTGTTCGAGCGGGGGCCGATCGGACGGAACACGCCTTTGGCGCCCGATGCCTAATTATCGTACGGAGGAGATCGAGATAGGCGCCGAGGAGGACGACTAATGATTTCGTTATGAAGCGCGAGCAGGAGTTAGAGCTGAAAAGTTTTGCATTTCCTGCAGACTTCAGTTCGAAGAAACACTAGTTTGAATTATAAAATTATAAAAAACAATATCGAATTAAAATACTCACAGGAAAAAGCTTTCATCGCTTTTATGCTTCAACTACCCGAAAACCACCAAAACGGGCGGCTAATTTTCATCCCTCGATTTCTCGCGCAGGACCGCTTTAAAATCAAATCCGCAATTCCCGGCGAAAGCTCTCCTTTATACGCGGCTCCGAAAGCGCCGAGCGAGAACCGCCTCGCAAAGAGGGTCGGTGACGTCACCGGCTTTAAAAATATCTCCGTTTGTAACTAAGCTCTCTCCTCTCTCTCTCTCTCTCTCTCTCGCGCTTCGGGTTTATCCGCGTCTCTCTCTCTCTCCCTCTCGCGGACTCGACGGAGAGAGACTCTCGAGACAAAGGGCGCGCGGGCAAAGTGGTCGAAACAAAAGATTTCCCCGACTCTCTCCGCGGACGGGGGGAGGGAGAAAAATACGCTTCCGAGCAAACAAACCGTCCGCCTCGCCGCGAGTCTAATTATAATGACCCACAAAGCCGCCTGATCGGTTCGCGAGCTCTCTCTCTCTCTTTCTCTTTCTGTCTCTCGTTCCGTTTCGATTTGTCGCTAATTGTTACAATTTCCGCGGTATTAATATCCGAGTCGATGGGAGTGTATACCTTCGTGGAAAGTGGGATTGTAAGTATCAACGACGAGCTCTTTAATACCTTAAAATTCGGGATATATATATATATATATATACCTTGTAAAAAAAAAGGAAATTATCCAGCCGCCGATTAAAGTTTATCTCTCCGAATCACCATTAAACCCCCCGCGCCTCTCCCGCAATTCTCGAGGCCGAGTTTCCATCGGAGATCGAAAATCGCCTCGTGTGGCCCAGAATCCCCTCCTCCTCCTCCTCCGTCGCCTCGAAAGTCGGACCGGCACGCGACTCATTTGTCAGCGGCGCGCGTCGGCTGTCTCGAATTTCGGACACCTCTCTCGCGCGGCTCTCCCAAGGAAATCCACTTTCCATCGGCGCGCGGCGCGCGGCGTCGTTAAAGTGAAAGGACTCTCGAGAGACGGCGGACAAATAAAAAGAAAAAAAAAAGAGCGGCGGCGCTTCTTTTTGGGCCCGCATGAGGCCCCGAGGAGGGAGCTCTGCACCTGTCCCGGACCGCGCACACGCCGGCCGGCCAATTCCGCGCGCAATTACCTTCCTTTTTTCACCCGCGTTCTCCTCGGAGAGCAACTCTTTTTGCCGATACGGGGGAGCTGCTCGCGCAGCTTGTCCCCCGAGTTGTTCTGTGCTTTGCTTTTGTTGCGGCGCCGAGCGACGAGTGTGCCCCGATGGCGCGACTCTGTTTGCCGGAGGTGGTATAACGAGGAGGAGGCGAGTCGCCTGTTAAGAGACGTGTAAACGAACTTGTTGCCTCGCCGATTAGCGGGAAATTAATAATCGATGGAGCAAACGCGGCTCTTGTTCGGGGTAATTTATAAGTTGTAATTGATTGTTAAGCGGGGAGATTTATTGGTACGCGTCGATTAATTATAGTTCTATTAATAGCTTTTATTTTCTCGACGAAAAGTGGATGTTGTCCGGATAAGCTCGATTTCTCCTCGCTCGAGAGATCAATTTTTCGAAGCAAAGGGCAATCCATCGAAAAATCAGCAATTTCAATATTCTAAGAAAGCGTAATTACCGTAATCGAAGATCGGCACAATTCGATGCTTACTAGGTATAATAACGGTCCTCCATCCGTCCAACAATCGCTCTTCTCACCATAAATTTACCCAAAAGCCCGTAAGCACTCCATTAACCCTCCGATCTCCGATCGCAAAAACGACTCCCAATTAAGCCGATTGTCAACTTCGTCCCGTCTAAACGTCGGTTCCCACGGAAAATCGACTCGCGAGGCACCTGCGGACCCGATCGAGCGGCAATTAAAACCGGAAGAGTCCGTCATTCGTCGCGCCCGCTTCCTCTCACGAGTGTCGCCTCGAGGGAATATCCTCCACCTTTATTTTTTTACGCGCGCCCGATGAGAAAAAAAACGGTCGTGTCGTCGTCCTCCAAGCCGACGACGGGACGCGCGCATTTGCATAACGGCCCGCCGCGGTTCGTGTTTTACGCGATCGGTTGTTGCGGATACGCGTCGCTTCCGACGTCGGTGCGTAACGTACTTTCGTGTACGGTCTCCCAGTTCGTTGGTTACTTCGTTCATTAAGAAATCGTTAAAAAGGGATTATATATCGATCGGCCAGAGGAGATCGCCATAAAAGTCTCTCTCTCGGATGACCGCTGAACTCGGCAATTAAACAAATTCGAGCGAAACTGGCAAACTAACGAGGATTTAATTATGAAAGATCGTCGGCATCAAAAACACCTTAACATGACAGGAGGCCCGCACAGGATCGACCCTCCCGGCGATTTTTTCTTTCCCCAATAAATTGAAAGCGCAGCAACCACCCCTCGACTCTCTCCCTCCGGGCTTCGAAACTTGGCGAAACTCGATCCCCGGAGCTACAAAAGCTCCGCTTTCCATACCGTTTTTCCGGGAAAAAAATAAAGGAAAACGGACAAAGGCTCTCTCTCTCTCTCTATCGCCCGGCGAAGTCAGAGGACATCCATCACTTCTCGGGTTATTTCTGGCGTCGTCGTCCCCTCCCCCTTTGGGGCCTCTCTCTCGATTTCCATGACGAGGCGAGATATTGAGACGTCCGTATCGGCGGTCCGGTGCCGCGACTAAATCAATGTAGGACATTTATATTGGCAGGAGAGAGAGGAGGAAATCGCTGACGCCTACGCCGCACACGCCGGAACGTCCTCGCGACATATTAAGATTTCTCTGGATGTCCCCGCGACGGCGGCGGAGAGAGAGGACGATTTTATTATTCCGGAGAGCCCGGGAATATAAAACCTCCCCCGCCGCCGCCGTCGCCTTTGATTAATTTCCCCAAATTCGAAAATGGATATATCGGGAATTCGGAGAGCTGTGTGCAGTTCTCCCCGCGCGATTTACGACCGGGTTTTACGGGCCTTTTACTTATTTGTTGACGTTTTCGATACGCGGACGTAATAGAATACAGATGAGTCCTGGCATCTTTCTTCTCTCTCTCTCTCTCGCATCTTTCCCCGACGGAGGCCCTAATTATGATACAAATTATGTTCCTCCGCGGCTTATCGGCGGAGAATATACTTATCCCGGGTAGCTTATCGCCCGACCGATCCATTAGCAATTAAAAGGTCCAGAGAAGAGGAATCTTATCTGCCCGATTAGCGGACAGATATATATTCCTCGCAGTAATGCGCAAAAAGCGCGTGCGCGCCTCCGTTTCTGGGCCGAACGACGGAAAAAGAAACACACGCGCCGCTCGGCCGCTGTATCTTATCGCGGCACGCGTCCGTATAAGCCCTCGAGCGCTTCGGGGCCCTTTCCCGTCTCTCTCTTTCTCTCTTCGTCGAGGTTGAAAGACGGGCCCCGAGAGCGGGGATATCGATTTTAACAGATGTATCGATTCGAGACGCATTTTAATCGATATGCTCGCTGTCGACCAGTGATCAGTCGGCGTTAATTCGCGTTTGTCAACGGACCTCTGGGAGATAAAATTGCGCGATTGGTCAAAAAAGTTGGAAAATGAGTTTTCCCAGCGGTCGGTTACGAACTTTTCGTATATCAAAAAGGGACTCAACTCCCTTCGCGCCCGCAGTTAAACTAATAATTAATAAACAGCCGGGCGAACGAAAGAAACGGCTCTCTCGCTCGAGGAACGTTTGTTCAAGCGTAATGAGGGCTCTCTCTCTCTCGGCGCGCGAGGAGAGAACAGGAGAAAGAGACACACAGCCGAGTCCGGCACGACTCTCCCGCTTTCGTGCCCCACACACAAACGAACACACGGATCCGCTTATCTGCGGCTCCTAATCGCGGCGATTTTTGTGCGGATGCGCCGCAAATTGCGCCTAACGAAGTACAACGACGACGTCCCCGGATAAATGGGGCCAGTCGTCGTCGTCGTCGTCGTCGTCGTCGTCGTCGACGTCGCGGGGCAGCTCCTCTTCCGCGTTTAATTGTGAAATTGATTCGGCGAAGTACGAGCCCCGCGCTTTCGTGCCGCGCGATCAGCTGGAACAGAGAGAAACGAGAGAGAGAGAGAGGCCGAGAGGAACATAACGGAGGGAATTAATCTCGCATTATCCGCGAGAGGCGGCGAAAAAGGAGCAGCGGGCAGCGAATATTAAGCCCCTCTCCCCGAGCGCTTTAATAAGCCACCGGGCGATGTAGGCCGTTTTTGCGTTCCGAGCCACTTGGTGGCAATGAAGGCCTTTTCATTTTTTTCTTGCGTCACACTTTCGTTCGCGGTTAAAGGCGAATGAAGAAGCGGCCGCGAGACGATATCCTCGGGGAAGATCGGCGCGTCGGTTTCCCGAGGCTCGACGACAAAAGCCTCGACATAAAAATAAATGAAACCACCGACATATTTACCATATATTTCGAATCTCCGACGGCACTAAAAAAAAAACGGATCCCTTCATTCATAAATAGTCCGCGATTTCGGTAAACAGCCCTCATTCGTTAAATCGATCGCTGCATCTCTCCGCCTCGCTCTTCCCTCTCTCGCGGGGCAAAATGCACGAGGGAGCGGCCAATTTTACGGGGTTAATAAGAGTTATGTAGCTCTCTCTCTCTCTCCGCCGAGGGTGTCGCTCGCGCGCATCCGTAATAAAGCCGAATGTTTTCGAGTAGGCCCGAATCTCTCTCTCTCTCTCTCTCTCTCTCTCTCGGCTTTTACGTTTATTTTTATCCGGTATAATGCGCGCATTGAATTACGGCCGGAGAGTAACAGCAAACGCTCGATATCGTTGAATCGAACGCGCCGGAAGAGACGAGAATGCCCGAGATTTTAATAAAAACTTTCGGGAACGGCGCTCGGAGCCGTATTATTTTTGCCGCTCGGCAAGGCGTTTTCCGAAGGCCGTGACGTTCCCTCTCCCGCGCTTTAAAAACGCCCCTTTTCGGCCTTCTCCAAAAGACTCTCCCGATTCTTGGATAAACATTCGCCTCCGCCGGTTTATCTTACCGAATACCCTCGAGCTCCGACGAGAAACGCCGAAAACGTTCGAAATCCTCTAATTTTTCTCGTATAAAAAACAGCCGTCCAAAAAACTATATATTCCCGAGAGCAAAATTAAAAAAGCGCAGGCAGGCTCTCGTTAAACATCATCGCGCAGAAGCCTGCCACGCATCCACGACCTACAACACCGAAGAAAAGGCTTCCTGCGTGCCGTCGCGCGGCCAGTGCATCTCATCCAAGACCGAGCTCTGCCAGGCTCTCTCTCTCTCGTCGCCCTCTCGGGGCGCTCGGTTCATTGGTCGACGGCGGCGGCGATCCGTTTGCTTCTCTCTCTCCCCCCTCCCCCTCCGCTCTCTGCCCCCCTTCCTTCCCCCCCTTCCCCTCGTCGCCGCACACAGGCGTGACGGCCCGAACGAAAGAGAGAAATAGAGCCCTGCCACCGCATAGAGAAGAGAGAGAGAGGGAGAGAGAGAGAGAGAGAGGCTGGGGTACGCACTGCCAAGAACTGGCAGCCAGTCGTCCGTCGAGCGTCGTTTCGTGAGCGTCGTCGTCATCGTCGCTCTGCGCTCGTTTCGATAAAGCGGGAAAAAAAGTCGTCGTCGTCGTCGTCGTCGTCGGGTTTGTGCGCCGTAAATTTGTGAGAGTGAGAGAGCGGAGTGATCCCGCCGCGCGAGGAGCCGCTGCTGCCGTTCTCCGGGACATGCTCGCCCATTGAAAAAAGAGCGAGAGAGACCGTCCTCCCGGCGTTCCGAATTGAAATACTTACTACTAACGCCCGAATAGTGCTGCGTTGCCAAGTTGGCAGCAAAGGCCGAACAACCACGGGGAGATGTTCGTCAGCCCCGCGGACTACGACAATTGCAGAATGGTACGCAGACATGAGTTTTTTCGAGGCGATGCGCCGCTCGGTTAGCCGAGTTTGAGTGATTGTGGGGCGAGGGGGGGTTATTGATTCGTGATTTCGGCGAAATTCGACGTAATGAAATTAAATAATGTTACACACAACATAAGTATTGTAATTCAAGCCGCATTTAAGAGGCGTCATCCTGGAGCGTTAAAATAAAAAAAAATAAAAAAAAATAAAAAAAAAAAAAAAAAAAATTCGCTTTCGGTGGAAAACGGTGCCTCGTGATTTCGAGTGTTTTTTGGTATACTCCGCAGTATCCGAGTACTGCGCAACTCGATCGCTCGCGTTAACAAACTGCAAAGTGATTAATTCTCTCTCCGGCACGTGGAGAAAACATCTTCGCGCGCCGCGCTCCGCGGCTTCTCTAAAATTCCATTTAAAACCCCGACACCTCCGCGAATTCCGCTCGTCAATGAAAACCGCGGATCGTCTTCCAGTGATTATTCAATCGCCCCGTCGGCGGTTAGAAAAATCCCTAATATACCCCGGCGGTGCAGCGGCGTGCTTATAAATAACGCGGCTGAAAAATGCAGAGAAAACGTCGGAGCGTTATATACCGTTAGCACACTCGAGAGAGCACTGGATTCGCGCCTCTAATGAGTCACGCGCATGCGTTCGAGCTCCTCCGCGGAGAGAGATCTCCGAGCCGCGAGAGAGAGAACCTTCGCGGCGATGGGCTGCTTAGATTAGCGGCTCTCTCGCGCTTTTTAATTGGGGATGCGGCCCGTTTATACACTCTGATTTCAGCGCTCGCGGTTGCGTCACTCTCGCGACGTTTAGACGCGCCGCTCGATGTGCCTTTTGCGCTCTATTTATCGGCCTTGCGAAATTTTGCTCCGCCGCACGGAAATGAGTTTTGCGATCGTGCGGGGAGAGGGTTTTCGTAGGGGAAAATGCGATCTTGTCCTTACTTTGAGATTCTTGACTGGATTATCCTCAGTAAGTACATAAGCTACGAATACTCGAGTATTAACGGACCTTTAATGCACACCCAAGTCTCAAGTCCAAGGACCATTAACCAATTGCAATTTTCCCTTTACTCCCGCCCTTTAATCTTCCCCAAAAACGCACCAAAGCCAGCGAGCAAAAAGCTACGAGTACCGTAGCCTTATCCAATCGGCCAATTAACCCCTCGCTCCTGGTCTCGCATCCGCATTAAGTAGGTGTAAACAAACGTGCGGCGGTGGTTGCCGCCGCCGACAAAGGGGGGTGGGGGGGCCCCCGGTAAACGCCGGCACGTGACTCGCGGCCCGATAATTCGAGAGCGCGTGTCGTCGTCGTCGCGCGCTGCGGAGGAAATAATTAGAGCCGGCCGATCGAGAGAGATCGCCGCCGCCGCGCGGCACGTGCCCCCGTAGCGGAGGAGAGAGCTCTCCGCGCGCCTGCGCCGCTTTTCCCGCCCCGTCGAACGTGTATATATATAGATATATATATTTTTTTTGTTGTTTTTTTGTGCTGATTGTTGTTTTGCTTTCTGTTGCAGTACGGATCTGACGAATTCGGACAGGACTCGCCGAGATACACGTCGCCCAAGGCTACCGCCCTCTACGCGGATCCCTACTATATCGGTAAGTTGGTTATGCGCGTGCATTTTCGTCGAGCGGGAAGGTCAGGGTTCGAACAGGTATTTGGCGCTGCAGTTTTTATTGCTGGAGACGACGGCGTTGAATAAAAAGGCCTGTAAACACCTTGATACCTTCGAAATGAGTTTATTGCCGTACCTGTCGAGGTCGTTATGAGCACTGGACACTGGCATTGTTCTTATGCGACACCTGGACAGTTTCAGTCTGTAAATAAAAATATCGAAGGACCTCAATTAAAAACCTGCAGAAGCTGTAAATTCACTTCCATTCGGGGACTTTCGCTTCGTAAACGAAAGGCAATTCGAATAATTTACGAAGCTAGACTTTTAAATGCAACGAGACAACAACAGTGTACCGAAACGACGCCCAGCTCGCGACCGGTTGATCCGCAAAACTAAACAAAAGCAAGCGAGCCAAACCAAAAATTCTCGCCGGATAAAAACGCGCTCTCTAATCCCCGCGGCGAGGAATATCGGCATCGCGATCGGTGACCATTTTTTTTTTTTTTTTTTCGGCGCGCTCGTTTTCTCTCCCTAATTCGCTAAAATACGAGACGATAAAGTAAGGCGTCGCGCGCCGCGCGCCGAGAGAGGCTCTTATTTTACAAGCGATAATCGGCTTAGCCGCCAAGAGAGAAGCAGAGAGCCGCCGCCGCCGCGAGGTCGATGCCTCTCGGCGTCGTCTTTGCTCTCCGCGTCACTCTTTTCCGCCGGCTTTCTGCGTCAGCCGGTGTGTGCATACTCGCTTATCGAGCCCTCGGGCGCACTTATTTCGTACTTTGGGGCCGATTCGCGGACGGACTTTGTTTAGAGATCTCTTTTTTGTTTACGTGGAATTTAAATAAACTTTTTACTACGAATCGGCGTCTCCGCGGGGACGAATGAAGAATGTAAATTACTTCAATAAAGTCCCGGGGTTTTATATTCCACGTACTTTTTCCTCGCACTGCAGGCACACAATAACAGCGCGTAAATTCAGTCCACTTTTCAATTTTTCGTCTGACGAGCATTTAAATTTCTGTATACAAGTCTCGCGCGCGCGCGAGAGAGAGACAGAGGAGACTCTCTTTGTACCCTCGTCAGGGCTGAAAAGAAGCGGGGAAGAGAAAAAAACGAGAGAGAGAAAAGCGGCACGGGGAGAAGGATACACAAGTCAAGAGGGGAGCAGCGGGAGCAGCCTCCGCCACACTCTTTTGAAGAAAATCGGAAAAAGTTTCGCGCTCCCGACCCCGCAGGGGTTCCTCTCTCTCTCTCTTCTTTCTCGCGCGATATTCTCCCCGCGGAGCTCGGAATTTAATTTTTCGGGAACCCATTCGTCTTTCTCTCTGTGTCGCGACGCAACAATGAGGAGGCGCGCGACCTCTCGCTATTTCCACGATTCTCGGAAATAATCCGCGCGGCGATCAGAGGACTCGGAACACAATGTGTACATAAGCGCGTAAATCAACCGTTTAAAACCGGGTGGAATATATATACTCGTGGAACTGTCTCTTTACCCGAAATTTGCGGCTGCCAAGCCAAAGAGAAAAGTTCGAAAGCGACGCCGGGAGCCGTGCGCGCAGGCGCGTTAAGTGTATTATGCAGATGAGCGCGCGTCGCGACGGAAAAACTTTCGAACCGCCTCGTGTGCGTCTGTGTACGCGGTTCGGCTCGGTTTTGCCTCCGAAATTACACGTCGGCCCGGCTGATGTATAAGATCGCTCGGATATTGCTGTTGTTGGTCAAGTGACGGGAGCGACTCGGCGAAATCAGACGGAGTGTCGGCAACTTTTTCCCGCGGGGCAGGGAGGAACCGAGTTTGATTCGGACGATTGGACAAACTTTCGGCAAAACTCGCCAAAAAACCCCTCGTTCCCCGAGGCTTACAATTTTAATCTCAAACACGTAATACAATTAATTAATAAGAATTCTCTCTCTTCCAGATGGAAACGCTCCAGGAACGGGTCCGGGAGACCCGTGGGCCGGCGGGGGTGGCGGCGTGCAGCCGCCCTACAGCCAGTACGCGCCGCCGCACTTAGCCCAGCCGGCGTACCCCATGCACATACCACCGCACGATCCGATGGTAAGTCACGCTGTACATCGCCGATATATATACATTTGCGAAATTTCTCGACCCCCTTTCCCTTTTTTGCGATCCCGCCGATTTTCGGCCGACTCCGGGATTTACGACAGCAGCTCGACGGAGAGGTGCTGCCCCGCCGCAGGTATAAAGAGGATATTCTTCCGGACGTGACTGGAAAATGGACGCCGGGCCATTTACGGGGCACGTTTCCGGCCGGCTCTCTCTCTCTCTCGAGTCGAGTTCGGGATTTGAGTGCCTTGAAATTTAATCTCCACCCTCCCGAGTGGAGGGAAAAGCGTTTTTAATCTACCGTAAACTCCGCACGAATCTAGCGCCCCCTCTCTCTCTCTTATATTCCCCCGAAAAATTCGAAATTCCTTGCCTCTCGGGTGTACATTCGAAAATTTCCCGAAAGGAGCCGCCGCGGAGGAGAGAGAGGAGATGAAAAAAACAGCGGCGTAGGAGGAGCAGCGTCGGAGGGAGAGAGAGAGAGAGAGAGAGAGGGACGGTAGCCCGCCTCGGCCCTTTCCCAGCTGGAGCCTCGCTCGGGCGACCAGCTGGCACGAGGGAGATTTTTCGCTGCTCTTTTTTGGACCACCCTGTGGCTTTTCTCCTTCTTCTGCTCCTTCCTCTCTCGCTCTCTCCCTCCTCTCTCTGCTGCCGCGATGCACGGTGCACTCGGCCGTGCGCGAGTTTCTCGAGGCTGCCTGCCTGCCTGCCTGCCTGTCGCTGGTGGCTGCATCGCTTTTTTTTTTTTTTTTTGGGGCTGTAGGTCAAGTGCGATGACTTTTGGCTCTTCGCTGCTTTTGACGCGGCTCGCGGTGTGTTTTATGACGCTTGGAACGCGTATCTTTTTCGGCGACAGGTCCTTTGGAAATTGTTTACAATATTCTTCGTTTTTAGTCCAATTCCCATTGGCTCTTTTGAGCTTCGGACGCCTCGTTTAACAGCAGCCGCAAGAGCTGTGCACTCCGCCAACAAAGGCCCCGCAAAGAAGCCTCTCTCGCTCTCTTCTAAAATTACGCAATTTTTCCCGTCGACTGGTTTTCTATACGCACCTCGATCATGCGCCGGGGCCAACGTACTTGCTCTCTCTCTCTCTCCCCCCACCTCTATATATAACCGGCGGCTCTCGATTTCGACAAAGCGAGAGCCGAGCGAGTTCGCTGCCCTAATCTGCATCGCGGCTTGGACGCCGCCGCCGCCGCCGCCGTTTCCGCTCGCATCTCATTTTTCGGAGAGTCCTTTCTCTTTCCGGGCTGCGCGCGAGTTTTTTGCTTGTCCCCCTCCGAGAAGGAGGAATCGGCCGCGGCTATTCATTACCCGATTCCCCCGGTAATCCCTCCGCGCTCTCCTCGCTTTCGCGGTGGATTACTCGAGTCGTTTAACGCACGGTGATTTATTCGAGTGGAGAGAGGCCTGCGTTGCTCGAGTACTCGATGTCGGGCTTCGGGGCTGATTATTTGCTTCCTTTGGGAGGGATGTCGAGTCTACTTATTTGTAAAGAAATTTTACGGACGCCGGCGAGGAAAATTTGTATACTTGTGGCGATGCTGCGATTCTTACGGAGAGAGAAAAGATTTTTCGCAAATGTTACAAAAAGCCTAGTAATATTAACACAAACAATTTGCACTTTTTCGAGTCTCATTCTGTTTCGAATCCCCATTTATCTTTTCAAAACTAGTGCTCCCAAGCTAATTTTTGCTCTTTATTCCTCTCCGATCCGCATTCATCCTCGAACAAACTCGCCGCAGCAAAAATGCATAAATCCAAAGCACCGCGAAATCCGCTGTGCCGAACGAAGTGGCAGCTAAAAAACCCCCGCGCCGCGTCTCCGCAGAAGTTAAAGTTAGACGCTTTACGGCCGCTTTCAAGTTAGCTGCTCTCCCAAAGCGTATCCGATAACAAAGACGCGCTCTCTCTCTCTCTCTCTCTCTCTCTTAGCCCTTCTTTCTTCCCTCTCCTCCTTCCTCGCTCTCCCTCCCTCCCTCCTTTTTTGCTCGGGCACGCGACTGAATAGCGGAGAGAGATCGCGATATAATCGGAGGGGGTAGCATCTGCTCGCCCTCGTGAATTTGTATACACGTGCGCGCGCGCGCGCGAGAGAGAGCGGGGCTCATTGTCGGATTTCGGATTCGCAGGTTGCGCGTGGGCGGACTTTTGTACCTCGAGACGAAGGAAAGAGAGGCCTGAGCGACGTGCGCGGTGTATGAAAAAAAAAAAAAAAAAGGGCCACCACCGGGCTGATTTATCGTTTTGTCTTCGATAAATTGCGGGGCGCGGCCGGGATTTTAATATTGTCGCGCAAAAAATCTCGGCAGCGTGCCTTTATTGTGTTGGAGGAATCCGTTTTCTCGCGAAACCGTACGAGGAGAAGGAAAGCTTGGCCCTCGAACTGGGCTCGAATGTCGATACAGTAAAGACACAATCTTTTGTGAAAAATCTTTTTTTTTTTTATCGTTATCGTTTAATACTCTTACACCTTTGTAATAATAGTACTTGTTTACTCAAATCGATCTTAGAATAACGACTCTCACTAAAAAGCAAGCGTTCTCTCTCTTTGCAGGCGTACTCGTCTATGTCGCCAAGCGGCGAGCCGCAGCCCCAGCCCGCGCTGCTCGGCTCGGCGGTGACGTCCGCGGCGTCGCTGCCGCCGATGTCGACGTTCCGCGGCAGCGCGGCGGTCCCGAGCAACCAGGGCCAGGGCACGCCCTCGCCCGCCTCGCTCCAGTACAGTCACAGTCCCGGGGCGCCGGTCGCGGTGCCCGTCGTCGCAACCGCCCAGCCCAGCCAGGTCGTCGCGGTCGCCCAGCCGGCCAGCCAGCCGCAGCCGCAGCCCCAGGCCCAGCCTGCCCCCCAGGCGCCCCAGGACACCCTCGGCAAGACCCTCGCCTCCGTTGTAAGCAGCCGAGTACGTTCGATGTGGACACTCGTTTTTTATTTTTTTTTTCTGCTAATAAGAGCGTTTGGAATTTTGGACGATCTTTGAGAAACTCTCGACTGACAGCCTCTCTCTTCGATTTTCAGATTTACCCCACGGACCAATCAGTATCGAGTTATAGCAGTAACCCATCGACGCCGGTGAGCTCGCCGCCACCGCTGACGGCGGCGGCGCCAGGTTGGGCCCCGGGAGCCGCGCCCGTCTCGCCGCACTTGGCAGCAGACCCGAACCGCGGAGCCATTCACATGGTACGTTAACGCGCTCTCGTCACTTCTGACTGGCTTATTTTACATACATTTTTAGTCTTCGATCTCTTCATCGGCGCGTCGCCGTCTCTCGGCTCGACGGGGAATGGTATCCCGGAGCTGAGAGAGCGACGCGTTTGTTGTATACGTTGAAAGCACCTTTCGATAATTTTTTTTTTTTCTTCCTTGAATAATACACTGTTTATTAGTTACGTGAACTCACGAGTGCTTTTTTTTAACTTTTTAGTTCAGTTTTTGCCCGTGGAATTTTGTTATTTATTTGCGTGCGTATGCCGTCCTCACACTTTTTTGGCTTGACTAATTTCAGTCGTTATATGTTGCTCACACGTTTTTCGAGAGCGTTTATTCGTGTACACTTTACACGCGAGTTGCACTTTGATCAGTCACTAACATTTTGCTTCTGTCGTCACGAATAAACGAGTGTCTTTCGTCATTTTTTTGCATTTTATTGCCATTTGGATGGTCGCTTTACGATCTTCTGATTGAAATCGCCGCAACGGATTGTAAAACTGAGCTGTAAATTTTATACTAAATTCACATAACTTGCTTCTGCAACTGATTATTGTAAATTATAAATTTTTGTGTTCGAGCTTAATTTTATATCATACAAAAACGCATCATTTCATTCTCACTCATGGGGTCGACAACCGATTAGTATTTACAGATTAAATAGTTCAATAAAATTTTTTATATTTATTTTCTTAAGAGCTTGTGACGTGTTCTGATACAAATATTTCTTTTATTGACATTGGCATTAAGAGCATAATTTATCAAGTCGTTTAAAATTATATTTTTTGCATCTGGGAATTTAATCAAAATTTCTAAATTAGTTTTTGCCGTTTTGTCCATTTCTACAAATCGTAATAAGAAATGTTGATCGGTGCACGAACAGCCCTTAAATCAATTGTCTGTTGTGAACGTTGTGTTTGACTTGGTTGTTTTTATTTTGTTTTGCTGTTGCGTTGGTGTTGTTTGTAAAGCCGGCGCCAGAACTCCAGGGGGTAGACGACGCCATTGGCTTCCTTCGCGACCACTCCAAGGTGAGGATCGCATATTATCATTTTTTTTTTTTTTTAATCGTACTCATTAACCTATTTTATTTTTCCATTTTTCTTTGCTCTTGCGCTATTTCCGCGTCTTGTTATTCTTTTCTCTCGCATCATTGACTTCTTCTCTGTTCGATTTTCGATACGTAATCAACACGATTTGAGTAATTAAAAAATCGCATGCCTACTAACAGATACTTAACTTTCAGCTGATTGTAAGACTTTCAGGCGATAGCGGATTTCTCCTGCATTTGAAAAAAAAAATTATTTTTATAAAAAAATTGAATCAAAACATAAAATGTATACAAAAGATTCAAAGTTAAAATATATAATTTTCGTTTCATTTACATGTTCTTGTTAATAATGTTTTATCTGTTTTGTCAGTTCTGTTAATATCTGACTTTGAAAATATAGTAATAAAATTTTCTCAATTCTGTCTCTTTTTGGCTTTGGATCTTAAACTAAACTTTATCTAACTACTAATGAAAACGATATCTAATTATTTATGAATACAGATTTCCGCAATGCATGTGTGTAATCGCGACGTGTTTTTTTAATTCTGTTGGTACAGGGAACGCGGATGGAGGAACCCTATCACATGGATGACGCCATAAATGTGCTTAGGAACATTGCGGAAAGTCAACCTGGTCTTCACTTAGGGCCAGTTGGTCCGCACGGTGCCATTTATTCCCATACCTCGCCACCACAACTAGATCATCTGGTAAGCCTTGAAACCAAAACCTTTCATTGCAGATTAAACGGATGAATAATTAATCCAATTGAAATTCTTACAGACGAGTCCACACCCAACGGTGACGGTGTCGCAGCCACAAAATTCGTATCCAGGCTTGGCGCCAACGCCCGACACCGATGGTTCCATCAAAATCGAGAGGCTACCCGTCACGAATCCCAGTGAGTATTCATCCCCGCAAGACCCGTTGACTTGCAAGTGCTACCTTCGCTCTCACGGCGGAATCGTTAAAAGCCGCGCGAACAATAACTTGGCGAGCCGAGCACGGAGCAGAGGGACTTTCTCGATTTGTCGCACTCGCGGAAGTAAACGAGTTACGCGAACAAAGCAGGAATTCATGAATAGTTTGAGGGAATCCAGCGGCAAGCCGTCAATTACACGAGGCGAACCGAGAGAGCGCGGGGTAAGGGAACTGCTTAAGCGCGTCGCCGGAATAACTTCCCATGGAGAGCGCAATCCCTTCGATTATTAGTCCGAGTCCCGGCACTCTCCCTCTCTTTCTTTATATTCGCTCAGTCGCTGTGGAAATTCCAGCGAGGCGAGCGGCTTTTACATACAAGCGGAGCTCCGGGCGTTAATTTCGCGCCGCTCGCGACAATTATTATGCCGAGAGAGCCAACCGTCGAATGCCGATCGCCATAAACGGCCAAGGCCAAAAAAGCCAACAGAAAAGCGCACTTTCGCGTCGCGGAAAAGCAATTGCCGGCAAAGGGGCGAGAAAAAGAGCGGCATAATGAATCGCGACGAGAGCTGCTCTAGTGGGGATAATAAAGGTGCCGATACTCTTTACTTGGTGTATCGCGTGATTTATCTAACACTGCCTTATCGGGACGTGCATAGGTCTCTTCGTGCTCGCGTTTTTCTCGTATATTTTTATTCCCCGCAATGCAACGGCCGTGATCGCGAGTTTAACTGAGATTTCCTTTAGAGCTTCGAGATCAGAAAAAACTGGCAGATCTGCCTGCGGGAGTAGGAAGATCGATTTCAAACATGTTTTAGTTTTTCGATTAGAAAATAAAGAATTGTTCGAGCGATCCCAGTAGCACTTTAGTCAACTTGGTTGTGTCGAAACATTATATATCTATAAGCTAGCTAAGCAAGTGTTATTAATGCGCAGAATACATCTCTGTAGAAAAAAGGAAAGATCCCCCAGACAGCAGTGGCGGTGAAACAAAGCCTTCTAGTAGTGAACTTGCTGCAGCTGTGGGAGTCATTGGAAACGCTCAAGTGAACTCGACGTCACAAGGAAAAGGCACAAAGAGATCGCGTCGATAGTAAGTGTTTTTATTCTTTAAGCAAAATGTCCTACTTATTTATGAACTCCAATGTTCAAACGTCTAAGGAACTGTTTGAATGTAATTTATTGAAATTGTTTCGCGATAAACCAAACTAACCAATTTTGTCTTTGAAATTGTTGTTCGAGCGCTGATGAAGATTGCGATGATCCCAACACTAAAGCAGTTCGTGAAAAAGAACGTCGACAAGCCAACAACGTTCGCGAAAGGTTAGTGAACACACGCATACGCACTTTGGTGCCTGATAAAAAATTCCTCTGTCGATCCTTCTTCTGAAACTGTCAATAATACTTCCTCTAAATTTGAAAAGGTTATTTTTTAATAACTCAACATGAATTATTTTTATATAAAAGTACAAAAACCAATTCGTTTGGCAGACTTCTATATAAATCTACTTGAACTGTGCAATATCTGTGGCCCATATTCATAGGTCACAATTAAAATGCTGCTGGTTTCACGAATAATAATGAGTGCGATGAGAATAAAAATTAACATTTTCTCAGGCACTTTTCGAAATCAGTTTCATTTTAATACGGCTGTGATAGTTGGCCAAAAGGCATGCAATTTGGTTCCCTTTACTTACATCTCTATCTCTCACTCTTTAACAATATTCAAATTTTGTTTTATACCTTCTTTTCCTAACTCCTTGAAGGATAGTGATTTTTTATTCATTACTAATAGCCAAGAAGACGAGTAATAAATAAAATTTATTTAGAATTACAAATACTACTTGATAACGTATAAAACAAAATTGCTTACTACATGATAATAAGTATATTTACGTTTATATCTTACTTTTAATATTGTAATTTTATCCTGCAATTATCCTTTTAATCATGACGTAGTTTAAATTTTCATAATTTTAGCAATGTCGATTATTTTTTTTTATTTTTTTAAGATTAAAATTATGTAACTAATCATAAATGTACAATTTTTTTGCAGAAATTACTACTTAATATATTTAATATGATATTCAGCTATGTACGAAAATTGTAAATTTTTAGGTCAAGTACTACAAGAAATCCATCCTTATCCACAAGAAGATTCTCTCCCTCTATTATTAATAGTTTTTTCACTTCTAATATTACATCTTTCACCAGAAAAAGATAAACGCATCATAATTGTGAAAAGAATATGGGCCTATTTAAAAACAAAGAAAATACAAAAATGAGTAATAAATGAAATCAGCAAAATGCTGTTACACCCTTGCAAATTTTAATTCCTAAAATTGTGCGTGTTGTGTGTGTTCATTCAATACTCAAAAATGGATTGTAATAAATGCTCGCTCGAACAACCTATAAATTTAAAATATGAAAATCAACATTGCTCATAAAATCATTATTCATTGGTAAACCTTTAGAATTGCAAAATTTAACTGCTACTTTCTATTGAAAGTTTTAATTAAACTGTGCATCGTAAAGTAATTTAATTTCTGTTTACCAGTGACTATAATATTGATTTTATGCGGCTCGTAAGTTTAGTCTATAAATTAGCTGTACTCAGGTGATTAATCGAGTATTGTTATTGCGCAACTGTTGTTCGAGTGCCGAAGATGAAGATGACGATCCTGATGTAAAAGCACAGAGGGAAAAAGAAAGGCGGCAGGCTAACAATGCTAGGGAAAGGTAAGAGAAGAATCTCTCCAACTTGATTTGAGCTACAATTAAAAGAGATCAATATTAGTTATTGTTGATTCTTAAATATTTGCATTGGCCTGTATTCTAATTCATATTATGAAGCGTTATTTAGTGACTTTAACTCTTTGTTTTCTTTCACTTTTATTTCAAGCTATAATCTTTTTTCTAAACCAATTTTCTTCTCATTATCTTTTAAAATCCTGTAAACAACCTTTTCCTTTGTTAAAATTTCAACGTTACGAATACCATCGGTAATTTTTTCGGAGTTTACAATATACATATTTATAGGATACGTATCCGGGATATCAACGAAGCTTTGAAGGAGCTTGGCAGAATGTGCATGGCACATATGAAATCAGAAAAACCACAAACTAAACTTGGAATCCTCAACATGGCTGTTGAAGTTATTATGGCTTTGGAGCAACAAGTTAGAGGTAAATTTATAAATATTCATTTACTAAAACTGAATCTTTTCTGGATTATGTCATTATCTGTAGTATTAAATTTGTAAGATGGAATATCATTTATTTGAGAAAGGCTTTCGTCGTTACGTAAGTCTTATATATATAGAATATTTGCTTTGAAAATAGAAATGTGTACATTATAATAATTTTATGCTTGATTATATAACAGTCCAAGAAGACGTAATTCGTAATTATTTATGAGGTTAAATGAGAGAATTTATTGCGTATTCTCTTCATTTAATTACGAAGGCTCTAAATACTAAATTACGCTTTATTTTAATTATCTATATTGAATGCATAAGCTTGTATTAGCTAATGCAGCTATATCAAACTATTTATTTGTCGTATTATTAAGCCAAAATGGAAAACAGAGAAAAGGTTCTTTTCAAAATTAGTAAAATAAGCGCCTTTTCACATAGATCTTCATTCTTCTGTTGTTTTTTTTTTCATTTGTGGTTGTAAAAATCTTTAAAGTTAACGCTTTTTCAGAACGAAACCTAAACCCAAAGGCAGCGTGCTTAAAAAGGAGGGAGGAAGAAAAAGCGGAAGATGGACCAAAGCTTCCAGGACATCTTGCAGCAGGACATATAGGTCACCCACATCCTCATCCACATGCGCATTCGCAACCGCCTTTCCCAGCGATGCCCGTAAGTTTCTAAAACATTTACCCAGAGAAAAAAGTTTCATTGAACATCTCTCAGCTTCAGAAGCTGTTTTAGCTTCAATTCACTTTTAGATAATTTTCTAAGAATAGAATTTCAAATTTCATGCAGTATCTCATGGGCATTAGGCGCTATAAATAGAGTGCGTTAAACGTGAGGCACTTAATCACGCTGTTCGTAGTTTCTTTTTGACGTTCATATTTTTTATGCTTTTCATAAAGTAAGATTACTTGATTTAAATTTTAATCATAATTGCATACGCTACCAATTTAAAGGAATAATCAATGAAACTTTTTTATACTATTTCTTTTTCACCGAAAGAGAGCTATTTCTACATTAAAATGTAGTAACGGTATCGTTATGTTGCAGGGCCCTCCACCTACTCATCAACACACTGCACCACCGCCACAGTAGCAGAGGCTATGTAGCGGCATGATTCTTTAGAGTCCTGCGAAACCGATTTTAACTTCGGCTTCCACTCAACTACTTGCCGCCGTCTTTTGTTCGTCCGCTCTTTGCGATCTGCCGAGGAGTAGCATGTAGTAATTCGCCTTCAGCTTGCGGATTATTCTTTCTTCGTTGCGAGAAAACGATGGCACTTTCTTGCTAAAAACAAAGACAAGTGATGTTTGAAAGAAAAACTTATTGTAGAGTTTTTAACGTAGAGCAAATGTCCAAAGTTGGATCGATTGTATTTTTTTAAAAGATTGCAAAGGGCGGACCGGATCTTGAAGGGTTCCAAAAGCGAATCGATAAGCGTTCGCGATAATAGGCAGATCAAGAAACTTAAAAGCAACTTTCGCCCAGTTTCTTGTTCAACATCAAGAAATACGTCGGTCTCGTTCTCCGCGGTAAATACAAACGGCGCATTCTCGCGTCTTGCATTTCTTCCACAAAAAGAGCCGGCATTGCAAAATTGAACAACTCGCTTCGTTTGAGTGATTGTACTAAATGATGTTTTGCGCTTTCTTGTACGATATTTCACCAATAAGTGTTTGGAACTTACATTCAAAATGCGTTGGCTGTACGCGAGCATTTCCGAGGATTTTTCGGGATTCGTTAAAGCTAATTTAGCTTGAAAAGACAAATAATGTTAACTCATCTAAAAGACGGCTTTAAAGTGGTACTTATGCGTTGACAGAGGACACGTGAAAATTCTAATGGTGATTGCGAAGAATAAGAACTAAAAAGAATATAAGAAAATTCAAGACTACCATCGAATAAGTTCAAACATATCCTGCGCATACTTGTATATATTATATATATAGCAGTGAAGCATGTCTAACCGATTATCTAATTAAGGTTAAAAATGCCACAGACGGTTATTATTGCCCTGTCATTATGATTATAATTATTTTATTATTATCAACTGCTAGGATATTAAATATTATTACACTATCATCATAGAATTATTGTCTAAGAGAAGGAAATCCTTCGTGATAAAGAATATATTTTTGTTTTCGAAAGAAAATATAGCTCAGAAAAATGTTCATCAGTTGATTAATCAGCTTGTGAAGGAACACTGCGTGCCTAAAAAGCTATGCGTTGTTTAGCAACTTTTTTCGCACAAATTTCCAATAAATTTTCCATTCCCGTGCTATAGCTATATTTTTCTTCAGAAGTGGAACTGTGTAGTATCTACTTCTAGTGCCATTTTCTTTCGTACAACGTCTTGTATTAATTCTTAAATATGGACTTTTTATTTTGGAAACCGTTAATTTGTGATACAAAAGTGACGTTTACCATACGTCTTGTATTGGGTTTGCAATTATTTCATTCTGCGGTTCGGTTTTCAGGTGATATATTGCGTTATTATTTCTTAGATTTTGAACGATTAAGTTTTAATTTGGATCAGATAATAGAACCAATTAAGATTATTTGTTTAAGCAATATTAAAACTTTTTTTGTCTGTGAAATTACGTTTTAGTGCAGCTTGATAACCAAAATAATGAAATTTTTATAATTGATTTTGATTTTAATATTTTGATATTGAGAGGGTTTTTACACGTTAATAGCAATTGTATTAAGAGGTTTAAACTACCTATACATTTATTTTGATTGTATATAGGATAATTTTTGTCTGATAGAATTTTGTTATATCATAAAAGATGTAGTTTATCGGATAAAAGTGCAAAAACTTAGATAAAACGTTCCATTATTTCTTGAAAATTTTGTCTTTATATTTAGCTAATATTGAAAAGGTTTTGTATACGAGCTTGGAAATTTATACCGAAAGAAAGTGTCAAAAGTATTTTACATAATTTTACTTATAAATTATATATATATTCTTTCGGTGTTATATCTTTAATCTTGTGTGAAATTTAAATACATTATTGGTTATCAATTAAGGCATCTTAATTATATAAGGATAAGGCAATTGAGGGACACTAGCATGAGGCGTCCGGTTATGTGAGAGCAGGAGGTGATATGTAAAATCATTTTTGATGTTGCATATGTTTTGCCATGCTCGAACGCGAGGATTTCCTTCTCCATTATTACTTTGTAAAGTCAACGCGGTTTTGAAAAGCACAAATACCGATTTTCGCGTTTGACTAACCGTTTTCTTAATCGACCCCTGACAAAGATTTAAATAAAAAAAGAAAAAAATAACGGTGAAACAAAATAACGTCTCAGCGGCAAAGATGTATTATATATATATCGAACGAGAAGTCGTGCGACCTCGTACCATAAGTATTCAACGTATTGCTGAAGTTCCTCTGACACCTGAAAGCGAGGCGATTCGAGCATCGGCTCCCATCGGCACGTTTATACATATTTTCTGTCCTTTGACGGACGCTTTTTTAACAAGCAGAGCGACCTCTCATAAACTAGATTTTATCGCAGTTTATCTTCATTATTTTTAGTGTACATTTGACTTTAGTTCATCATTTATTATTTATCATAATTGTTTTTATTATTTGACGTTGGGTTGATAACTTTATTTATTAGCTATCGCATTGTTTTTACTGAAAAAAAAATGTAGTTGAAATTATAGATACATAAAACATATCAAAGTGTAAAGACTTAGAAACAAAAGTAAAATTTACAAATATCGGTTATTTGAAGCTGAAAAATGCTTTATTTAATACATTTGTTTTATAAAGCATTTTTTGCTCTTGTTATATTAATTTTAGTGTATTCAAATGTCAACGGTATGAAAATATTGTTTGATAAAATTCAACAAAACTTTAAAGTTACATTCGCTTTTGTTAAAAAAGAAAAACGGTGTAACTTTGACGACCTGAGTTTTATTAAACAATTGAAACAGAGATGCTAATAAATAAGAATCTGCGATAAAATCTACTTACTGAGTCTATATGCATTTATAGAGAGTAGAGAAAAGAATTATGAAAAGTATATAACGAAAAAAATAAGAATCGTCATTGCTCGCTCGCGAAACCATATTTTTGCGTTCGATGGTCCGTATATCAAAAAATCGCATTCAAGGAAGAGAAAACTGTCTAGCAGCTCTCGAGGACTTCCGCGTGAGAAGGACAATAACGTCGGTTGCGACCTCGTTCAACAATAATTAATTGTAATTGTATACCTCCGTTCGTCTGCACTGCAAGACGACACTGGATGAAAAGAGAAAGAGAGAAAGCAAAAGAGCTGATGAAAAGTTGTACATTGTGACGTAGAAGCGTTAAAGAAGGTCGAGTTGACTCGGCGTGATAATTATTATTACGATTATTACGATTATTATAATTATTATTCTGATTATTATTATTATTCTATGATTATTCTATTGATTATGATTCTAGAATGCGTCAAATCGTGTTCGCGGATATGGCGCGAGAATTAATGGCGATAAAATACTTTTGTAAAAGTACTTGCGTGCCGAAGACTTGCGAAGGTAATCATGTAAAATAATAACGATTATAAATAGGTTTTAAGCCCAGTCTATAAGTTAGACTCGTCGACAGTTTTAGATAGTTCAAGTGCGTGGGTGCGAGAGAGTGCGAAAGCGTTAAGGTGAATATAAAAAGACAAAGTGAATTATGAGTGAAAGGAAATCAGACGAGCGAGAGAGTTGTAAAAGTGTGAGCGATCATCGATGTGATGAATCGAGTCGGATAAGCGTGAAAATGGCGCGAATGGATGGTTCTTTAGAAACAAATGTTCGATTGACCAATCCGCCAAATCCGGTCCGTGCGAGAACTACTTGTGTACAGGTGCGAGAGTTGCAGTAGCTCGTGCGACGATGACATTCTGAGAATCAAGTGAGTGCGATCACTGTTGCGATTCTCTCGCACGGTACATGAGAAAATTTACACACGAGATACACACACGCGAAGACACACACACACCTACATACAAATGCATAATAAAATAACAGGCACACGGATACGGACAAAATGATGAAGAATCGATTGAGAAAAAATGTTTAATTACCACTAGTAATATTATTATCACTAATAACATAATAAATGTGCCATTTTTTCAGATGTTTGACGTTCATTTTTTAATGCCTGATATACTTTCCCTGCTTGCCATCATATTCTTAATTATATCTGGGTACTTGAATACCAATTAATTTAATAAGACATAAAGATTTGACTCCAAATTTATAAATAAGATGAAATCAAGGTATTCTAGGAAATAATGATGAAAACGCAGTTTCAATATAAAATTTTTATTCTGCTACAAAATATGTTGCGTATAATGTAAACAATTAAATGTATCAATATCACCGCTTTACATTTTAACAAAATATTCTATTTCTAAATTTAACAGAAACATCACATATATCTCACCAAAGAATTCGAAAATTGAATCAATAACTAATTCATAAATTATAACCGCAGCGTTTATAAAAAGAAGATAACATCGAATTGTCCTAGCCTTAAAAGAGTATATTACAAAAAGTACTTAAATAAACGTTTGCATTTTTTAAATTCTCTTACTCCGAGATAAAATCTCCTAGACTTAATTTAAGAAATTACCTAATTAAAATTAAACGTACAAAAATGTTCGCTAAATTCGCTATCATAGTCCTACGCTTTAAAAAAAAATTGCAATATCTTAGGAATATACATCGATACATAAAAGGCTACGGGCTAAGCCTCAAAAACGAGATCCGCACGAAACTTGTTTGCCACGAACTTTGTTAACGAGCGCTTCTCACGCGCGAGAGGCGCATTTTTAGTAATGTACAAGCTTTGCGCAACGGGCAATAAAATTCTGAGACGTGCCTCATTTAGAGACAAGCGACACCGCCATTAACGGAGGTCGATTGCGACACTGTCGACGCGTACCTGAACTTCGACCTGCCGGCGATTCATCTCGATCTGGCTCGGCAAAGAGAAAATAACGCCGCGCGACGATTCTAATCTTAATTGGCCGGGTTGAGTGTCGTTTATTGTACAAAATCGGGGATGACAAGAGTCGAGGTGATTCACTGTAATGCCAAACGCGGAGGGCCTTTGTAAGAGATAAGTGGCAGCTACGGAGAGGAATTAACGTTGCCGGAAATCTCGCGCCACGAATCGCTGACGATAGACTGATCATTTTCTGCGTGGAATACTGCCATTGTCATTTTTACAATTTAGAATTATAATACTAATTTTCGTCAAGGCCCTGCGGAATTTTTTATCATAAACGTACAATTAAACTGCTGCGCGTCACTTCTGGCAAACCCCTACTTTTTCCACCTCGCATAAATATACTTGTGGCTTCTCACAAAGGATATTGAACGTGTGCACATTTTGACGTACGGTTTGCTCGCGTTCAAAACAAGCAAGGCCGAGAGCGCATGAACTTTTTGTCTCTCTTATACTCGAACTTAAAGTCGTGCGCTTCCTTGCTGTCTGTTAGTTTTTTTTTCACGCTTTGAATGGCGGCAATGGCTTTTTATGAGAGTCTCTTACAAATTATTCGTGTTTATTGAATATAAATTAATACGATGCGCTGAGATGGTTTACTGAAAAATAATTTTTTACTCTTTGAATGACAACTGATTTGCGTACTGGAAAACTGTAATTTTCTGATCGTACTAAATTTGAACTACTATTTTTTTGTATAAATTCGTAAAATTATAATGTTTCTATTACATTTCCTTTTAATTAAATTTTGATAAAATCAAACTTCTTCAAATTATGCAATAGCGGAGGTAAAAATTCATAAATAATCAAGTCATTTTCAAAGGAAGAATTAAGTATACTAGAAGCACGTTACATAATTGACGCATTTAAATTGTCGTATAATGTTCGATTTCGTCGAAATTGACAAAAAAGCCTGACTTTTAGCGTTAGATAATGCATGATTCCACATATTTGCACATTTCACAAGTCAAAGAATGTTTTGTTTCATTATTATTACTCATTTCTGATTCAGTATTATCAAATTTTATAACACATTCTTAATAATTTTTAGTATATACATGAGACACGAGCACGAATTTTCGCAAATAAATTAATTTTATCCATCTACGATATAAATGCATTTATATTCTCGATTTACATTTCAATACTTTCTCTGACAGCTCGAAATGTATATATCCCGCACGTCGATAAACATTGTCCGCAAAATGTCTTTTACGATAAGTAATAAATTGCACGCTTCTTTTCACGACTCTAATCTTACGTCTTCAGAATACGACAAAAAAGTCGTACGAGGATAAATTTTTACATTTATAATTGTCGGCTTTATACCTCGTTTTCCGTTAAAGTATAAGCGTATAAACAGTCGCTCAATTAATTATTAATCGCCCGGCCGCTTTTTTTCGAAGACACATCGAATTAAACAAAAAGTACCTTAAAAAAAAAAAGCAGCTCGTCTAATGACGTGTCGAGCTAATGATCGATCGGATGATGGATTATTAATTTTTCGAAGCATCCAGCTCCCGGCACACAACACTGAACACCACCGAAACAGTCGGTGCACTTTCATCCGCGCTTTTCTCTAATCGAGCGTCCGTGAAGCTGCCGGTTCTCGTTGATACGCACTGCTTCTCTTCCTTACGCTCCTCGGCTTTCCAGCTTCGGCTAAAAATATCCATCTCTTGGAAATTCTGCTTGGCTGCCTGGATACGAGCTGCGTCGAGGATTCGATGTATCCCTCGGGCTGCTGCTTTGGATCGGAATCGTGACGTCTGTGAGGTCTGAAAGTCGAAATTGGAGTATTGAGACACGGAGGGTTTTTTTTTGTGGTCACTGACATGCTTAATTTTTTGCGGTAGGAGAATTAATGATAGGTGACGCGATGACTGATGAGTTTTTCCGGACGAAATTTTTTAATTGCGGGTGACGCGGTAAATTATTACGCAATTATGACTGGAACTGTCAAAATCGACGTGTTGCTAATTATTAGTGATTCACGCGGAAGATCTGTATTTTATGAATATGCTTATCATTAATATTTATTGGCTTAAAACGAAGAGTCGCGCTGACTTTTCTTTGACATCGTAATCGCGGAACTATTTTTCATTTATCTCGTATTTAGCGGATTTAAATTTTAAATTTTATTACAATACTTTTTAAAAAACTTATTTTAAAAGGTCATCATTTGACAAATGTGTTTCAAGGTCTTGGTATTGATAATGGTAAAAACTACAGACCGTTGTACTGTAATTTTATATTTAAATCTTTCGCTTTTTTCTGTAAATTCATTGCTTTGATTATTTGATTATTGCTTCAAAGCACTTATTACATATTGTATAGGATAATTCAAGGAAATTGCACTATGTTTATAAGCACGATTTCCTTTTAAGACGTTAATTCTGCGCTGACTATATAATTGCTATAAAGATCTAAACGACTAATAATTTTTCAATTTAAAAATAAAAATCTATTTTACTAACCCGATTTTTTCACAATTCAGATCATGGAGACCTTCCTCTTGAGCAGCGCGTACGCGATGATCCTGAGCACCACCAGCTGCCCGAGCAGTATCGCCACGTTCAGGTAGAAGTTCGTGTCCGTCATCGCGAGCTCTTTCAGCACCACCTTCGGCATCCTGTACTGGCAGTAATCCATGCCGTCGGTGATCGGGCAGGGTAGGGTGGCCCTGTTGAATCCGTAGACCGCGTGTATCATCCCCTCGAGGGCGTATCTCAGGTAGCTGGTGTACGTGACGTAGTACATGTACCTGGGCATGTGGTTGAACATGACGAGGAACCCGGCGAAGAGGAGGAAGGTGCAGGTGGTGATGGCGCCGATGAACGTGCCGTTCACCGGGTTCATCGTCGCGCCGAGGACCAGGCCGAAGCTCTCGGCGATCAGAGCGACGAGGACGGCGATCGAGAGGAACATGAGGAACCTCTGGGGATCCGGCGGCTGACTGGTGAGAAAGTAGGCTGTCACCGAGTAGATGACGATGAAGATCATCTGGACGGGTACGTTCGTGGCGAGCATGGCCGCGTAGTAAGTGCGGAGCTTGTACCAGTTGTTGAACTGCTCCTTGCGCAGCACCGGCAGTTCCTGGGGGAATTTGAGAACCGCCGGCATCAGGCTGGTGTAGCAGATGTAGACGCAGTTCACGAGCATGAAGCAGACGTTGCTGATGGTCTTGGAGCCGTCGTTGCCGGCGTCGACGTAGAGGAGGCCGAGGAGTATGCCCACGACGACGTGGAGCAAGAGCTTGAGGTGGGTGACCGTCCAGTCCCTGAAGAGCTGGATGATGGACCGGTTGAAGAGGACCCAGAATCTTTGAAACTCCGTCGGCGGCGTTATGAGGACCGTCGTCTTACCCTCCGTCGTGTACTTGACCACGCTGTCCGAGTGGTAGAGGGCTTTCGGTTCTTTGACCGGATCCACGGCCCTCCAGGACGTGTCCTTCGCGGCGATGGCCAGCTTCTCGTTGAAGTCACCGTACTCCTTGTTGACGACCTCGATCATGTAGTCAGCGGGGTTGTGGTACACCGGACAGTTCAGTCCGACCTTCTTCAGGTAGTTGACCGTGTTCTTCGCGTCGCCCTGATACACGCAGCGGCCCTCCGCCAGTAGGTAAACGTGGTCGAACATCTCGTAGATGGTGGCGCAGGGCTGGTGGATGGTGCAGATGATGGTCCTGCCGCCTCTGGCGAGACTCTGCAGCATGGCCATGCACTGGAGGGAGGCGACGTAGTCGAGGCCGGTGGTCGGTTCGTCGAGGAACATGACCGGCGGGTTGTCGACCAGTTCGAGAGCGATGCTGAGCCTCTTCCTCTGACCTCCGCTGAGTCGATCGCAGCGGGTGTCCTTCGTCTTGGAGAGGTCGAGGATGTCGAGGACGTCGTCGATGACCATCTGCTTGGCCTTGGCGCTGAGGTTGTTGCCGAGCTTCAGGTCCGTCGCCATGGTCATGACCTCCTGGACGGAGAAGAGGGGGTGCAGCATGTCGTCCTGCTGGATGTAGCAGGACTCCTTCCGGTACTTCTTCCAGTCGCGGTCGCCTGATTGCGACGTGAACTTGATGCTGCCGTTGACGCCGTTCTTCTGCAGGCCGGTGAGGATGTTCAGCAGGGAGGACTTCCCGGCCCCGGAGGGTCCCATGATGGTGGTCAGCTCGCCGCTCTTGAAGCAGCCGTCGACCCCCTTCAGGATCCTCTTGGTGGGCTTCCTGAATCCAGTGGACACCTCGAAGGTGATGTTGCTGAACTCGATGTTCAGCGACTCGGACTTGGGCAGGTTCACGAGCACCGCTCGATGCATCTTCGGGCAGTGGTTTTTTTTTTGTTACCTCGAGGACTGCGTGACCAAGTCTCCGCGCGACTCACACGCGATGGTATATAACGAGCGGCACCGCGGGCTTCCGTCCGGTGGATTGGCAAATACCGGGCGAATCACTGTGATCGACGACGAGCGAGCATTAGAAAGCGCCGCTCAAATTCAGAACTGTTCGTCGTTTTTTATCCTCAAAAAGAATAACAGATAGACAGAGGGACAATGTCGTCCGAAGGCCGATGGAATTATATTTCGCGTGCGGCGTCGCGTTCCGTGAATCGGTTGCGCAAGAGTCTTGACATCCAGCGGCGCAAGAAGTCTCCGGGCTTCCCTTTTTGCCGGGGCTCCGACTGGCGTTTCCTCCTCGCAGACTGCTGGCGGCTTTCGTCGAGCGGCCTCTCTTTTTTTTTCTTTTCTCCTCCAGGCTCTTCCCTCGCGTGCGCTAGTGATTTTTTCGCGGACGGCGGCGGATCTGCAACGAGAAGGGAAATATTCATTAGGCGCGTTACGATCGTCTCGGAGATGTGTGATTAGACTTTTTGCCGTGGATTTTTGTCGGGCTTTTGGATTTCAGGAAAATTGTCTTATGCAACGGAGTGGTCGATTAGATCTGCAATTACGTTACTTTTTAGGGCTGCAATTTTAATGAGAAATTTGCTAAATTTCATTGAAAATAAACGTAGGTAAATTTTATCGCAATCATAGTTTTTTTGAGTCTGATAAGATTAATATGAAAATGTCGATGTTATCATTTGTCAAACACTTTCCTGCTGACAGAGATAATTAGACTGTTTAGCATTCATCATAATTAACATTGTTACAACTATTATCTAATTTCAATTTTCCGCACAATAGCACCTAAAAACGCAACAAAAATTATGAAATCCAAGCGAAAAAGGCAAAGTTACAAAATCCACCCCTGAAAAGCGCGCCAGGCACACGCGCGACTCAAGCGCACACCGAACGAAACGCAACGAACAAAGTCTCTCGGCCTAACGAAAGCTCTCTCTCGTGCCGGGGCATAAAAGATAAACGCAGCCCGCATCGGCGCGGCGTTGATACGTTTATTCGCGCGTTCTCCGCCCGGAGGCGCCGTCATAACAATGGCGGAGAAAACTATTTTCAAAGTCTAACTCTGCGGACCGTGTTCCTTTTTTTCTCTCTCTCTCTCGAGCGCGCTGAATAAAAGGTATCAACCTCGCGGGAAGGAAAAGCGGGCGCGAGGCGCGGCGGCTTAAGGTAATGCTCGCTTTACGAGCGAGCCGCCGTAATAAACTCCGCGAGTCGAGCGCGAGTCCTAAACGTGTGTCTGATATGCCGTAAATTTCGAGCGCCCGGGAGAGCCGCGGAATTGTTTTCTCATGATTTTTTTAAGGCACGCGCGCCGGTGCTTTTAGAAAAATTAAATGCCGTCGGTATAATTGCACCGCGGAGAGAGAGAGAGAGAGAGTGCTGGGGGACTGATGGGGTATGACGGCGCTTTGTGCAATTGTGAAAAGGGTCGTTAGGAGTGTTGTTCTTGCGGAAGAGAATCATTAGCCGCGGGGGGACGCTTTTAATTCACACTTTCTCCTTTGTGTAATGGGATTTTTCAAAGTGGAAGACGGAGCTTCTTTGGTAGTTTGCGAGCGCGACAATTTTAATGAAGCGTTACTAATTGCGAGGCGCGTAAATGCGATGAGTGTAACGGAGAATTATGAGATGATTTTTTTGACAACGGTAATTAATTACGCGTACAATAAAATTATAGCTAAAAAAGTAAGAAGTGCAATTTATTATTCCGCAAAAGCATGGCTTCATCGAGCAAGAATTAAACTCTCTCGTGCAAAACCGGTGCTTTTATAAAAATTCAAGAAAATTCCCGTCGAAGACTCCCTTAGGTACGAACAATGATTCCCGATCGACGATCCGTGTTTAGGGCGGCTGCGTCACAGTAAGGGATAGAAACTGACCTGAAATCTGCAGGGTTTTTTTTTCAGTAGAAAAGTACTGGAGAGAAATTATCATGATTTTGCTATGATTTTAGGATTTGATTATATTTAGGGTGAAACTTGAGTGATTGTCCAAAGTGTAGGATAATTAAAAAATAAATCAGTAGAAAGCCTTTTTGAAAAAAAGTAAGTTTATTAAAATTAATTCTATGACTTTCTTTTCTTCTACTGAATATTTTCTACATATAATAGTTTTATTTGAATATTTATTTTACGGGAGAAAAGTATCTTTTCATATTTTACAAACAATTGAAACACATCGAAAATACTTCAAAATTAATCGCGCGATACCGATGAATTATCAATTTAAAATTTTTTACAAAAGTCACGAACTTTTCATTTAATCGTTTTATTAAAAAAAAAAAAAAAATTATATCCTCTCATTAAAAAGCAAAACGATTCAGTCACAAATAACTCGGCTATTCTTACATCAAGAAAAACAAAAGCAGCACGACTATTGTGAATGAAATTGAAACTCAGAATCAGAGATAAGCATTTTTCGAACCGTTCACACACTCGCAGCACAAAAGCAGTTTTACTCAAACAACGACAAAGTCCACAAAACGGCCGCGCACGATATTTTTCACCGCTCCGCGAATTCGCTTACTGTACAAACAATCGGAGCTCCCGACTCCCACCGCGAGAGGAAACGTCAGATCTCGCAGTGTCCGCCTCTCCGCTTAGCAACTCGCCGTACTCTGAAGTGCGTAAGGATCTCCTTTGGAATAAAGCGCGATCCGCGCTCGATCGAGTGGAAGGAGCGGGGTGGGGTGGTGGAAGGGGGGAGGGGGGGAATGCGTGCAGCTAAGTGATAAGCGTCGAGATGAATCGAGTATTCCGCGCTTTTTCCGCTGAATTTATGACTGCTTGTCATTTTTTTTTTTTGAGAAAATTGAAAAAAAACACGAGCCACCGGGATTTCGATAATTGTATCGGCGATTCATCTGCATTGTGGATCTGTCGGCTGTCGATAAATCAGCGCCGAGCTGGCCGCGGATCGGTCGTAAAAAGCCGCTGGTAAATTGAGGAAAACCGGTGGATAATTAAGCCGTTCGCACGTTACTTAGATGACATTAATTTTTGTAATAAGGTCGTGATAATGTGCACGCAGCTGAGGATCTTTCTGAAAAAAAAAGGAAAAAACTACGGTGTGTGGTTTTTTTTAAATTGTCGCTCTACACTGAGAAAAAAGGGTATCACATTTTCTGTTGAATCTAATCAGTAGAATTTTCGGTTAATTTGATAGAGTTTCTGTTAAATGAACGAATTTGCTATTGATTATATTCAATAGAAAATGCGGTTGTTTCAACCACCTTTTTTTCTCAGTGTGTCTGTATTATTCATATCGCGATAATGAGCAGTTAGTGGAATTTTGAAATGCAGTTTCGATTCAGTACCAGCAATATTTAAATCGTCGGGCAAGAAAAAGTATATATACAGCCCACGTTGATCGTTAAAGATCGTAATGTAAATTAAAGCGTCACCATTCGAGCTGCTTTTCACAGAACTCCGAGATGATTTATGCGTATTTTACCCTCTACTCTGACACAATGCTAATTCGCAATTACCAGCAGCCTTAAACGGCCCTAGAAAAACGCTAATCACAGTTTTTAAAACATAAATGTTACAACGTAGCTTCACACCTAAAATTATCCCGGTGCAGTTTTTCCGGGGGAATCCCAAGCGTCATTCGCCCGTTCGACATTAATTATTCGCCGAATTATATTCTCGCCTCGCTGACATGTATCAATCGCGGCCTGCTTGGCTCGCAAAATTCCGTTCCGAGTTTTGACGAGATGCGCGCGGCGTTCGCGGCTCGCCTGTTCCCGCGGACACGCATCGCGACTCTCTCTCCGGGATATATCGACGATTGCCCCGGCATGCGCGCGGGCAATAAATGTTTCGAAGCTGTTCGCGAAAAGCGCGCGAGAGAGCTGCCCCGATTCGGTGTCAGTGGGCCGTGTTTTACGTCGGGTTAAACGCGCGTGTCGATTGCGGGGGACGGTAAATGGTTTATTAACGTTCGCGATTGTTTTTTGATAGGGGAACGGTTCGTGTGCATGTGTGTGCTTTTGTAGAGGCATTTTTCGCTTGGGCTGTGATTAGAGAGGAGATGGAGCCTCACAACAAATTATAAGATTCTCAGAAGGTTCTTTAATAGCTATTAGTCTTTACGAAGTTATTGTTGTAAGTTTGAAGTGCAAATATGCCTGGTATAGTGGCGCGGCGATAATATCGCTATAGAAACTTTGTGAATTTTGAAAATTTAACGTTAATCTAATAGCGATATTATCGCTGCACTGTTAAAAATATCATTAAATTTCATGTACTTTTAATGCACGATTTTATATTAAATTTAAGTTTTTCGAGCATGAAATATGCTGCATTTAATGCAAATCTAGCGTAAATTTATGCATCTTTTCTTATGTATTTGCATTAAATCTAATGTTTTGAAAGTCTTAGATTTAATGCAAATGCATAAGAAAAAACGCATAAATTTATGGTAGATTTGCATTAAATGCAGCAAATTTCATATTCAAAAAACCTAAATTTAATATAAAATTGTACATTGAAATTAAAACTAATGTTTCGAAAGTCTTAGATTTAATGCAAATGCACTTGAAATTTCACGAACACGATAAAATGAAACTTCAATATTTGCCTTATTAACATTTTCTGTGCGTTCGCGAATCTTGCTTCGCGCGCATTTTCATTAAAATTGACGTAAAATTTTTAACATTGTAAACGCTGCTACACAAGGATCATAAGGTATTTCTTTTAATTCCCCAAAATCAGTTTCGAACGACCCTCGTCGTCGTTTCGAATAAAAAGGATTACCAAATCACATTTACCCGCCGTACGAATAAAAATAAATAAATAGATTTATTTATAGTGCCGGGTTACAGCGGGCTGAGAATTGCTCCCCATAAAGGATGAAAGCTCCCGGGCTAGAAAATATTTACAAATAAATTCGGCGTTACATCAGAATCGCCCCCGCGCCGTCCCGTCCTATAGCCGTGCAGTTTTGAAAAAACTCGAAAAAGCCAATAATTTTTTTTTTGCCGAACCTTTACCGGCCGCCCCCTCCGCCTATATAATAAAATCGGCTTTTTATTTTCAACAAATAGCCGGCTGTCAGCCTTATTTACAGCCTCGCCGAAAGTCCCGCGGCAGAGGCGCCGCGAGCCGAAAAATCGCTCTCTCTCTCCCAAAACTCCGCGACGCGGGGCGGAAAAACTGCGAGATCCCCCCTCGAAAAGCACCTCCTTCCGGAAGCCCGAGATTTACGAGGGACAAAAGTGTCCGGCATCGAAATTCATCGGTCGCGGCGCGGCGAGCGATTTTACGATGACAGAGAGCGCCGGTTTATTGCGCGCGCGAACGTCAAGCTCGATTGCGATTAGTGCTCCGCGGCGGAAGCTGCGGTCCGCCCTCGTAAAAGCGCCCCGAGACGACTGCGGTTTAACGCTGGCAGCTTTGTCGGATACAAAGACGCCCGGCTAAAGGGGGGAGGAGGACTCTGCACTTTCGGGGGAGATGGAAACGAGGGATTTCGGTGGTTCTCGGACGTTTTCGATTATTCGAGAGCCGGTCGTTTGAAATTAATTAACGAAAGCTCTTGTGCGCGTTTAAACGGTACTCTGTAGTTGTACAATTTTTCTCGACTCGGCGCGAGTTCTCTCTTTAGCGTTAACGTAATCTAGTAATTAAATTTTCTCCCGCTCGGCCCGACTCGCGGAAGATAAATTTACGGAATTTCTTAATCAAAAGAAGTAGGAGGCGCCTCGTAAAAACTGCGAGCGAACTTCGAGCAAACATTTGAAATTCGTCGACGTCATCAGTCCTGGCGACAGCCTCGTTTGGAAAATTCCGTATATATGTATACATATCCACTCGAAATTCCCATAAACGCGGCAGTGAAATTAGAATAAAAGTACAGTTACATAAACAATTAAAATGCAAGGACGCCGTAAAGCAGACAATTTTATTAATTACGCCGCGAGCCTCGGGGAGAGAGAGAGATATTCCATTGCTCACGTCTTGAACTCATATCGCACGTTATGTCACTGGAAAATGACAGCCTTCACCGAGTTTGCCCTCCCTCCTCCTTCCTCCCGCCACGTCTCTCGACGTGTTCGTTTTTCCGGAATATTGCTCGAGTCGAGTGTCGGGCCCTTTGTGGCATTAAAGTTTAAATTATTTCTGGATTCGTTTATGCCGATGATTAAGCGATTTTTAAATAATTCGATGGAAATTTAATGAGCGGATCGACGGTAAGGAATGGTATTACGTGTGGTTAATTTGAAAAGGATAAATCTTTCAGAAAGGTCTTTTATTTCAATCAATACTGTCGGCAATGATTAACGCCGAAACAGGCCGTTTAAATATATTAAGGAAACCTGTTGAGCATTGCGGTCTATTCCAGGTGTGCTATTCTGCTTCGATTAATTAATGCCCCTAAATCGTCTTGCCTCGAGATGCACAGTTGGACTCAAAAAAAAACTGTAATTAAACACTTGACGGCGTATCGTGTCGCGGTCGCCGCGAAGAGTTTAATTCTCTCTTCTTGCTCAAAAATGATAATTGCATTACTTATGTAAATTTCGTGGCTTTTGAATTTTGTAAGCGCGCAGATTAAAATTACGTGACTATTGTTTTGGCGATTGCTCCGTGACGCCAATGCTCGAATCTAATCTGCGCACGCAAAATGTCGCATCGAATTAACTCCGTATAAATTTAGAGAAAAAAAAATCCGCTGCTCTCTCAATTACGCAACTCTTTTATATTGAAAAAAAAAAACAGCGACAACCGCTAATCTGAATATTTATCCCCCCATTATACACCTTCTTCCGTTACCTCGACGATCATTCGCTCCTTCCCGCGGAATTAATTTCCCCCGGAATTTCAGCGCGCATATCTCACACCTCCACCTTTTCCCCCGTCCGTTGCTTCGACTCGCCGCGCGGAAATCGAAGCCTCCGGGAAACAAGCAGCGGCTCTCGAGGCCTTGAACTAGAAAGCGCGCCGCTCCACATTTCGCGAAGTGGTCGGTTGTACCGCGTAATTCGATATCGCGGTCGGGGAAAATTTTCGCGAGCGGCTCTTCGCGCATCTCCGCCGCTTGCTGCGCAATTATCGCGGGAGAGGGTTATATGTAGCCTCTTTCGGCCAGACTGTTTGGATGTTAGATAATGGAGATTGCGAGCTTAGACGGCTTGTTTTCGATGGAAGTTCAATACTATCAAACTGTGTTATAAAGGTCGAGGATGCGCCGACGATAAGTTAAGTAGGCTGTCGTCATGTGTTTAGGTAAGCGACGATTCTGGCTTTATGATAATCGGCTTTTTGTCCTCCCCCTTTTTTTTTTGGTCGGCGAATCAAACTTTTTAGGGTAATCTCTCCTTTTTACAAAGGTGATAACGCAATTTTTTTCGGTCGACTCGCCTGCTTCTTTGGATAATCCATGGTTAATTGTTTTTCTTATGCGGGATACGCGCGAATTCGTCGACGCGGTTCTCGACTTTGAGCTTCGAAGGCTATCCAGGTTCGTTCCGGTATTTCACCTTGCGAGACCAGAAGCACGGAGTTTTACCTGGCCGATCGAACAAAAGGAAAAAGAGGCAGCGATCGGGAAAGGGAGATGGTCGAGAAAGAGTATTAAAGTGTGTGTTTAGAGTAAGACGAAGATCTGCGTTTGCAGAGGCTGGAAAATCACCGAATAAGAGACGTTTTAAAACGATATCAAAGAGATAGCAACAGAATTTAAACGCATTGCTTAGTTCAAAATTTACGAGACTGCACTCAAGCGAACCCTGTATTTTATTTTTAACTTTTAACGTCGTCGCTTTATTGCGTATACATTTTATTTTTTATGCCTTTTATAGATCCACTTCAAATTAAGCCAATGTCAATGCGGTTAAAAAAGAAAAACCTGTATTTGCACCAGCGTATCTTCGAATAGTTTTTATCGCGATCGATTGTACTTTTTATACCTCTAACCCTTATTTATAGACGTCGCTTTTACGTTCCTCTTAAGTCTCGATGGATAAGCAAATGAATTTGAAGTGCTTATTCGACTCTTGAAGAGCCTCGGGAGACTCCGCACGTCATATTAATAAAAGAAGATTAAAGCAATAATCTGTACGTTTCCACTATAGTTTCTTTCTTCAGCAAACTGCGGTTCGTTACTTCAGATACGAAAATTCAAAAAATTAAGTCGTCTGAAGTTTGTAAAAGTGTGGGCAGCCGACTCTGTTTCATGATGAAATGCTGCCTCACGCTGCGGCACGTAATCGGATAGCGTGCAGCTAATGTATGCGTAGTTTCTCAGAATCGTGGAAAATCTGAATATGCGATGCTTTATTTTTCTAAATAAAGGAGATAATGCAAACAGACGTGTTAAATTTGGATTGTTAGTCGGACTATTCTTAGTTCAAGCCGCATTACCATTTGCCGATTTTCGATGAAATAAATGTGGAAAAGGACCTTGGTTAAATTTATATAACTCATTAAGCAAATTTATAAAGTGTCTCCAAATGTAATTGGTGGGAAAAGGTCACCCAATCTTTTACATTTATATATATTTTTTGCGAATTTTCGAGGTGCAAAGGCACCGCAAAAAATTGGAAAGATTCCATAATATGAGAAAAAAATTTAACATCCCATAAATTTTATTACACTTAAGAATGCGATAAATCTTTAGAAAATACAATGAATTCGTAAGCCATTTGCTATTGTGAATAATCAAAATAATTTAAATTTCAAGAAGAGAAATTTTCTCGTCTTATCGAATTTTCTTAGCGTTATGCCGTAAAATTAATCACGCGCAATAAAATTAAATAACTCACTAAGTGCGAGAAACATTCCTCGAAGTTGCGAAACCCATAAGCGAACCATTAAAAAAAAATGGCAAAATTGCTTAAATTCACTAATTCAATCCCTCCACAAACGCACACAACAGAAGCACACCACCGTTTTCGAGTGTCGCAACAAACCGATTTCGAATAAGACGCTAATGCATACACAGAGCTCTCGATAAAATCAATGTACCCATAAATAATGCATAAAATAAAAACAGAAGAAAAAAAAAGCTGTCTCCAGGTAGTAGCCGATAAAGTTTCTTTCGCAAATACGTAAACACTCCAAGAGCGCCGTGGCATTAAACGCAGACAGGAAAACGTGACGTTAACGATGCGAGCAGAAAGACAAAAAAAAAAAAAAAAAAGAAGCAGACAGCTGCTTATTTGTTGTGGAGCCGCGAGGGAGACGTCCGATCACGTGATTAGTGCGACAACCTTTCATGAGGTGAGTCAGATGCTGTGCGCGAGAGCGACGGATCTCGTTTACTCGAGCTCTTTCCATCGGAAATTTGCCAGCTGAGTTTGGACGCCGATTTGCGTTGGTGTGTGCGTGTAATTATTGTGACTTTTGAAGTCGAAGGGGCAGGTTTGGATTTTTAATTGGATTTCATGCGCTAAACTTATCGACAGTTTGAAGACGCGGAAATGTGCAGCAGTTAAATTTATCTCGTTCGGAATGCTTGATAAATGCGAGGCTCAAAAATGAATATTTCATTTTTTTATACAGGTTTATTTCGGAAATAAAAGCGGCTGTAAAAGGCGAGGTGCAGGTTTTTTTATTTGTTTCGAGTAAATATATATCGCGGCGGCAGTGTATCATAAATATTTTTAACGTTTAATTAAACAGATGCCTCGAATACAGCGATATTTCCGTTATAGCGAAGAAGTTTATTGAATTATGTACGTCGAATAATTAACGCTGATTTCGTACTAATGACACCGTCTCTTAAATTATCGACAGTTGAATAATTTATAACCAGGGGCACTTGTCGCGAGCAGAGCAAAAGCTTAATAAATCTCCATAAAAATCAATTGATCTAATTAGTTGCAGTTTATCTTGGAATTGCAATGCACCGCGACTACAGATGCTAAATAGTCTAGAGTACTGTAAATAGACTTTTCGTTAGTCAGTATGGTTTTATTATTTCTTAGCACAAAAAACTATTTTGTATAGGGGAGTTGTTTGAGTTAAAGAAGTACTGTTGTTATCGGTGACAGAAAAGTGACTTTTTAATTGGACTGTATATCATTGACAAAAGAGTGACGGTTTAATTGGACTTTATTAGTGATAACTATTTAGATTAGAATGCGTGTAAATAAAAACAAAGCAAAATCTCGTTCAGTAAATTCAGTAGCATTCGTTTTTTTCTATAAAAAAAAAAGAAATTGAGCGATAATTGGTGGAAGAATTTAGTAAGGAGCAGATAGGAAACAGATTGTGCGATGAGTGAAAAAAGTACGTTGATAAAAAACGGCGAAGTGAGATGTTATCCTCTACTACTTAAATCATTTAGGTAATTGTAAAAATGATATTTCGAGCAATGTCATAATTATCCGTCTTTGAAGAAACGTATCATCAATAATCGTCTTCAACTTCTAAACAACCTATTTTTATCTCCGTACAAATTATGTCAGATTACGTCAAAATGAACTGCCGACGATTGAAGACCGGAGATACCCAGCGTTCAATTGTCAATTAGTTACGCAATTTCGACATCGTCTTTCATTCTTCGCGAAGAATCTTTCTTGGTAGTAAAAATTTCAAAACTTGAAATATATAATTTATTAATTATTTTTGAAAAGTATTTTTTTATTTAACAAACAAACCTTTGGCCCTCGAAGAATTTTAACAAATTTAATTTGTTAATTATTTAAAGAAAAAGTTTATGTAAATGGTGAACTTTTTAGATAAATTTTTTTTCTGCCAAGTTGGAATTTTTTCAAATTTATGTTGTGCACAAACGTAATAGATTACGAACCAGTGAAATATTCAGTATTCAATTTCATGTTAATCGACGTGACACTATCATCAGATGGACTTGACCGATAGCGTTTTTAAACCACCTGTTCATTCATCTTGTTTCAGCTTTATTTTAAATAACGATTAAATATAATTATTCAAAAGCATCCAGGGACTCAAAGTTGAAATGCAAACTGGATTTAGAAAGATTATAAAACACAAACGTATAGTTTGTCACGATGAAAAAAAAAATAATGTTTCGCGTTTATTTTTATGTATTTACCAAGCAATGGAAAATATATCGCTGCAGCGTTCGCAGAAAAAAAAACGATATTCAAACAGGAAGTGATTTTTACTATTTAGATATTCTATTGAACGAACTATTTACCATGCAATTTTATTATTAACTTTACGCGTTGAATGAAGTATGCGAATTGTCGAATTAATTAACTTGCAAACATTCCTTCCTTAATAAATACATAATATGGCAAAAATTAAAGCAGTTTTTAAATTATTTAATTTTGATTGGCCGTTTAATATTGACAATAAAACTCACGTTTTATATCTTTATTTTAGATAAACTCACTTTAAACCTCGAATCTGTCACTGCATTAATGTAATCCTTGAATAAAATCTCTTATACCCCAAGGCTGCTCACATCCAGCCAGTAATTTTAATTTTATGTAAAGTAAAGTAAAAATTTGACTCGAAACCCGTTAAAATTTACGCAACCTCCGTCTACCGCCGAATTCGGCCGTTTCCTTGTAACCAATTCCCGGGCCTCCGCGACAAAATAATCCTTTTTCTTATATTCCACCAAACAATATACCATCACCTCCGCGCACTTAAACGCACCGAAAATCGAACCCCTCCGCGTCCGCTAGAGAGACCAACGAACCCGGTGCACCTCTCGCGCTCATTACCCTCCTCCTCGCTCTCCACGCTCGGCGTCTCTCGCTCCGGAATATAAAAATAAACAGCAGACTGTACCGTTACAAGAAACATCTTTCCGTAGCTCCTCTCCGGTCAGCACCTCGCAGCCTCGTATACACTCGTTGCACTCGCTGCACTAATCCCCGTATCCGCGAGGCGAACCGCGCGCGAGTTAATAACGCAGTGGAGTCTCCGCCTGGCTCCGCTCGGCTCTTGGCCGGCTCGGTGCCTCCGCTCCTCGCACATACATACACCGGTCCGCCGCCGCCGCCACCGCCGCCGCCGTCCGTGGAGGCCGGCTTGTGTATACGAGGAAAACGCGCGGCGCGGCTCTCTTCCTTTTTTTGAAATTCCAAAGGATAATATAAACGAGCCGGGATATATCCAGTTTGCAAGGGCTTCCAGAGGTGGGGGGGAGGGGGGGGCTTGCCCTTGCCCCCTACCTTGGAGTGAAGTGTCCCCCCTCGAGCTTGTAACGCAAGCGACGACCGGGGGGAGGACTCGTTCGGCGAGTATGCTATATTCGATCGGAGGTCGAGAGCTTCGTTTTGGCCCGATTTTTCTCGACGATCTCGAGGGGGAGGGGAAACGAGAGACGACGACGAGGAACGTCTTTTCGAGGCGTATATCGAAAATTTTAACGCAGCAACGTCGCGGAACGAGTAAACGCTGTTTACGAGCAAAAATTTTCAGACAAATTTTGGTCAGCGTTGAAAATCTTACTTTGACTCATCAGTCATTCAAATATACAATACCGCAACGCGAGAGAAAAATATCTTTCGAAAACTACAGGCAACTTACTCGGGCACTTGCGCATTTATACAAACCGACGATAGGAGCGGATAAACGAAGCAGAAAAAAAAGAGCGAGCTCGACCGGCTCGAATCAGCGGAATTCGCTGTGCGCGCGCGAATTACCAGCAGCGTCCGAATATTGCTCGTATCTGCAGAGGAGGCATGCAGAGTCCGAGTGTCAATGACTGGTGAATCACGTTCATATTGCACATTTTACTTTATTTGCGGAGCCCGGAGATTCTTGTTGCTCGAGTATATTTTTGCGTGTCCGCTAAGAGTACGTAATAAATTGGACAATTTTATCTGCAAACGTTGCGCGACGGCGTACGAAAATTGCCCGATCTCGACGAGAAACGCGAGGAATTGTGATGCTTCAAAATATATAGCATATTTCATATCCAAGTTAGAATTTTCTAGAATATCGTGCGAAATTCCGTTAATTTTTTTTGTTTTAATCAATGATTACAGCTTTTTTTTTCATTTAGGAATGATGTTGCATTTACGCCGAAAAAAAGTTGCTAAACAAGGCTACAATTATACGTATAAAATGATGTCGCTTTATAAGCGATTTGTTATGTTCATTTCAGAATGAAAATAAATGCAAGGCTCGCCGGAGCGATCTAAAATTCAAGAATTTAATTTAATTATTCATCCACGTGGAACACCAAACTCGAACATGGATCGCAGGTTAGATTAATGCGGCGAAAAAAAGAGCGAGTATCAGCTTTTTCTTTAATCCGATAGTTTGAATTCTTTATTTATGCAATTACGCCGTTTACGATCGCTTCTTGCTCCTATAAACGCTTGTAAAACCGAGGATTTACCGAATTCGTTAACACTGCACCATATATTATGCCGCTTTTCCCGCACTTTGTAAATCGAACTCGTCATTGTCCCGATAAATCATATTCTGCGTTTTAATTTTCTGTACTTAAGGATTGCGCTCTTATGCAATTCATACAAGAACAGCTTTGAAGAAGTGACAGATCGATGATTCAGTTTTTTTAATCGGTATGACTGCCTGAAAATCGCATCCTTAGAAGGTGTCAGGAGATCTCTGTAAGTGTATTTTCTTTGTGGCAGTAAGGCTGGCTTGTAAAAAGTAAATTCTTTAAATATGTTTTAATGAGTTTTTTGAAAGTGTTAAAAGTACGTAATTTAAACGTATTCTTGAAAAAATCGCAAAATTTTAGCTTAATACAATCGTTTATAAACATTTTAATCGACAAAAAAGCAAGTTTTCCTGTAAAAATATTTATTTAGTATGTATCCTCTTTGTAAAACTTTGTTTTTACACTCGACGCCAAAGGTTTTTTAATTTTTTAAAATTTTATTCAATATACAATGCCTTTTGCACTCCAATACCGATTTTAACGAAGGTGAATTCTTTGATTTCCCCTTGGATACACCGGGTGACTTTATCAAACCAATTTTTTATTTTGAAATAACTCGTATTCTGGAATATTTTAAATACTCGCCGGTTAATGCACGTTAATACAAATGAGATAATTCCTGTTTTTAATTTTTGTCATATTTCATTACTTTTTATACAAAGATGCGGTTTTCAACAAAGAAAGCATTTTTTTCAACAAAAGATTTTTTGCGCGCAAAAAATTTTCTGACAAAATAATCTTTCTATAAAAAAGTCCTGCATAAGAAAAAGTTAAACGACGCGAAGAATAATGTCAGAATCGTTGCATTTATTAACAATAAATTAATCAAACCCTTATCCAAGCCAAATCGCGTTAAATCGTTCTCGAACAAATAAACCCACCCCGTCAAATTACAAAATAATACATCAACGCTTCGATGAATTTTTCGTAAGCTCGATTTAAAATTAAAATTCCACCAAATCGATCCACCAGGTATACAAAGCATACGTGATTTTAGGCACGACACGGCCGAGCGAATATTTCGCTCTGACTCAGTTCCTGATTTATAAATCTGCAGGAGCCGAAAAAAATCGAAGGCGATGCTGCACGTTTCTGCCAAGTCGACACGATCCCCGTTTTGTATCCTGTTTGCTTCGACGGAAAACACGGGCTTATCCTTCCTACAAAATTAACACTTCCTTCGATTTTTTTTCATCGCCTACGCGGAAAACACACCGTCCGCGACTTCGCAACAAAAGAAGTCTCCGCAATTATGTTTAACTTTAATTTTTATGACCGCTTCGCAGCCTCCCCGCGGCGGAGAACCGCAGCGGAATTTGGTGTACGCGCCGCTTCTCTCATGATCGCGGCACGTGACTTTGGGTATCACGCGGAGGTCAGAGTCGGTATGGCAACGAGTGTCCGCACGTGGCTCGAGTGGGTTTTTCGGCGCCCATGACCGACAAAGGCACAAAGGCTTTACTATAAATTTCTTTTAATTGCCGTCGAAATGTATTCGCGAGCGTTATGTGTTCCCTCTCTTGTCGTTTGCGCGCCTGTTTCTTTTGAATCTTTTTCGAGTTGTTTATTTAAAAATTCCGGCTTTATTATTCGATCGAGTCAACGCATGCCGTTTGATTTAGACTCCGGGTGACAAAGTCTGAAAGTATTAAAACCTCAATAATTATGACATTTTATATCAATTAATTAACGACTCTACTGGCGTTCGGTTTTCGCAGCTGAACTTTAAACTCAAAAATGATAGTAGCCTGTTTACTAGCATTATAAATACTTTTAGAGTCTTGATCTTGAACGGAAAAAGATGGTTTATTGTGTTTTCTCCGCGTTCGGGAAGTAATAATTGCTCGTGGCGTTCCAAACACGGCCCTGAATTAAATTAACTTTTGAATCGCACACCAGAGATGCAACATCTAATCAGCACTAGTCAATTAATTAACTGTTAATGCTATTAATAGAAAGCAGTTAGAAAAGTATGTGCGATAGTAGTAAATCGGAAGTTATTTATAAACTGGCATTTTAATTTTTAGCAGTGAAAAGTCCATAAAAATGGAAAAATGAGTTTCGTTAAATTAACGAAACGGCGACGAAATGAAAATAAAACATTAAAATGGTCATAAAACGTTATATATAGTTTTGTTACGAATCTACAGTCGTAGATTCAATCCACTGAAGCAAGTACTAAAAATAAAAAAAAAACTGAAAATAATACACGAAGTGAAGGGTTATTAAAATTTCATAATTAAATACGGTCAGGGATAGCTAAACGCGTAAACGTCTCTTCTCTTTTAAAAAAGTAATAAATTTTAACGTCACTTAAGAGGTCTAATGAATAACATTAAGCTCAATGCATAATTCAAAATAAAACCGCAGCACCGCGTTTTTACACATCACCGATCCAAAAAGAAATAATCGCTTGTCCATCCAAAATAATCTCATTACCAGCAATCGGCAGCCTGTCAAAAACTTTACGACCCCCACCGATAAATCGCTCCGCGACAAAAAAAAAAAAAAAAAAACAACCCGCGACCGGCGGTCCGCCCGGTTTTTGCAGCGGCGAAGGACCGCGCTCGCGACGTGCTTTTCCTCCGCGGCCCTGGCGAGATTTATATCGTCCGAAGGCCCGAGTTATCCTCTCGCGCTTTTCGGAGAGAGAGAGCGTAATTCGCCGCTGCCGCGCTGCGGAATGACGAAACTCGCCGCTCGCCGGGATTTACGAGCGCGAAAAAACGCCTTCCTAAATTTATTCAAATTAAGCTGTCGCGCCTCTCTTTCTCTCTCCCTCTCGGATGTAAGTGGGACCGCGCCGGACTATATTTTATTGCCCGGCCCGTTGAGTTACGCCCGTGACGCGCTTCGCTTACGTTGTCTCATTTTTTGGATGGGCAGCTTTAGTTGATTGTATGTATTGTAGGCCTGCTGTCATCGACGGAGATGGGAATTGATTTGACGTTAATGTGTCATTGATGAAGAAGCGGAATTCTGAAGATTTTTTAACATAATTTCTTGGTCGTTACGACTATAAATTAGACAATTCAACAGCTGCTAATTTCAGTAGTTTTGGACCGATTTAAAAATCGGTTATAAAATCGCGAATCCTCCAGGAAGATATTTGTTTACAGTATTTGTTGACACGGTCTTTCCTTGATAAGCATTTTCCTTGGATATAAATTAATTTATAACGCGGAGGTTTAGCAGGCTTCCGGTAAACACAGCTGAACTGCACGAAAAAAACGAAGATTTGTAGACTATTTCGGATAAATATTTGTGTTATCGCGTATTACGTGCAAGGAGCAGCGCATTATGCAACCGAGCCTTGAGAACTTTAGAATAATGATTTAACGTTACAAACAAGATTCGACGTAACTGGAAAACTGGAGTACGACAGCGTCGAACGACGCTTCCAGAAACGTCTCCGAATTTCTCAACTATAAAAACGCGAGCTTTTATACTCATTAAACAATAACTCCGACCTCCGCGACTTTTTACCCCCCGAAAACCCGAAGCTCCTGGAAAAAACTCGAGCGAACAATGCAATTCGCAACAATGAAGCCATCGCGAAACGTGATTCATACGCAAAATATGTTGACACTCGTCGAGATTTGGCACACAGTCGCAACTCTTTCAAGATTCGCCAAGGTCACGGAGCACATTTCGCACAATCGCTCCACCGCCGGATAAGATTTGCAGCTCCGCAAAAATATATATTCGGGCGAATCGAGGTAAGGCCCGTCACTGGTACCGAGAGATTAACTGGGGGACCTTTAAGGCTGCCCCCCCTTGTGGGGTTTCGAAAGTTTCCGGCGATGAGGAAAAGTCGCGCAGATTTTGATATAGGCGGTTGCTGCGTTTTGGATGCTGGTACTTTGACCTTTACTATTTTGGGGAGTATCAAATCATTAAACGTGGCCTAATTATTGAGTAATCTTATCGGTTTAAAGTCCAGCAATCGTTTGCACACTTTGTTTACAACGAATATCGCCATGGGTTATTCAATCCCTCACGTGTTTTTGGACAGTTTTGTATAAAATCAATTTCGCGGCCTCCGCGGACGAGCTTGGCAGGAAAATTTATTTATTTATTTGTTTGTCGCGAGCCGATGTAATTTTATTTTATTTTAACTGCTATTTAAGGAAAATAATGTTATTATATAGATTTCGATAATCTAAGAATGGGCCGTTTTATGGCTCTGTTTTTAAATGCTGGAAAGAGTATTTATACGAGTCTTCTTGAAGCATGACACATTTTTATTTTAGAAGACTAATTTTTTTAACTTTTTACTAGCTGCTTTTTCTGCTGCCGTCTGTTCCAGTCTGCATAACATGAACGGGCAATAAATTTTCATATTAACATATCAGTAGATATATAGTATATTTTCTTGTACTCTCATTTGAAGTAATGCAAGTCATTAGTCACTTGCCTCTAAATTTAGAGCATCCTCTTGCATCGGAGAAAGTGCAGGCTGATTTGTAAACGGCTGCAGAAGCATGAAAAGGGGTGACAAGCCGATGATGCTCGATGTTTCGAAACAAATTGCGATTGCTTTATTTGTATATTTAGAATTTACGATAGTTACTCATATTTTAATTTGATCGCGAGTTGCGACACGTTTTTTTTTTAGATTGGCGAACGCAAAAAATTAATAACTAAGTATAAGGCACTTTTGAAAATTGCCGGATCGATGTTTTTCCCTTTTTTCCGTCTTTTTTTCACAGAGGCAACATTTTATTTCGCTATTTGTAAAAAATATTATTTTAGAGTTTAAGATATATAAATAAACGGAGAAGAAAACTGCATTTCCTACTTCGTAGTAACAATACGGAAGCGACTCGAGTATACATCAATGTCGATGAATAATCAATCTTTAAACAACTCATTGTAGAACTTTCACAGTGTAGGAGATTAACTTCTGCATTTATCTTTGCGTTGCGCCACTAAAAAGCTGGTAAATATTTGACTATTGTCGATGTAAAAGGTGCTTTCTTCACCTCAAATATTTACAAACAAATAATGTTTCCTGCATGTAACTTAAAAAACTCCAGTCTTATTCGAGTACAATTACTTTAAAAAATTGCGTTAATAAATGCGAATAAAAGTACGCGTTGCATTCTAAATAATTCAGTTGATATCTGTCGAAACAATTCAGGTAAACAGTTGCGCTTCATAAAAACTTCTTATTTCATATGCACTCTGCACGCTATCAATTGAACCGCAAACATCAGTTCATTACATTCACGCAGAACTAAAATTGTGTCAAATCTGCCCCTTCCCCTCCCTAATCAGTAAAAAAAACAAACCATACCTGCTGCAAACGCCACCAGCTGCATCCGGGTCCCCGTCACCTGATGCGTCCCTCGCTGTCCAGCTTCATTTTCGCGAGCCCCGATCGTCTGCTCCCACGAAAAGCTCGCATCCCCCCGCGGCTTCTCTATACAGAGCTCACTCTCCTCCGCTTCTATGGTGTATATCTGCCACCGCTAAGCGCTGCTGCTGCGCTCGAGCTACTAAGTTGACCCTCGTCCGTCGCTCGGTATCTATCTATTGCCGATGTGGGTTAAGTTTGAGATTACCGCCGTCATCGGCGGCGCGCTTCATTATCTCTCTCGGCGTCTGGCCCCGCGGGGAGAGCGCGAGACGGCCCGACCGACCCTTCGACGAGGGGAGGGCAGCACCGGGTCCTCTCCTCTCGAGAGCGCGGGACTTTATCGGGCCGGACGACGATTAGACGAGCCCGCTTAATGGTGTCAGTGTAAAACATCTTAAAAACAATGGAATTTGCCGACGGATCGGCTGAGCTGAGGAAGAGAGAGAGAGAGGAGATAAGCCGGCTTTTTGCAGACGCGAGTCTCGTTTTAGAGAATCGATGCTGCGAGGCGGCTCGCTTTTCAGACTGGCAGGTGACGGTGGCTCGATGGTTTATGCGACTCGCGGGCTGGGAAAGCTTGACGGGACGGTTTTGTATCGGGAGCTTGATGGTCTCATTGACGGTTTTGTAAGAAGCGAGTCTATATTTAAAGGTATGAAATGCATACTTTTTAGCATTTTTGTAATGTGCGAGGCTCTTATCGCGTGAATTTATAAGTTTTCGGCGACGTGCGTAGGCATGTTGGCGTTTAGAAATTTAAATTAGTTTGCTGGTAAGTCTCTGAAAGTTGCCTATGGTATTCGACTGGCTCATTCGATTTAAAGCTGTATTCTTGTAGAATCGTAAAGTAATAGCATAAAAAATATTTCAAGAGCTTCAAATGAAAAAGAAAGTATTATAATAATTGTAAATATTTCTTAAAATCTAAGCTCACAAATTGAAGCACCTAATATTAAAATGCAAATTGCGCCGCAAGTCGCAAACATTTTATACCATTAATTACTTTCAATTTCGTTTTTTCAGCGGTAAATTAATTTTTTAACGCCTTCCAATAAGTTTTTGCGGTATGTCAAAGAACGTCACCGCGGAATAAATTACAGGAAGTAATGGTTTGTATATCGCCAAGGAAAACCTCGCTAAAAAGTCCATTATGAAATTTAATCACTCCAAAAAAAAAAAAAATATCGCCACGTGTTATCGCTATATATTCTGCATTTCAAAGCAGACACCTGCACGATGAAAAAGTCCCTCGATACTTCTACAACCGCTCTCGAGCTTAATGATATAATTTCGCATAAACTTCCAGCGAAACGAGGTATACTGAGCATCCACTCGTACGAGTCATTGACATTAAAGCCGGCAGACAATAAATACCGGGTTATCGTTCCTAAAACAGCGACGGTCCATAACCGAGAGAGAATAAAGAGACTGGATCGCTTTGCGTCCGAAGACCGATAGGTGATTGCGTGTATCTCGGTGCCGTTTTTTTTTTCCCCCGAGGCTTTTAAGCAAGTTGCGCGCGGAGCGGAGCAACAATTGCGAAGTTATCCAGTTCTTTTATCAATTGTCATTCTAGCGTTTTCGCAATGAAAAATTCAGCCCGATATAAATATAGGCGAACCGACGGAATTGACGTCGTTCAAAACAATTGTTATCGGCTCCAAATGCACAGAGCTTTAAATTAGACTTTCCATGCGCTCTCGTAAGAACGAAACGAAAAGAAAAAAAAGGGAAGATTGTGTTCGTTTTCCGCGTAAACAAAACAAAAATATATTATCTGCCGTCTCGGAAAAAAGGAAAAGAACGAAGATGAAGATTTAATTTCATCATAGAACAACACATGCCGCTGTTTTTATCTTTCCGAGAACAAAAATCGAAATTTATTATTGACGTATTATTTATCAAGTACGGTTAATGAAGAAATTACACAGGTAACATTTCAAGGTATATCAACTACCGATAAGAAAGATTTCTAGTTTTTTTTTCCCTTATAAAAACCGGTTTTTATTAATTCATGCATGCTAAATATACATCCTGCTTCTGCATTATACTTTCCAGTTACTTTATACGAATCGTAATTATCCAAGATTGCACTAAAAAAATTGATTTTCAAAGGCGATTCGCTCCCCACTTCTAAATAAAATCAATGTTATTTTTCCATTGTTTACAGCTACAAATGCATTGTTGACGAGAATACGAAAAACAGAATTGATAATACATCCACAGCGTCAAAACAACGCGGCACAACGCAGCTTACAAAAACGCTTGAACTCATACCCTTTAACTGAAAACGGCAATCATCCAATCTCCCCTCCCCCAAAAGCACACCCAACCATCCTTTAAAAAAAAAAAAAAAAAACCTCCAGCACCGCCGGCGAGCACGTCGCGTCTATCAGCGCAAAATCGCATCCTCGAATAAGTAACCGCGTCGCGCGAGCGAATAAAGATAAGTCGCTCGCGGGCGCCAGGAAAAAGCTGCGGCGGCGGCTTTTTTGCGCGCGGCGAATTTAGATATGCGCGCGCGGCGGCGGCGGCGCGCAAATCCTCGTGTCCGCGCGCGCGAGCGAGCTTTTTCGCGAGGATCGCTTTTATTTCGGGGCTAAACGGAAAAAAGAGCCGCTCCCCCACCGATACCGAAGCGCCGCGCCGCGCGCGAAATTCATTATGCAAAAGAATGCGAGAGAGAGCCCCGTTAGGCGAATAAATATGTATCTCTTCCCGCTCATAAATATTTTATTCCCTTTTTTTTTTGTCATCGGGAGAAAGCTGCTTTCGGATTATTTTAATTGGAGCTTATTTCGGAGGGGGACGTCCTCGCTAATTGACGCGGCGATGATTTTTTCAGGGGTGGAAAGTGTCGCCGCACGCGGGCTTATGTAATTGAGTTACTGGCTTTGGTGGTCTGGAGGGGGATTGAATTAGGTTCCTTATTTTTGCGGAGCTTTTGTTGCGCGGAGAAGCGCGAGTTAAGCCAATCTAATTACGATGCAAACTCGCTTTAAAAGCTCTTTACGGGTTAATGCTTGTAAAAAGTTTATCTCGTTTTGCTAACGTCCATTCGAAATGCATGTGTTTTTCAGGTACAAAGTGTTATTGTTGGTTGCTTTTATAACGATTTCAAATTTTATTTTTGGCGCAAAAGCTTTTTTCAAGAAACAATATACATTGTAAAGTGAGATTATATTTTTCTAGGAAGCAAGTCGATTCAAAGTTTCGAGAATTTTCGAGCTTTTAAAATTTTACTCGCCCGGGATATATGTATTATTTGCGAAATTGTACACGTTCGCCGAGCGGTCGGGAATAAAAAGCCGGGAAACGCAATAATTTGCCGAACAACAAAAGGTGGTATTAATAGAAAAACAGATATAACATTCGAATAAAATGCAATTTTCTTATTTTCATCCGGGGAATTCTCTCGAAAAATCGTAGGAAAATCCCGTCAAGTAATCCGTAATGCTCTTACCGAGTTATTTGTCCCGAGAAAACGTTTCTATGGTTGGCCTACGAAGTTGGCATTCAAGGACCCTCGAACAACCTCGCATAGACGGGGGGGAGGAAAGCTGCATTTTATTCCTCTCCCATTGTCCGACCTCCGAATCTACTTGTGAATTAAAAGCTTCGTTCGGGGAATTTAATAAGTAATTTTTCGCAGATATTAGACGATGGACGTTCAACGGTGGATGACGAAAAAATATTTGGAAAAATCATTATCTTATTATTATCTTCTCGATATCTTATTTTTTGTAACAAGAAATAAATGCAAGAAAAACCTTTCGCTTTGAACAAATTCAATTATTTATTTGCTTATTTACCTCTTTTCCTTTTTCCCGGAAAGTTTGCCGCTTCCCTTTTAAACCATCCGAGTCTTGGACTTCGCCAACTAATTGTAGCCGAGCTTAGTGCTCTGGAGATAGAGCAGCTTTAGGCTCGAAGAGAGTTTGATGTAGGGTTAGTGCTGTATCTTATCCGTTACCCAATGTATACAAGCTGTCGCAAAATAATTAGTTGATTTAGTTATTGAGTTAATCATGATTAAGACGCTCGTCTCTCTATCTTTCCGAATTTGATTAAGCTTTCGTAATTTTGCATTTTGAGTGATTATTGATTATTTGAAACTCTTTAATTTATATTGAGTAGCTTAAAATTCAAGCTCTTTTATACCGCCTGTATTTAGTACTCATTATTTATCGATAAGACTTTTAAATTAAAACTGTAGGTCAATAATGCATAATTGTAAAAAATTGACTCGACCGAAATACGAGTGAACGAATGAAATTCATTCTTCATAAGAATTTTTTCGTCTTTAATAGTTTAAAACACTTTCAAGATTTGCAGAGCACGAAAATATCTTACCGCCACGCGCCTTTAAAAGGCCATCGACCCGCCCATCTCCAACGATCGCTTCCTCTTTAACGCCTAAATCTATAATTCGAAACCAACAATTCCCAAAAACCTTTGTCCTTAAATCACTATTTAATAAATTACTAAAAAAAGAAAAAAAAAACCTCGGACCCTTCCACTCTCAACTCGTCCGCTCCCTCCTCGCCGCGACAAAGCCCTCAAAGAAAAGTCTCCCCCGTCCCCCTTCTCGGTTTTCCTCCCAGCGTCTATCTGCCCGATCGTCGAATATTTGCCGCGCGCGTCTTCCCGGGACGGTCAGTCGAGCCTCCTCCTGCACTTAAATTTACGGCGGCCGCCGCCGCCGTCGCTTTTATTCGCGCGCGGCTCCTCGTCCTTTTTGCAGGTGATTTGGTTAAGAGATTTTTTGCCCCGGTCGTTTGATCTTCCTACCCCCCCCTTAACTCACTCTCTCTCGGCTCTATCTCCTCGAGCGAGCTTCCGCCCCTCTCCTCCCTGCCGCCGCAGCCACTTGGGCGGTAATCTTCCGATATCGCGAGAAGAGGCGATAGTCCTCCTTTTGCCGAGGACGGGCTGCAGTCGACGACGTCCCGCCGGAGTATATATAAGCCGATATATGAAAAATCTGGGGAAGTTATATAAGGAGCCCAGGCGCTCTGTGTGCCACCGTTATCCTCTTTGTTGCGCCGCGTGAAAAATTGCCGGGAGCCGAAGCGACGCGCGCGGCGAGGGTTAATCGCGGAGGTGAGGAACGGCGGGGACGTAACGGCGGGGAGGTTATATGTCGCATCGATGGCTGCCGGGGACGAGGTGGTTTGCGTTAATTGTTACATCCTGGCGGGGAAGACGTGCGGAGGGTTTTTTTAAGGGGTCGTTTGGGATTCACGGCTGGCGGTTTAAACTGTGATTCTTCTCTTCGGAGGGATTTGTTTGCTTGCTTTGTAGTTTTTTAAAGAGTTTAATAAATGTACCTGATGTAGGTTAATGTAACGAATGTAATTTTTTTATTACCTGGTCAAAGGTATAGTTTTGAATGTTTAAAACGATGAATTATTAGCGTTTCGCAGTGAAATTTTGTAATGCAAAGAATGCTCTATATTCCTAAGTTGGAATTCGGCAAAGCTTTGAAACGGAATCATTAAGCGCGCGATGAAATAATAAACGCCGCTGTTCTTGACTTCAACAAAGCTTAATCCTATAAAAAGCCGTTAAATAACTAAACAGTCTCTATCAGATTTGCCGACGGTGTAACGATTTATGTTCCAATAGTTCATGCAAATAGTTTTAAATATTTAACGGCTTTATTAATATTTTAGTGCAATATGTGATGAACTCTTTTTTTTTAATCCTTTTTGCTTTTCGCTCTGAATCGGATAATTTTTTATTTTTTTATTTTATATTTTACATTTCTATAAAGAGAGCTGCAGAAAATTTATTTATTTATTTATCACTGACAATGAATTTAGCGCTTTAGGATTATTTAAGCATTAAAAAAAATATATAAACAATAAGGAGAAAACGGTCATTCTACTCACCAAAAATACAATCAAAAATTTAACATAAACAATAATTACACACTTGCCAGTCACTAAAAGTAGCTTAAGTAGTCCTCATCCAGAGGTCCTGGTAATAAAAGCAGCTTAACTAACCGTAGAAATAATATTGCCCCGCGAGGAGCGAAAATTAGGACCGCCTTTACACTTTATGCAAAAGATCTACTGAGCGACGCGATCTACCGCGAGAGCGGATGACACTGTTATCGTATTCCGTGATAACGCCCGGTCTGCTATGCCGAAGCCAGAATGAAGTATGGCTGTTACAAGATGTTAACCAGTCGTTGAGCAACAAATAAATTATTGCTGAATATGTAAGCAAAAAATACAATGTATAATAAATTTTTCTATTGCTTCGATGATTTAGCGTCCTGGACGCATATCTTGTCTAAATGTAAGATTTTTTTTGGGTATTTCAAGAGTATTTCTAGTCTTTTACTGAAGTTTAACCGGTTGTTAAGCTCGTGACTTCATCGAAATTTTTACGTAAAACGTAACGACAGATGAAAAATAACTTTAAACCGCATCTAAATATTTTGTCCGTTAAACCTCGTATATATTATTCTCCAAATTTAAACATGGAAACTACCCTGGGTCACTGTCAATAGTCCCACGCTCCAAAAATCCCCAAAAGCAGATCGCGCTCGGAAATATTTTTCACGGCCAATATAACTTATCTTCGCGAAGCGTTTTCAGCGCGCTTTCATTTCTCCCGTGGAACACGCTTCCCCTCTCGGATACCGCCGCAAAACTCTCCTCGACGACGCCGATATATTTCTCGGCTTAATACACAGTCCGCGCGCACACCTCCAACTCAAAGAAAGACTCGAGCAGGCTCGAAATTCCCGAGGCCCGAGAGCCAATAAAGCAAAATCCAGCGCGCAAATCCCTCTAAATAAGTTAAGGCAGCCCTCTCTCTCTCTCTCTCCTCGGGCCGCCTAATCGCCGCGCATCTCTCTCTCTCTCTCTCGCCGCGCGAATTGCTTTGAAAAAGTTCATTATTAGCCGGGAGAGAGAGAAGTTGGACAGCCGCGTTGGGTCCCGCCGGCTCGTAATCCCGCGCCTTCTGAAAGCGCCAAATGAGAAATACTTTCCGATCGGCGGCGGATATAGGCGCCGACGAAAGGCGGGAGAGAGGGAGGGAGAGAGAGCTTAAAGATTTCATATAGGAGCCGGCCCGAAGGTGCTGAAGCTTAAGCCCGCCGGGAGATATTTCGAAGGGTTATTACACGCCCGCAGCCCGGGGAACAGTTATACCTATATATATATATACGTATACAGGCACATATCGCGCGAAATGTTTCGTCTTCCTCGCGCAGCCAGTCCTCCGTGCACACTTCGCACGAGAGTCTTTATCCGGATATCGTAGACGTCCTTTTTTCCCGGGGAAGTTCATTTATTTCTTTATGAAACGCCCGCTTCTGCTTCTCGCTCCGATGTTTGCGAAATTCCGAGATGAGCGAGAGAGTCAATCTTGGGGCTCCGCGGGTTATAAGGCGTTTTTGTTTACCGAGGATGGGAGGATGGGTGGAGACTTTTTTTTTTTATTAAATAGTTAGGAATGGGTATTCATACAGGTTTTGCTGGACAATATGGAGGTTTTAGTTTGCTGAGAGAAAGAGGTGTGGTGGTAAATTTACTTTTGCGTTATAGAATGTTTTAAGACGTAATCACAAATTCAATCATTGTGATTTCATTGCTTTTGGTTAACAATTTTTTAACAACAGTTTAATTTCCAAGCAGCTTAGCAGACAAGTGAGTTAAATGTCACACCATCCTAGACGTCATCACCCAGTTAAAGGTCTCTCCTCCAAAAGGGCCGAGTCGCCTCAAAATTATTTCTCTCGACTCGCAAGTCCTCACTCCAGATATTTCAATCTGCAGCCTCTCCTCGGTTTCAATTTCCCGGCGCCATCGGCTCCGCCTAAAAGCCTCCGCCATCAGAGTTGCCGGGAATCCGGGGAAAGAAAACAAATGACGACGACACCCGCGGCGCTCCTTTTTCCCCTCCCTCCCTCTCTCTCTCTCTCTCTCTCTCTTAGCTTCTCGCTCGCAGCGGCGTGCGGCGTAATTGAACGTTAACGACTATCAAGCGGCAACTAATCACCGTCAATTACGCGGTAATTACACTCTCTGCAGCCGACACTCCTCCGGGAGCCGCGTTTTCTCGCTCAGGTACAAGCGCCGGATCGAGCTAAGTGCGGGAGTTCTTACTTGCCGCCGCCGCCGCCGCCGCTTTTGTTTTGCGTTCAATTTCGTGCGTCGGGGGCTTTTTTTTCAGGAAGGGCTGCCAGGGAGCTTTTTCAGGGGGGGTGTAGAAAGTAGGCCGGATGGATCGAGGTTTGTAGGTGGGAGTGATTAATTATGCTAATATCTTTAAAGGGAAGTTTGGGGAAAGATGATCGTACGGCGGAGGATCGAGTATATTAACAAATTCCGGGGTGACTTTTTTCCCAGGGTGGAAAGTCGCGAGTAATTGCCGAAAAATTGGAATAATTTCGCTTGCTTAAAATTCAATTCTAATAAACTGTAAACAGCGAGAAGTGTACGAAAAAGGACCGGGAAATAAGAAATTTTCAGGTAAAAGGAAATAGCACGCTCGAAAGTAGGTAAAATATGCTTCTCGCCGTAAACACTCGCGAGAAAAACGACTTTCATTTATTCTCCCGAAAACACCGCAGTAAGTAAAAGATAAAATACAATGTACCACCGCCACTTTTTATAGACCCCCGCCGCAGCCACGGCGCGTTTTCAAGATCTCATTCCCGCGAGTTTCTTATTGCGTTTATTATTCTCATTCCCGGGGCGCTAACTCGCGACGGAGAGAGAGAGAGATTTTCCGTCCCAGATAGCCGGGCGCGAAAATTTCCTTAAAATTTTGTAATTGCCCGGGCTTTCGAGGCCCCGGTGTGCCTCCTCGAGGAGTAAGCCGCGGAGCCGCGCGGCGGGTAATAAGGCGGGCGATAAATAACGGCTCGCGCAAAGTGGCAAAGCAATTTCTGCCGGGGGCATTAAGGCCATTATAACAATCTCTTAATTTGCGAAAAAACATTGCGAGCGGCTCCCCCGCGATTACCTAAACATCCCCCTCCCCCCGTCCGCCTCGGCTAACCGACTGTTAATCGTGATTAATCATGTCTCGGAAATTAAGGCGATTAATCTACGGAGGCGCTTTCTCCGCGAGCCGAGAGTCGCGGGCCGGAGGGGCTTTCAATTCGATTTTCTCAGTCACTCAGCCGCGGAGATTCACTTTTTGATGGGATTGCCGCTTGTTAGGCTTGATTTGAAGGGTAATGAGCTGTGGCTTCTGGTCGCCCGTCGAGAGGGAGGGTTTGAATAATAAGGTCGATTGAAAATTTTGAAATTAGGTTGCGAGGCGTTCGCGGATGAGCTTGTAAAGCACTCGAGATAATGTTTTTACGGGCTGTCATTTGTAAGAGGGATGGAAGTTCTCTCTCTCTCGCCTGCAGTCGTTCGAAAATTTATTTCGTCTATAAAAACAGATCGCTGTAATATATTTAACTGTATCCATTATCTTTATTATTTAAATATTGGGTATTGATTGTTACGCTTAAATGTAGAACAAAGTTTATCACTGACGTCGTTGACATGTTACTATATCGGGAGTTAAAAAAATAAATACCTTCAATAGCAGAGCTAGAGCAAAAAATCAACTCAACAGTTATTGACAACAAAATTTAAGTTTCAGTGAATGTGTATAGCATAAAAAAAATATATATTAATTTCAAGTGAAATTGTTGACATGAATACAAATACAATTTACAGTAATAAATAATTAAAGGGCCATTTTTGAGTAAAAGATCGTTACATTTACTTTAGTTCTAAGTAAGTAGCCTTAAACCTTTTTGTGTAACTGTAGCTTTGTGCATCTCTGTAGAGGATTTACGATGTAAATGTATACTAGCTTAAATAAATAAATAATCCTTAATCTCCTGCTCTTACTTCCTCAAAAGAGTATTAGAAAGATTTTTGAAAACCGTTCAATTATTACCAACAAACGCCAACAAATAAAATCGTTCGTCTCGCCAACCCTTTTTTTTCTGCTCCAGCAAAAGTCCATTGAATCATGAATCACCCCAGCAATATCTGACTTAACTCCAACTGACCCGTAGACAGATACCGCGGTGTATCAACCGCCGCTTCCGCGTACTTATCGCATTAACATACTGCCGGAGAGCAGCTAATACGCTTACTAATTAATGCCGCAGAAATAGACTGTCATAAACCTCCGCCGCGAGAGAGCAATTACTCGCAATAATTCCCGCGGCGTTGACGCGCGCGCTCCGCAACACCCCCGTCTTTATATCACACGCACACACACACCGCACACTCCAGCCGACACCTCCCAGGAAGAAAACACTAAGAAACTCGAGAGCGAGCTATCGATTATTCGCCTCGACGAGAGAGAGGCCGAGGAGAAAACAGTGCGCCGCCTCCCTGTTTTTTTCTTCTCTGTCTCTCTCTCTCCATCCGCGCCGCGGCGAAGCTCGGCGGTGTGCACGCAAAGTGCAGCGGGGAAAAATGATATTCGGCAGCTCGTTCTCTCTCTCTCGCGAATTCGCGCAAATCGGTACACCGGTCGCTCGGCTACTCCCGGGAGGGCCGAACGTAAGAACCTCTCCGCGCGTGTTCGTGAGTGTTGCGGGGATGTGTTGCGCAGCGAACAAAGGCTTGGCTCGCGGCGGAAATCGAAGAGCGAGAGCTTCATGAGAGATTGTTGTGCCGAACGTTCGCGAAGAGAGAGAGAGGGAGAGTTGATGTAATCAGAGCCGGCCTCGTTCTTGCTTTTAGGGAAATTGAAGGGGGTTTGTTTTATTGCGCTTTTGGGTGCGCGGGAATTATATGGGAGTGCAAAAATTTCAGTTCGAGTCGACGATATTGCGACGGAGAGACCAGTTGGACTTAAGTTTTTCTGTATATTTTTTTGTTCCTCTTTAAGGATATTCCGCAGCGTAATAATAAAGAAAAAAATGGTATTCACTTTTATCGCGTTACTTTTTCTTTTTTTTTTTTATACCTTTTCGTTTTGAATGAGTTAGCAAGGTAGTGCGAGGCGATTTAATGCAACATTTGCATACTTGAATTTAAATATGTATACCTGAATGTAAAGAATTTTTCGAAAAATATATGACCTTCCAAAGTGACTGCAGACATTTCAGCTTACATTAATTGTAAAGTTTTGAAAAATAGCAGAAACACATTATTCCATTAATGTTTTTTATCATTTTAATATTTACATAAAAATGTATTAAGATAGTAAAACTGTAATAAGGCAAAAAAGAATATTTAAAGTATACTTTCTTAAAAGACTTTTTCCCTATGATATCACAGAAGTCAGTATTTCTACCCTTTCTCAATCTTTCACTGCATTTCACCAATAAAAATGATAAGCTTTAAGCAGAAGCCCAAAAAACGCTCGATTTGCCAATCCCAAAACGGGATTAACAATATTAGAGCCTCGATATCCCGTCGACTCGATTAAAAATTCCGTTTCAACGCGGCTCTCCTATCCCCATATAATTTGCCGAGTAAACTTTTTTGCCGGCGCTCAAAAAGAATTCCTGAAATTTGTCACGCGGAAGTGGATTTATTTAAAATTGCATTCAGCGTATGAATCCCCCCGGCCGTCACGAATCCGGGACCGCGCACACATCTCATAAAGTCCAAATTAATTTCATTCGCACACTTTCCATGCAAAATTCATTTGAATGTTATATACACCATTTTTCGCGCTGCGGCAGCAGATTCGCCGCGGAGAAAGAGAGAGACGGAGCAGCGGATCCGATTCCGAGAGCTGCCACTTTTTTTTTCTCCGCTTCCCGCTTCTTCGGCGAAGCCTCTAAATAACATTTGTTAAATAAAAGCAGCGAGGTGGCTTTTAAAAGCCCCGAGTCACGGCAGGTCGACTCTCTCTCTCTCTCTCTCGGCATGCGAATCACGTGCAAATCAGTCGCCGCCTCGTGCGTGCACATGGAAATGCGGCCCGCGCGGACGAGGGCCTGAAAGGGACGATTACAAGGAAAACTTGCACGCGCCGAGATTCGGGAGGGGTGGGGGGAGCGGCATTGAGGGCGAGTGAATGGGAAGAAGTACAAGCGACGCGCTTTTGGCTTTTCGGAGGATTTTTCTTTCCTCTTTTTTTTTCGGCGCGCGCGGAATTTTTGCGAGAGGCTGACGAACAGTGCCGGGGCTTTGTAATTGAGAAAATGTTCTTGGGAAGTGGCTTTTATTTTATATATATTAAACGGTTGATTGTCGCAAAGTGACGTTAAAAATTTGAGATTAATTTTTTACGGTAAACTTTTTACGAGTTATCAATTTTATGTTCCTTCATTAAATTTTTAGCTAAGAGAAAAATTATTCCTCTTTTTAGATGCACAAAGTGAGAATATTGCATAAAATTATTACAGATTAATATATCGATTATCGCAGCACTCGACTAACATTAAAGCATACAATAACAACCGAAAGCACGCAATAACCAAAGAAGCCCCTCCAATCCTGGTCATCTTACAATTTAATCCCCGCCTCTTCCGCATCGATCTTCCCTTTGATACAATATAATTGGCCGAAACGACCATTCTCATCCACAGCATCTCAATTGAATATCGATTGGCATAATCGTTCGGCGCGGGGAAAATTGATTTAGCGGGCCCGGCGCTCTCCAGGTATAAATCTCCCAATTACTAATTAATACCGCCCCGCCCACACACACCGTCCAGCCGGGCATGAAAACCTAACTACTATCGCAGGACCATAACCGTAAAATAATCCGCTCCAAGCCGCGCGTCTCCCCCGCGTTATATAAACGACCGTAAAAATGCCGGATATAACAGCCGCCGCCGCCGTCGTAAGTATGTATAAGGGGGCGATTGATAAATATCGCGGGCAGGAAAAGCGCTCGCTCATAATTACGAGCGCGTAAAGCGATCGCCGCGCGGCCGCCGAAATCCTGGGGTATCGCTCCGATCTCCGAGGCAGGACGGCGGCGTCTGTGTGCGCGAGCGAGGGCTGCGAGGAGCGGTCTCGAGATATCGAGCGAGCCGCTATCTACTTTTTCGAGAGAGGGGCTTTTTCACCCCTTTTGATTCATACGTGTGTGCGCAGCCACGAGAGGAGCGGGGGGCTTTCTTCGCCGCTCGGTTCTTCTTTGCGTTTACTTGTTGCCGCGGATATAAGTGCGCTTTTTCGAGAATTAAACGGCCGCCGATTCTTGCGGGTCGAGTTTGCTGAAGGCAAACGGACGGGTTATTTTGAGGGGTTTTCAGGGTGGAGAGGAAAAGTGGAGATTTTAATTCTGTGATATTACGAAGGAATTATAATAATTGTAGATTTTAAGTAGATAAAATTCGTTTTGGGAATGTTTTCTGCGAGATTATTAAACGCTGACGTTTTGATGTAACTTTTTATGATGTACAATTTTGATACGAATTTAATAAACTTTGATATCGTCACTATAAAAACAAGAAAAAATTAAAACAATAAAAATAATACAGTTCTTTTTATAAATTTGCAAAGAAGACCACATTTTCAAATTTCCCTTCACACTTTTTCGCGTCCCGACACCAAACTGCATCGCTGCATTGTAATTTCCCCCGTAACTTTATCTCCCCGCAAAACGCCGCCTCCAAAAAGCGAGAACCAAAAATCGTCTTCCAAAGCGCAGCCCCGCCCCACCCCTCGGCTCCCGAGAAACGCGCATCAGTCGCCGCCGCGATCGGCGCCGCGTAAATCGAAAAATACTCGCAGCTGCGCGGCCATTAGCCGAAAATCTCCCGGCGCATTTGCGTATCGGCCGCCGCTCCTCTTTCGAAACGAAGGCCCGAAATTCCGGCGCGCGCCGCGATACCGAAAATATATACACGCGGAAAAGCCGCAGGTACTTGAGTCTGCCTGCGCGGAAAGGGAAGCTCTACCTCCGCGCACGTCGAAGGCATAAAATATACGTAAGCAGCGCGGTGGGAGGGGGGGGGGGCGGATGGAATTTGATCGGGCCGTAACTCTCCCCATCAAATATTCATCCCGGATTGACTAATAGATGCGCAGTATCGGACTCTCTCTCGCGCGCGCGCTCGCGCCTCTCCGATCCCGGCCGTACGTATTCCCGGTCTCGTTACGTATGTAGGCGGGTTACGTACGTGCACCTAGCCCGGGGTTTTTTCCGCGGCGCGCGAGCCGCCCCGTCGGGAAGACGCTTGTTTTCGGCGCGGGCAGACGCCCGTCGGTGTATTATTTCTGCGCCGAGGATGTTGCGCTGCAGGGTTTACGGCGGTGTGTCGTTCGAATTGTTTGTCGGGAGATATGGAAGGGGGCGCGGAGGCTGTTTTGCGAACCGACGGTTTTTGAAAGTTCGGGTCGGGATTTATAGCGGGTTTCCGAGAAAAGCGCGATGCGGGGAGAGAGGGAAGATTGTCTGCGAATGGGTATGAGGAAGTTTCGGAAAGAAATAATTATAGAAAAACTTGACTTTTAAACTCAAACGGAAAGTTCGACTAAACTCAGGCGAGATTCTTGTTTAAGTTTCGTCTAAGTTTCGTGGAACTATTTCGAAAACGTTTAAAAAGGAATCTCGGCAGAAGTTTTGCTCCGAGTTTACCTATAATTTAGCTCTTATTTATACAATAACGCATATTATTACAATTACATCGCAATGAAACTGAAATCAATTAATTTACGTATCCTCGAGAATTCGTAAACCAGAGTTTAAATTTTTAAAGAAGAACGGCGCTCGCAGCTACGACACGGCTTGAACATTATAAACGGCTGAGAAAATCTCGGGGCAATTTCCAAAAGATAAGTTCGTGTTGACACTCGATGCAAAAGCACAGGAAACGCGGTGCGCTTCGAAGTACGAAAAGTTGGCGATAAGTTGACGGTTCAGACACTGCTCCGGGCATTCCGTAACAGCAGTTTTCAAAACTTTCGGCCGGCTAAACCACACCGGCACGAGGAATCAAATAAAACGCACTTTACATAATTTCCGCTCGTAGCCCTCCAAAAAAAACAGAAAGAAAAAAAAAATTCTGTCAATTTCGATAATGCGCGCGTCGAAAAGCTCGAAATAACCCGTCATTTATAACCGAAAAGAAGGGGACGCGCGCGTTCATCGACGACATAACGACGTTTCCCAATAACGCGTCGATTTTAGCAATTCTCCGGGGCGGCTAATTATTCCGCGGCAATTATTCCGGGCATTTAATTATATCAAAAAGTGCAAATCCGAACAGCGCTAAATTCCGGACTAAAACACGGCCGCGGCGCCGATTCGCGCGCCGCGCGTAATTAAATGATATCTCCGCGGCTAATATATTGCTCTCTCTCTCCGCGCATAGCTTGAGGGGAACGTCATATACCAGTTTTTTTTTTTTTTTTTGTATTTCGTTTCGATTCTCCCTCGACGACAGCCGCGTTGGCGGATGTCAGCGGAGAGCCTTTGTTTTATTAAGGCAGGCCTGACGTATCGCTTGATTTTCCGGTATTTTGCGCTCCGCGCTTCCATTGGGGCTGATAATTTGCGGGCGCTGCGTTTTGTCGCGAGTTCGATTCGCAGGGACGATTTAAATAATGCGCTTTATTAGGTGGACGCTTTGAAGTTTTGGAGGGACGTATTAATGGAAATTGAAACAAATAGCGTTTGTGTTTCTTTGATTTTCGCTTTTTCAATTTAAGCAACTTTCCTTTTAACGTAAGTGAAAAGTATGAGTGGCGTTACAAGTATCCCCACTGATGTAGGTAACCCTTTCAGTCATGATTTATTATTTAGTATTGATATTAAGTTTAATGATAAAATGTATTACATTAAATATTTTAGTAAAAATTTTATTTTAATTAAACTTTTAATACGTACGTTCTATAGGGGTGTCAATAAGTGGGACTAATTTATAATTTGAGGCGATCTAACCGTGAGATCAAATTCTAATTAACATTTTTAGAAATTATTAATAAAAGTATTAGATAAAAAAAGAATTGCTTATAATTCAGTAGAAAGATCTAAAATTGTACAGTAATTGCTGTTAAACCGGATCATCTGAAAAGGTTTATAATTATTTGATTTTAATCTTTGTAAAAATTCAGAAAATCTAACATTCCTTTGCACATAATTATAATTGAGTAAAACTGAAGCTTAATTAAGCATTTAAACCTCGAAATATACTTTACAGTATAATTATATAAGTAAATTTAATGATCTAAACAGTTCACTGAAAGGGTTAAAGCAGCAATTGCAATTGAAAAATCCGCCCGAAAAGCTCACGTTCCACCTATCAATCGGCTCTCGGAAAAACAGCTTGTGCGTAAACGCAGACTGCCCCCCGCCTCGTCCCCGGCGGCGTTATCGGGATTAGCGGTCCCTCGGGAGGCTCCGGAATCGCTCGGCTCGCATTTTTATCAATGACCGGCGGCCCGATAATCGTCTTTGTCCCTTCGTCATTTACCCCCCTCGGAATCGGTCTGTGCAGCCAGCTTTTTATCGCGGCTCGTGTGTCCAAAGGACGCGCGGAGGATCGCCGCTCAATTATATAAAAGGCCGCGCGTGAACCGTCCGTTTCTCTTGTTTCTGCGTATATAATATCGATCTTTTTCGGGGACTCGTAAATTTTCGGCGCGTAATCTTCGCTCGTTCGTCTTTTTATGCGCGAGTAAAAGGGCGCGAGTATGCCGCGCGTTCGGGGAGATCGGAGATTATCGTGTTTTCGTCGCAGTTTATTAAGCCGAACGGCCGAGGGAGATAAAAATTTATGCGGAAGGATCGCCCGTCGTTAGCTTTCAATTTTTAGCGCAAATAAAGTGAATGGGCCGCGCCGTACTTATTAATCAACGTGAATTTTATCTCGCGCATTAGGGATGAAAGGGGGCAAAGTTTTACGCGTAATTAAATTGAAAAATTTTTCTGAATGTAAATACACCCTTGCAATTTAGCATTTACGGATTTTAATAACTCACGAGTGCCTCCTCGAGCTTTTCGAATCTTGGACTTTTCAGGCGAAGTGATTCCCTTCCCTTTTTGCCCCTCTGGCAAAGATTCCTTCCGCGGATAAAGGAGGCAGAGTACCGACTATACGTATATAAAAAATGTTTTTCATCATCTATAAAACTTCGGTTTGAAATCACGTCAGTTCAGCAACCTTTAATGTTTACTTTCACCTTCGAGTCCTACGAATCAGACCGACTAATATAAAAAGCGGCCGCGAATTCGTGCGTGTGACTTTAAGTGCGTGAGTCACGTCAGTCCTCTTTTTCGTGCGTCGTCAACAGCTGCAGAAGTAACGGACGAGCGGATATAAACTTCGAATGAACAGATCGGACTTTGATTAAAATGTTTTTCCACTCGGCCGGTTCGATTCTAATCGCTTAATTGCCGGCTTATTATTACGAAAATCCGTGGCATTTCGTCGCGCGAGATCTAATTTCGAATATCTAATAAAACTAAAGAGATAAAGCGCGAAAAAAGAGAGACAAGCCCCGCGTCGCGAGAGAGAGCAAATATTTGTTCCGCGGAAAAAGACGCGTTATCGATGCTCCATTCGGCGGGGCCGCGAACTTATCGTCGCGGCGGCGATACAGATTTTTTACGGCTCTCCGCGCGGCGGCGAGGAATTTCCCTCGCCGAAAAAAACGGGGGACTCGTAAAAACCGCGGGGGAAACGGACATTTTTTTGCGGAAAAATCGCGGCGAGTTAACCGAAAAATAAAAAAAAGGAGAAAAAAAACAACAACAACAAGAACAGAGAGTCGAGCGTGACGCGCGCGAATATCGAAGAGAGTCGAGTCTCCCGTTAATTTCAATTTAAACATTTTTCCAAGCGATTCGACCCGCTGCCGCGCCGCGCCGCGCGCCGCCGGTAGGAATTTATTGTTCCGCGCGCGTTTGATATTTCGCTCACTCGGTATATATATTTTTGTTGTTCCCCGGCGGCTCTTTTCTTTCATTCCTCGACGTTTCATTTTTTCCGAGCTCTCGCCTCTCTCTGTCCGATCTTGCCGCGCGGCCTTTTTTTCGTGTCCCTCCCCCCGACGTCCCGCCGCCGCCGCCGCAGGCGCCGAAATTGTCGACATTGATCGACCGTCCGGCCCCTGGTGGTGTATGTCCCGCGAGTCCGTTAAAATCTAGTTAAATACACATCGCCTCGTCCGCGTACCGATACGCGCGGTTACATACAGACGGGAGAGAGAGAGAGAGAGGCAGCAGTGCCGCCAGTCGTGTCGGGCCGAATTGAAACATTATTTTTTTCTCCGCCTCTGATTCCGCTCTCGCCTGTCGGCGCACGTAGCCGGCGATGACCGTGGGGGACCCGGAGGTGGGGGGAATTCAATTCCGGAAGCAGATTCGTGTAGTTAAATAATAAATGCGAGGTGGGGATCTATTAAAGCGGCGCGTTTTATTGGGCGCTGAATGGAAAGCAGGCGGTAATGAGGCGCATTTAGGAACGCGGCGGCTGATGAAGCGCATTTAGGTTGCGAGTTAGAATCGTTAAAGCTTATTTTTCAGAGTTCGATTTTGAGTTTTGTTGACATATTCACTTTTCCGCGCTGGAAAGGTTCTTTAACATTTTTTTTAAGATTTAATTGGCCGTCGCGTTCGCTTTGAAAGCTCTTTTCTTATAAATTTGCGAGGACGAAGAGCTGCATTACAAGGAATTACGCGGTCGGCGGAAAACCGCTTGAGTGCGGAGAAAACTCGAGGGTTAAAAAGATGTGTAAGCCAGCTGCTTATAAAAAAAGATGTAGCGGCTAATGCGCACTTTATTCCGAGCTCTGCTCCGCGTGTCTTCTCCGCGGCGGAAAAAAGAGGGAGCCGACTTTGTTAAAATTTAATTAACGGTAGACGAAGTGAAACGTTGAAATATTGTGTGATTAGCGAGGGTTAGAGATGTGTGAATTAAAAACAAGTCTATTTAACACTGATTATGTGCAAATTATGTAATTTATTGCAACGTATCGTTCGTAAGGTTTTCGGACCTATTCAGGCTAGTATACAAAGTATAACAAGGCGTATAAGTATATCAAGGCGATGTCAACGAACTTACCGAGACGAAGTAATGATTAAAAATAATTTTCAGATGGGTTTTTCAAAAAACGAATATACACGCGGGGAATTTCTAGCGGAGCTTTTCGGAGAGCGGGAAATTATTTGGCCAATGTAACTAGCAGTAATTTGCGTGAACAAGACTTGTTAGAAATGTTATCTGGCATCTTGTCTGGGATTGTGGGTTAGTAGACACGCTAGTATTTAGATATATCTAGATCAGCTGGGGAAACAAGTTTAAAAGTCTTATAATTTTCCCCTCCAGTTGATTACAATACCTTTCGCCTATCTAAAGATTTGATGTGAAATTGTCTACTTATTTTCTTGTTTGGATAAACCTGCGTGTCAAATAAATTATTCAATATCTCGGCGGCAGTTTATTTAATGGGCGCTTTTTCAACGACGAATTGTACCTCGATAATGTCGAAAAAAATTATCCGCCGCGAAATCTAATCAGCGCGAGTCGACCGCGAGAAAAGGAGCATCTCGCTAATTTTCTATATTTATCCCCGCAAGAAGAAGCAAAAGTTCGCTGGGGGGGGGAAAAACACATTTCGCCGCTGCTCGTCGAAAAGACGAAAACGAAATCAGAAGCTGGGCATTTACCCCCGAGAGAGCAAACGGCAAAGGAGTCGCTCCCCCCTACACGGGGTCATAATGGGAAGTCCGATAACTCTATATACCACAGCTCGCGATTCTCTCGCGCGAACAAAACGGAGGAAAAGAAGAGCGGATTATCCGCGGTGCGCTCTATCCGCCGTGGTGAATTTAATACGCCGCGCGGGTTTGCTTTTTATTTGTAACTCGCCCTCCCCCCCCCTCCGCTTTGTCCTCCCCCTCCGGCGGCGGCGCGTTAAGGGATCGTGTCCGCAACGGCGCGCGTATAACAGCTGACGCCATCAAGCCTCGAGAGTAGCCGCGAGAGAGAGAGAGAGAGGCGAAAAGGGGGCACTTGAGCGCAGCGCACTTCAATCCATCTGCCCGGACTCTTGTTAAGAATTCCGGCTGTGTGTATATTCCCCGGCGCGTCTCCGAGAGAGAAAAGCTCCCGCTCTCTCTCTCCCGCGCAATTCGGCTGCAAATTGCTCGCATCTTAAAGCGCGACCCGCCGCGGCCGATTGCCTTCCTCCGTCACCTACAGACGCTAATAAATAGCGGGGGGAACCCTCCGCGCGCGGCTACTGCCGCGAAAAGCTTCTTGGCTGCAGTATTGCCTATAAGTGCTCTCTCGCTCGGTGCACTGGATTATCGCGGGGGGCTCTCGCGGTGTTTCGTTGTATTTTTCGAAGATTTTCGGGGAATTTATTTGGAATTTAGACGCTGGTCCGCTTTTGAAACGGACGCGGAAATATATAGTTTTGTATAAATAAGGAAAAATGTATAAGATTCGGCTGTTTTCAAGTTGATGGGAGATTCGATATTTTTCTTAAAAAGTTTCCTGTATACTGATAGTTCTATTTGAAGAGTTGTTATATATCTCTCAATTGAAATACAGGACTGCTGCGCGTATATCTTTTAATAATTCAATCCAATTGAATTAAGGAAAAGTTTGGACGTTATTTATAGACGCTTAGAGACGCAAAAAATTTATTGAACAAAAAACTTAAAATTATTTCTAAATTTCACTCTCGGAATATCCAGGCAAAATGTTCAAGTGCAGTTTAGACGTTCGTTCGAATTTCAGCATACCCGCACTTTACGTAATAATACAAGGTCCATTAGTTACCGCCGAAATACCCGGCGTTTAAATCCTAAAACGAAGCACCTCAAGGTGTCAATATTACTCAGCCGAAATTTGCGTACGAAGGCAAAAATATATATTATCGAGCGCCGAAGAAGACACGAAGCCCCGCCGAGCCGCTCAAAGCCTCTCCCGTAGCCTCGGAGCAATAAATAATTTAGCCCCGAACAATGAGTGTACACATTAACCCTATTTCCCCGCGCCGATCCGCGTTTTTACGGGAATGCACTTCCTTTAATGGAATTCCGAGGGCCCGCGCCAACATTATTCGCGATAAAAATCATCGGGGGGATTCTCCTAAAGCACCTCACGCTCGGCGAGAGAGAGAGAGAGAGCCTACTCTCTCCGCTCTCCGAGGCGAGGAGGACCAAAAATCGCATCCGATCGCGCGCACGCACACACATACGCGCGAGCGGATAGAGGAAAGGAACTAAAGGGGAAAAAAGTTAATGGGATGTGCGAGGAAAGAACGGGAGCAGGTAGAGATTAAGAGAGGAAATTTTCCGGGGATTTGCGATTTCTAGAGGCAAAAACTCGGGGAGTTCCGCGAGAGTTAACTCGAAATGAAAAGAGGCAACGCGCGCGCGCGCTCCGGCAGCGGCCGCTCGGAATAGTCCCCCTCCCCCCTCCACCCCTCCGTAAAAATCGCTCTCGAATATATCGAAGCTTTACGCCGAATGCTCGCTCGTTCTCTTTCTCATACCGACGACGACAGAGAACCGGAGGAAGAGGAGGAGGAGGAGGAGGATAACAAGCGCGGAGGCTGCCCGATTTGCGGGCCGGGGGGAGGGGAGATAAGTTAGTGCTTTGTTTTGTGCCACGTGCTTCCACGGAGAGCCGACCGGCGGCTTTTTATGCGCGTAGTCTTTACGGGGCCGAGTCGTAAAAGTAAGCCGGACCCCCGCGTGAGGGTTGGCTAAATTTTTGTCGAGGAGTCGCGAGCTTTGGGTGCCTGATGGACTCTGGTATTTTGGCATCGTGGAAATTAAAGGGTCGTGATTGAAGGTACGAGGTACGGGAGGAGGAAGAGGAAGTGGGTCGAGATTTTTTGGAACTGGGACTTTGAGGTGATTGGGAAAAATTTACAAGATTCAATTACGTAAATTTTGTAATGGTATCCGGTTTATTAAATAAATAAGAATAAAAATGAATTCAGCTTAAATTAAACGGAGGATAAATTTCAAGGAAAAAATCTTGCTTTAGATAACTCTGTTGGGCGGTAAAAAGTTAAAGATTTCATTTTTTACAAGTAAAATTACTTTTTAACTTTTATAAAAAAAAGAATCTTTTCACCCCGTAACTTTTATAAAAGACCTTTTCAATTTTACATTTTCCGTTTGGATGGAATGAGTTAAATTTTAAAATCTTAATTTTATATACCATTTTAAAAAATAAAGCGTTCCCCTTTTCATTTCGAGAAGTAAATAAATACTAACAATGTTAAATAAGTAAAATTGCAGCTCTTTAAAAATATCCCAACAGCTTGGCATTTCTCTCGAGCTAAAATCCAACCAAATATTATTAAAACTAAAAGCTACTTAAATCGTAAAAAAAAACACTGCATCCTTTCAAGAGGCACGTACACCATAAAACATTTTGCTCTTTTTTTTTTATAAACAAACCGAAGGTTATATTTTAATTACGGGACCATAACAACCCCGGCGATTTCCTCATTTTGCTTAGTGCGAGATAAAAATCATTATTAAGCATGAAACTCTCGGCGATAAGCCGATTTATCTTTATTTCGAGTCGTAAAACTTTTTGCCGAAGGCTATACATCCCATTTATTAATCGCAAAGGACCGGAGCCGGTATATATATATATAAGTCCGGACGTTCTGGGGGAAATTGATTTTAGCCAGATGACATAACATGAATATGGATGACATTAATTGAATCATAATGAATTCAGTAAACTCGTCAACGCCGCTGTATATTCCACTGTCCTTTCGGTGGCGACGACTTCCTATACTTTACGAAAAATAAGAATTGCATTTGCGTCACTTGGACATTTGGCGGAATTTTGGAAAAATACTGGATGGAGTACAGTTTTTTTAGTTTCAAATTTCTGAAGGTTGGGTTATAGATCATCGAGACGTTCTACTACGGCTTTATCTTATTGTTATTTCCTAAAGGAATATTTTAGCATTCATTAGTTTATTTTTATAGAAATTTATACTATAGGTTTTCTTTAGATTCAAGAGCTGGATTAACATTTTTACTATAATTAAATAATTAATATTCTTTTATTATAGCTTCATTTCAAAGATTATTATTATTTCCGGCTTATATACTTACTCTGAAAAGAAATTAAAAAACTATAATAAGATATTTATTTGCAGAAAAATTTATAATCTCAAAGTATAAGGGAGAAAATTTTCTTGAAAATCTTTAGTTAATACTCTACAAACACGACTATGATTTCAATAAGCTTCCGCAAAATAAGGACACACCGTAAGTAAAACATCCAATAAAGCTCATTTTACTACATAATTTTTCTCGGCACACTTATAAAATTCAGCCGCCATCGGGAACCTAAATCAACCTGTTCAACATATTAATATTTCATTAAAAATCCATAAAAGCGATAGAAGCCCCATCAAATCCCCATTTCCGCACAATAATAACTCAAGCCATTACAGCGCGACAAAGCTATCGAAAAATAGCAATCCCGGCGTCGAATAAAACGCGAAAACGCGCAGAAGCACCTCTCTCTCTCTCTCCCAGTCCCGCAAACGTTCTTCTCTCCTCCTCCTCCTCTGCCGGCGACGAGAAATCAGGAATGGAAACGTTCCCCGCTGCTCCCGTAGGTTAGTCGCGCAGCTCCTCTCGAAGAAGAGTATACACACAGAGAGAGAGCTACTCTCGAACGATCGACTGGGGCGCTTATCTCGATACAACGGAAGCTACTTTCCGTCGAATTGAATTTGAGTATTCGCCGGTAAAGCCGTCGATAGTCGCAGCCTCCCCGCCGCCCTATAACAATTCGCTTTAAGCGCGTAAAAGGCCTCGGCAACAGCCGACTGACCAATGAACCCGCCGCTCGTAAAGCTCGCCTATCTTTTCTTGGCCTATCCAAGTGGCCCCCAAGTGCTCGCGATAAATAAATAAGGAGCAATAAGGCTGTCCCCCCCCCCCGGCCCCTCCACCGCCGCCCCGATAAACTGATTTTTAAGAATCTCCGGCCGCGCCGCGCCGTGTAAAAGAGGGCGGTATAAAAGGCGCTTTTATTTTACGCGGGATTTAGACGCGCTCAGCGACTACTGTGCCGATAACGACTCGCACTTCCGCCCGGCCCATTGAGCTTGTCGGCGCGCCGCGCGCCGCGCGCGAAACTCGTCTCCCCGACGCGGCGAATTAACCATTCGAAAGCTCTTGCGGATTTTATCGGCGTTCCGCGGGGTAAACACTCGGCGCTGCGCTGGATGCTATTTTTAAAGGAGAGCCTTTTTGATTAGAGGAGGTGTTTTTGTCGTTGTTTATATATTCGCAATGCTGCACGGAGAAAAAAGTTTAAGTAAAAATTGCTATAATTTTTATTAAAAATTGCTATATTGTATACTAACCTGGAGACAAACTCGAACTATATTAAATTTTAGTATAC
>JAWWML010000026.1:689879-706771 GCA_035047165.1 Ormyrus rosae | reverse complement strand
ATTTTTACTATATTATATAGCATTTTTTGATACATTGTGTATTAAATATTCCTACAAGTATATTAAATTTGCTGCATAAATCAAGTTTGGCTCCCGATTAAAAAAAAATATAGTAATTTTAACTTAAACATTTTTCTCCGTGTGGTAACTTGGGAGAAAGCGTTCGGGGTGAAGCGCGGAGGGTTAATTAATAGGAGGAATTCGTAACGGAAATTGGGCGGCTTTAGAAAATATCGGGATTTTTCCAATATAATTCCGACGTAATACACCCGAAGAACTAGGAAAATTAACAGCCGCCACTTCCGCCAACCGAATCCCGCCGCGAATTCCTCCGCCGCGGTAATTCACCGTCGCGGCTCGCCGAAAACATCCGAAAATTCTCATATTCCAGCATCTCCCTCCGGCGGCCCCCCTTAATCATCGCCGTTCACGTCGCGGCGCGCCGCTTAACCAAATTAGAAATTCGCGTCGCGGTGCACTTTTTGCCGATAGACAAAGAGAGCGAGTCTCCCCCCCCCCACGACGGCTCGAGGATCGGGGCGGTGAGATTGCGGCGAGAGAGCGTGTCCCCTCTAGCCATCCTCCCCCCCCCCGTCGAACCCGCTAAAATTCAACGAGCACAATTAATTCCGCGAACTAACGAGGCATCAAGCCGGAAGTTCGAGGGCTGGGCACACAAACCTCGGACTTCGATTCGCTCTCCTCTCGAGACTTTGCGAGGAAACACGGGCAGAAGTGAGAGAGGGAGGGAGAGAGAGACTCTGTAACGATGAAGGGTCGGAAGGAGGTTCGAGGGTCCGCCTCATTAAAAGGGGGGCGGAGGCGCCGGAGCCTTTGAAATATTCATTTTCCATTCTCATTCGAGCCTTTTCAACAGCGGGGAGAGAGAGAGAGAGAACCTCTCTCTCGGAGTATTCCAATGACCCTCTTTTCCTCATCCTCCTTCCTTTTTTTTTCCTTCTTCTTCTCTTTCGGCGGCGCGCGAGAGGAGGAGGAAACGCGTTTTTCGCGATCGATTGAACTTCCCGCACTTCAATAGAATTTCCGCGTGAAACATTTAATCACGCCATTAGGGGCGCGGAGTAACGCTTCTTTTCCTTTCGCTCCGCTGGAACAATAACCGTTATGGGTGATTACTTTACGGCCGGCGGAATGAGCCGGAATATACATTTTCTGCCCCGCTTTACGTGTAGGAGGGCCTCTTATTTCTCTCGCTTGTAATGTATTCTTCCTCCTCCTGCTTTATTATCATTTTTTTAACCGTATACACATTAATTACGCGCGCGATTTACCTCGCTTTAACGATTGCGGGCAGTCCCTCTTTACGTCCGGAATTTAGGAATTGCACTGATGTAACGATAAGACACCCAATTCCCCTCCCCTCCCCGAACCACCGCAGTCTCATTCATTAATATCAATGACTGTCAGCCCCCCGAGTCCCTCTCCTTATCCGTGTCCAACCAGGCCATTCCCAGCCGCGCGGCCCCTATAAAGCAGGCCAACAAAAGGCGGCGGCGGTGCCGGCGGTCCTCTCGTAAAATCACTCTCCGAAAATCAGCTGATTCGGCGCCGGCCGCGGGGGGGACTAAAACAGCTCTCTCTCTCTCCTCGGATATGACGAGTCAGGGAGTAGAGGAGTCGGGCTCGCTGTTTTGCGCCGCGCAAAAAGCACTCCTGATTACGGGCCGCTATCTCTCTCTCTCGGTCTCGGGCCAAATTGCGGTTTCATGCCGTCAAAATTGATCCGCCGTTTTTCCGGGCGAGGCTTCGGCGGCGGCGGCGGGCCCAGGGAAACAGTTACTTTGCCGCGCCCGACGCCGGGCTCCGAGAGCTTTTTGCCGGGAGCGAGTGCCTGTTTCCGGCGCGGACTCGTTAGTGTCCCCCCTCCCCCGCCGCCGGACGCTTTTTCTTATGTATATTAATGGAGTGGCGGGGGAAAAAGCCGCTGTCGAATCAGAGATTTTATTGGCCGTGCTTCCCGCTGAGTTTTAGAAAAACTGTGCTTCGTTTGGATGATGTTGCGGGGTTTTTGTTGATCCGTCCGGTAATGTTTTGAGGGTAAGAATGGCAGATTTTTTGTCGGACAGATTTGGCAATAAACGCTTGAATTAGTATTCATGTTATAATATACCAATACAATTATTTTGTTTGCTGCATGTATAAAATTTTAATCCGGTATAAAAAATCGGTCTGTTATTCAGAAAATATAAAAAAAAATACGTTTGAATCAACAAAATTTTACACCCCAGTATTCAAATTAAATCTTTGTCTGAAAAATAACAAAAATCCTTCCCACCGCGTTCAAAATAACTCCCGAAAACTTTCTAAAGCCCCCAAAAAAACCATCAAAACCAGCTTTCTAAGCACCCCATCAACCCTCCCAATCCCCCTAAAAACCAGCCCTCCACCGCAGGTGATTCATAATTCGCCGCGGAAAAGTCTCGTCGATCCTCCTCTCGGCGTTAGCATAAGAAAGGCGGCCGCTGGCAAATAAAGCGGCGAATTGATCAATGCTCCGCGACGGTCCCCGGTGATCGGTCTCTCTCCTCCTTTTTTATCCATCAATTTCCCCGGCGCGACACGTTTTGTCTGTTTACCCGCTCCGAGAGAGGCGCGGCCCGCCGGGGATACAAGGCACGCGTTCGAGATTCCGCGCGGTAATTCGAGAGTTCCCCGAAGTTCCTATTCGTTATTAGGCCCGGGCCTCGGCCGATGAGCCACCGGGGATATACGTATGGTTGTGTGTGCCGGACTTTTCGAGAATCTCGAAATGAACCGCCGCCGATCCAGTTTTCGAGGCACTTTGGAGAGGGCCGCGTCAAAAAATTTTTTTTTTTCGCCCCAGGTGAAGATTGTTTTCGAACTCGAGCCTGACGGTGTTTACGGTGGGAGAGGTTAAGTTGCGCGGTGTTGGATTAGGATTCGGCGGGATAAGATTTGTTTAGGGAAATTTACTTATTTATAGAGTATAAAGCTGAAATTTAAAAGTATGAAATTGCACAACTTAATTAAAACCTTTTACATGTACTAAATAAAAGTTAGTGTATTATAGAGTACTATAACAATCCTCTTCTATCTCCTGCAGTCCAAATAACATTTTCTTTCCGAAAAAACTTAACAACTTTCTCATTTTATTATACGTTTTCCATTTTGAAATTGCTTTCTATCCCCTTCTCTACTTGAAACTATATAAGAACTTAACAACAAGATTTACAAATTTATAAAAAAAGCCATCCGCTCTCTACTTAAAACCGTCCACCAAAGCATACGTGGCTTTCCTCGTACTTTCAAGAAAAATAACTGCGTAATTTTATCCCCAGACAAACAAGCGAAAAGCACACACGGCCCCGGCTTGTGTACGAGCTCGAAAATGAGCAAAAATCGGTCTCTTTGAAAAAGAGCTGCGCTCCTCACTTCACACCTCGCTTTACACCTTCATTGTATCTTTGAGTACCAAGCGCGGCGACCGCAAACAAAGCACTCCCCGAAAGAAACCCTACTCCCCCTGCCTCTCTCAGCGCGACAAGCGGCGCATAAAAAGCGCCGCCTCGCGCGCACTCATTTGTCCGCGCCTTCTCTCTCTCTCTCTCTCTCGCGCGGCGAAACGCGCCGCGCGCTCGATTGCGGGCGCAAAGCACCGGGGCGGGAGAAAACTTGTTTCTCCGTCGCTCATAAAGCCCCATTTGCGCCGATTGCGCGTCGAGCGCATGTTGTATACGAAACGCGCAGAGGGCGGCCGCTTTCTTTTCGCAGCGAAAAAAAAAAAAAAAACAGAACGTTTCGCGAATCGATTCTCTCCCGCGAGCGCCGGATGAAAAAAACAGAGAGCCGGTTCGGAGAAATTGGACGCGCGCGCCGACGGGGGGGAGGAGAGTCGAAATAATCGAGCCTCCGAAAATCAATTTCCGGCCGTGCCGCCCCGCCGCGGCCGCGTATAAGAATTGCCGGGCTGATTTAACTGACCTTTATACTGACCGAACGCCGGGGGAGAAAGTTATGGCCCGGTGTCGGGCTGGATCAGCGAGGGCTGAGGATGCTTTTGTTCGAATCGGGGAGCTGGATGGGATTGTTTTGGGTTCTGGTTTGCTTTTCGGGAAGGGTTCGTTGAATATATTTTCATTTTTTATGCCTTTTGTTTTGTTTGTTTTTTTTAATATATACTTTTTTTTTAATTTTAAACGAGGTTACGCGCAGTTACAATTGTAAGTGTAGTAACATAAGTTTTTCAGGAACGCGCATTCTGTAAAAGGTGAATTCAGTGACTTGCGCGTGCTTCTGCTCGTAACTTTAATTCAAAGGAATTTGTAAATTTAATACGTTTGAATAAATAAAATTTATTAAATTAGAACAGACTGACTTATCTGCAAGTCTGTAAATGAATTAAGTTTATTAGAAGACGAGCAGAGTCAAAGTAACTGAAATTAAAGTCCTACGCATTTTTGAATAAATGTATCAGAAATCTTTTTGACTTTTTCAAGTACATTATATTCACTTATTTTATTTTGCATCCAAACGAATCGAAAAAATATAGATCTTTACTTCCGATCAAATTAATAAATTAATTCTATTTTTATGTATTCTTTTTTTTTAATTTAATCAAAAACCGTTATTTGCAGCATTAAAGAATTTTTTAATTTGCAAATTCACATGCTTCTAATCGCACCGAAATTACCGCCGCGATAATTACAACGCTTCCTCAGAGTACCATTACTAATTCAAGATTACGCGGTGGTACTCGAGCTACAACTCAAGACGCTACAGCTGCAATTACAGCTGCTTTCGAACCCACCGACAAACCAGCCCAAATATACGTAAAACATTCAGTTCCTCCTCAACGTTTTTCTCTCCAGCGAATAATTTCCCCAAAGTGGACGTCCGCTTTCTCTTCTCTCTCGTCGCGTCCATTATAAGTTAAATTCCGCCTTTCCGCGCCGATAAATTTTTCATTCCCCGCGACGCCCCGATCGATGATACCTGCAATAATTCGCCGCGGCGTAAAACGCAATTACACCCAGGCGCAAATCGCGATACTCTCTCTGTCCCTCCCTAAATTGCCTCTAAATCAATTCCAGCGCCGAAAGACGCGCCGAGGGACACGAGATATAGCGCCGGAAGTCGGGGCCCGGAATGGGAATATAATAACCGCGGCGAAAAATGAATAATGCCCGCGCATTAGGGGGGGGCTTGTCAATCCATTAGTCGGCCATCTTGGGGGGATTTTAAGTATATCTCTTTGTCCGCGACGCGCTCTTTTACGGCGCGCTCCGATATCGATTGTCGATGGCCGCGAAGGAGCCACTCGGATTTGATTAGGCCCGTCACGGAAGTGTATAAGCGACGTTAAATATAGAGAAGGCCGAAATCAGTCGGTTTCTGGCGTCGTTAGGAAAACGGGGCTCGGTGTCGCTGCAAGACAGAGGTAATAATTAATAATTGGGTCCCACGCGACGATGATTCGGTGCGGGTAAACAAAGCGGCGCGCCGACGGCTCCTCGATGGAATTACGAGACGCGCGACGACGGGCATCGATTTTTCTGCTCGGCTCGTGCGTGATTGATGAATTCGAGGGGATTCACGGCTCTCTCGGTGTTTAATTTCGACCCCCCCCCCTTTCGATTGTTTCGGGGGTATTAGAAGAGGCAAATTAGAAAAGGGACGGGCGTCGGAGGACGAGTGTTGGCTTTAATATAAAGGATTGCTCTATTTTTAATGGCCGGCCGAATGGGCGGGAATGATTTGGGTGATTTATTATTCAACGTAAGAAAACAGAGGTGTTTCATCATTCATTTATGGGTGCCACTTTTTTCCGTTTGTGTGATCCCGTGAATCGTCTAACGAGAATTATTTATTGTTTCTTTTTCGGTCAAAGGATTTTGGCTTATTATTTATTTCAAATTTCTATTGTATGATTATAAATTAATATCATCATAAATTTTTGCACTGATAATCCACCGAAAAAAAAATCTACCTAATCGAATGTTGTTTTTCCTATTTCCGAGCACATTTGTTTACGAAAAAATCGTCGCTCGCAGCAGTGAAACGCGGGATTCCCCCCAAGCTCGAATCCGATACCTCCATCATCGAGCGTCTGGTATTTACCTATTAATGGACAAACAGCGCCCGGCAAAGCCCTAAAACCTAACAAAATATTATACAAGCGCAAAGCCGACTCGGCGCAATCAAGAGCGATTTTTCAAACCCGGAGAATCGAAGAGCATCAGCTGCTGTCAGATCGTAGAAACAAATGAATTCGAAAACAGAGCAAGGACTCTCTCTCTCTGCTGCCGCTTTTGAAAAGCCCCTCTTTCCTCGCCCTTGGCTTTAAACAAATTACGCCGAGATGACGAGGATTCTTTGCGATGACGGCGGCTTTTCTTTTTTTTTTTTTGGCGTATCGCGTTCCATTGACGCGCGAGTCCATTGATTATCGAGGAGAGAATGCCGAGTTATAAGCATCGAGGCTACTTTTTGCGTCGCTCCGCGACGCGGACGGCTTTGTAGCTTCTCCTCGTAATTTATGAGCCGATTTTGAGAGGGAAATTTATTTACTGGGAAGGTTTATATTGTGTCGGGGAGCATTAAACTGCATCGGGTTTTAGAAGTGGGTTAAAAAAGCGTTTTTTTTCCTTTTCCTTTCGACGATATTTATAGATTCCGAGTCGAAAAGGTCACGGAATTTACAATTCTATTTTGTCAATTGATCATAGAGGCGTATTTTTCAAAAACTATAAAACAATCTATTTTTCAATAAATCATAAATTTTAATTAAGATTCGATTAAAAATAACCTGATTTTCAAGTAGTTTTTCTCCAATTTTTTTCTTCATAACACTACATCTCATTTGTTTATTAAACACCCTCAAAACAATCCCTTCAAAAAATCAAACAGAACCGAAACTGATTTAATACAGAAAAATTACTTGCATCCATTCCCCTCGTTTCCCCAAACATCCCCGGCAATCGGCAATCTCCGTCCCCGAAACCTACATACTCTCTCTCTCTCCGCATCGCCCAAGATCTATCATTACCTCCGCACAAACGAGCCCTCCCGGCATTTTTTCCTATACTCCGAATTCCCGTCGGAAAGCCGGCCGTTAAGACCAGCTCTCCCCGGCAGTAGCCCAGTCACGAAGCTTACTCAGCTGCAGCTGCTTATCGAGAAAAGGCTTTGCGTTTTACATAGCTGATCCTAATTTCCGCTAATGGAACAGTCCGTCTCCGTCCCCTGGCCTTTTTACCGGGGCTGTTTTTATCGCCGGCCACTCCAAGACTCGGGCCAGAGGACGCCGGAATCCTGTTGCTTACTCGGGGACAGAAAGAGAGAGAGAGAGAGAGAGAGAGAGCTCGTTTCCCCCGAGCCCGATGTCGTTCGCCGTCTGACCAGATCTGGGCGGAACCACTGCCGGGGAGATTTTAGAGGGGCCGGACTCGGGGACGTGTGCGGGCTCGGTTTCTTTTCTGTTTTTTCTTTTTTTTTTTCTTTTTCGGGGAATCAGTGTGAGCCGCTGTAGTTTTATTGGCGCCGGATGAGGGAAGGGTTTCTTGCGGAAGCCGAGGAGTTGAGCTCGAAGCTCGTTCGGTGATGGGGATGTATGAAAATAAAATGGATTGCTTGGATCCGGGTTAGGCGAGTCATTTGGAGTGTCTTTTTTTTGTAGATAAAAGCGAGGTGTGGCGATGAATGTTATATAGTTTTGACGAGGAACGAATCGCGTTGATTGAAGAGGTAGTAAAAGATGTATAAATTATTGAATCAATTTTCGTAAATATTGATAAGCTAAAAATAAATTTTTTTTTCCTCTCGCATCCCAAAGTAATCGCAAATCCTAAATCAAAAACTCTAATTCCATCCCCTTACTTTTACCCGCCAAATGGAACCAATCATAATTCCCATTCGTAAGCCTCTCGGAGCGCGCATCCGGTTTCACGTCGTTGCCGCGCCGAGTGATGGATCGCCGATATATACCGAGGAACATCGTCCAGAAACGTTTGACATATTAAAAAGCCCCCCTTTATCAGCGGCGCATCGTAAGGAGATACGCTTTGTTTTTTGATTCCGCCGGTATTCCGCCGCGAACTGTGTGTACACGACTCGTAAGGACGCGGGGGGCTGATTTATGTGCCTAGCCTGGTTTCAGACCCTCGCCTGCCGCCGCGGGTAATTGATTATTAGAGTGCCCGAGGAATATATATATATTTTTGCAAAATCCGACGGCGCGGCGGCTTGTGCTTGTATAACGTTTAGAGTGTATAGCCGAGTGATTTTATGGCGAGAGATGCATTACCCTTATCGAGTTGGTTTTATGGTTGAGGGATTATATACTTGGAAAAATTAAAGATCCTATTAATATTTTCTTTTATCCACTGTTACCGACTCGTTTAATATTCGAAATATTTACGATTAAGAAGTCCATCCTCCTCAATTCCCTTTGCAAACTCTTCCTAATTCCACGGTGCAAATTGACATGGCAGCCGACGAGAAGAGTAGAGAATTCCTCCAAAAATAGAACCATTCCCGCTCCCCGAAAAACTCGAGCAACATATTCCCCATCGCATGCAAGGCATCGCCCTCCGCTTCTCGCCCAAGAATCCGGCCCGGCTTAATGAAGATCCTCGGGCAGAGGGCAGCCGCGATGGAATTGATTGGCGGTTCGCGGAACCTCTCACCTCGGGGAGGGTTCCCGCGGCGCTCCTCCGGCAGCCGCGGGACTGCAGGAGAACGCTCCCGGGGGTGGATTCGAAAAATTGCGGAAGGGCTGCGGAGGAACGGACGGGGTTTTTGGAGATGTTTTGTTCAGTAGTGTAGATGCTCGTTTTGTAGCGGTGTTCGTTTGTAATATTTGGTGGATTCTCTTCTGCGATAAGACTTAATTAAAATCTGTATGAAACGAGTAATAAATAATTGCAACGAATGATTATATTTTTAGAACGTGAAATTTATTTTCAATTTAAGTTGTATTAGAAGTTAATGACAGAGACTTGGATAGTAATTTGAATTTACCACGTCATGAATTTTGATGCGCAATTCATTTGAAATCCGTGTGTCTATATTTAAATACACGTCTAACAATTCGTCTAGCAGATCTCATCTGAAACAGACGTGTTGTTACTGTCAAATAATCTGCCTTTCACGCTAAACGATATGACATTGTCAATTATACGTTCATTAATCTAAATTAATCATCTGTATTCATTATCACAGCTGAAATTTATAAAAAAAAAATTGCCTTATGTACTTTCTCGCGTTTCTTTCCATCAATACTACCCTTCCGAATCTCAACTACTTTTTCCCGCAAAAGCCGCCGAAGCCCATTAAAGTAAAAAAAGCCGAGAGAACGAGGCTCCCCGCGAGCAAGTCGTCGTCGTCGTCGTCGTCATAAACGCGAGAGAAAAAAGCGAATAAATAGATTAAAGGTCTCCGGAAAACTCGCCCGGACTCGGCAGCCGGCAGTAGTAACCGGCAAAAACACAGGCGGCGTCGTCGTCGTCGTCGTCGAAAAAAAAGGCCAGTTTTTCTCCCCGAGCTCCAGCTTGTGTAGCCGCCTCCTCCCCCCGACTCCCCCCATCGGCGGGCCGGGTTAATCAGTCGTAAATGGGATCAACGAGTAGCTCCGACGACGTATCTCTCACGTACACACGTGGCGAAGGTTTCGGCGTAATCTCGCCGCCGGCGGCGGGAGCTGTTAGACTTTTTTTATGGACAGCGCTAAAAGCTCCCCCCCCCCGCCCCACACCACCCCCCTCTCGCCCGGCGGAAGTTCAAGTGAAAGAGCAGATTGCCTCCTTTCTAATTTATAACTAGGCGAAGCCTGGGCTTTAACAATTTACGCCGAGGCCCATATATAGCCGGCGTTACACCTCTCCCACGACGCCTGTCGGGACGCGAGATTGGCCCCTCCTTCTTCTTCTATTGTCTCTCTCTCTCTCTCTCTCTCTCTCTCTCTCTCTCTTGCTCTCGCGAGGAGCGCGGGTGGCGGGAGGGAGTTTTATCCGCGTCGAATTCCGCGCCCGCGGAGATTTACGGAGGCCCGTCAGCGGCGAGGCTTCGAGGCGTCACCCGGAGACACGGAGACTCTCTCCGAGGGTATTACGCGGAGGAGTTACCCGGCAGAGAGGAGGCGCGGGATTCGACGCGGGGCCGACGAGAGGCGACGCGCGCTTTGAGCGCTGCTCTCGAGCGATGATCGGGGAATCGGAGAGCGGGGACTCGATTAGCGGTGTCGAGAATGCGGGAGGCGAGTTTGAGGAGGCTTTGTCGGGATTCGATACGGGAGTTGCTTCGCGAGAAGAAGTCGTTCCTTTGACTGGCGTGAAAATGGAAATTGCTTTGGTAAATTATAATGATGCAGAATCGGACAGTTTGCTTTTACTCTGGCAGAAATATATTTTGAATGCAATTATTATTTATAAGCAGTGTGCTTTAAAAAGAAAGGAGTAAGCGATATACGTATAATAGTAATTTTTTTAAAATTATTTGTTTGTTGTATTAGGATAGTAATTAAATGCAAAAAAATTAAGGAATTACAAATGGAAGTAAAAAAGGTAATATAGGATGCAACGATTGTAATATCTAGATTTAAAAATATGGGTACGAATGCAGTTAAGAAAATTTTGATATTAAATATTCGGAGGCCATTAGCAATTGTAAGTACTCGTTCATTAGGCAACTTTTCCTCTAATTGAATAAAAAAATTAAAAGACGTACTAAATTATAAACTTTCCGATTCATTTGTCAGTCAAATAAATTTTTAAGAGGAAATTTCAAAGATGAGTAGATTATTATTTTTTCAATTAAATTAAAGAGCTCGTCAACCTACATCATTTAATTCGTTTAAATCGAAAGAACACGTCGCAAACGACTCTATAAAAGGTTGCATGAAATTTCGATAGATTCTCCGAATGCAAATAAAAAAAACGTCGAAAAAGCGCAAAAAAAGAAAAAAAAAATGTTTCAAATCTACTTAAAAGCGGCGAATGCCCAAAAGCGCGGAAATTAAATTTCCTCGGTGGGGAGCCGCCTTCATTGATTCAATTTTCACCTTCCGTTAAATTTCCAACCGGTAAACGCTCGATAAATGCATTATTCAAATTCCCGTCCTTTTATTTATCCATCGATGACTGCCATTTGCGGAATTCGATGTCGTCATATTTAATACATGACCGCGAGAGGATAGAGAGAGAGAGAGAGAGAGAGGATCGAGGCGGCAGTCGCGGGAAGCACGATCGGCATTCTCGGATATCTCGAAGTCAACTTCCTCGTCGGCGAGGAAGGGGGACGGGGGCAAAAAGGAAGAGGGCGAATAATAATGGAATGAAAAATCGAGGGGTAAAAGAAAAACTATAAACGTACTTCGGAGAATAACAAGCCGAGTCATTTGCTCGTTTTTTTTTCCTTGTCGTTGATTTATTGCTCGGGACGGTATTGTCATCGCTGCGCCGGATTTTTAGGATTCTGGAAATATACTCGGTTAGTTGGAAAGATTAATGTGTACGTAATTTCTATGAATGCGCATTGATTGGTGTAATTATCTCAACTACACTAAAGATTGAAATATTTGATTTAGCTATGATCTATAAACAACGCCGTCAAGTTCATTTTTAATTAAAATATTACTTGCTTAAAACTGCTTTAATTGCATTTTTTTTTTAGTGCGTTATAGTAAAATTAGAATACACAGCAACATAATTTTCACCCGCTAAGCATCAAAACTAAACGACTTCCCTTAAAAAACATCAACGAATAAGCTCGCAAAACTGAAATTGTATCTAAGCAAAAAGTTTTCCTGGTAAAAAATTGACTACCAAAATATTCCACTCGGCAAAGCGCACCTCCGCCGCTAAACTTACCCGGAGCCAACAACTTCTTCCCCCGCTTATTAGATTAAGTCCCGGCGCAAAAGTAACTCCGACCGCGCCATTTTTTCGACACGCGCCTCCGCTGTAACCCCTCGTTCGATTACACAAAAAAAAAAAAGAAAAAAAGACGAAACCCCCTTCGCGCGTAAAAAAGCGCCTCCTGCGCATGTGCACACATATCCGAATTGCAAATTTCATTTCCTTAATGGAGCTTCAAGTGCCGGGCCATAAGCTGCGCGCGCGATATATATGCATCTGCATGCGGGCGTTTCGAGTGGAAAAAGCGCAGACGGCCTTTTGCCGCGGAAAAATTTTCGGGGAGAAGCGGCCCGCGGTATTGAAATTAATAACTCGCGCGTCGGGGCGCAATGAGCGATTCGGGGAAATTGCAATCGGCGCGTTTGAGCCCCGTGCCCGTTTATTAATAGCGGATCGCTGTTGTTTAGGCTCGATTTTTTTTTTCGTCGAAAATCGCGCGTTTTTGCAGTGTGTTTATAAGCCGGAAATTGAGTCATTCATAAATTACGGCCGGTTCTTTTGGCGTCGGCTTCGTCGAATGATGAACGGAAAATGATCGCCGGATTTTTTCCATTTCGGACGTACGCCGAGTGTAATACGCGGATTTTCCATGGAGATTACCGGCCCATCTAATATGCATGTGTCACTTTTTTTTGTTTTATTTTGTTTTTTTTTTTTTTGTAAAATATCAATATATCGAACAGCTGTATTTAAAAGTAAAATCCAAGTCGATATTTCCCGACAATAAAAGTGCGCGAGCCACAGTGGCATGCAAATTCATCGGGATATTTAGAAAAAATTGTTGAAATTCAAAATATATGAAGCTGCGAAGTACACGCCGAGAGGCACATATATGAATATTCAAACGGGGCCCTGGGAGGTTTTTAAATACATGATTTCGGAGTTATTAAAAGTACGTGTCTGCGAATTCTTGTACTGTCGTCGCTTGTTAATTGAAATTATGTTTACGAGTGTCGACGGCTGATTTTCGTTCTGTTTTCCAGAGGTTTGCCCGTTGCTTCGGCAGGATTGGTTATTGATGTATTCCGTTTCAAAGTAGACGATATAAAATGTAGTGAGTCTATTGTATTTTAATGGAAAGTAAGTCTTAAGAAGATTAAGGAGATCTCTACAATTTGTTTGAGATTTATTAAGGTCAATGGGGGATTAGACTTTTAAATAAGTAACAAAACTTGATTGTTTTAGAAGCATTCATAAAATTTTTAATTCGATACTTTTGTAATATTCATCATTTTTGTGACAAATTAACTTACCTTTTAATTTTCCGTAGAAAAAAATTTTAGGAATTGACAAAAAAATGACAAAGATCGATCGAAATTACGTGCAAATGATTAATTAATGAGAATCTTTTGCTTTAAAATTGCCTTAATCATAAATTAAGTTTCCTCACAGTTATTGTTTCATTAATTCAATATTACTTACGAACAAATGGTTCAACGGTATCATCTTTGTCTGAACGTTTGCCATTCAAGCAAGAAACGTATAACGTTTAAGGAAAAAGTTTATCCTTCAAACAGTAGTCAATTCACGAATAGTGCCAAGTAGAAAGTTTCCTTATCTCTCTACTGCAAATAGCTCAAGATGCTCGGAAATCTAATTTTCCTTGTAGGATCATTCATTGACAAGTACATATTTACACGATTCCACCAAAAATTGAGCCTACTTTTCGAATTTTTGCACGATTTTTTAATCGTTGATAAGAAAAACTTTTACTATAAATATTGGAGGATTTGATGAAAATCTTTTTTCTGTTCTTTACAAAATGAGAGCATTGATCTAACTTAATATTTAATACTATTAGTATCCTTTATTTTTCTTAGATTTCTATTAATTTGCAACGCAGAATTAATCAACATTCAAAAAAAAGATTTTACAAAAATAGAAAATAGAAAATTTGTTTTAATAAACTGTTAACTTTTAGTTATATGTGTATCATTTATTCTATAAAATTAACTAATTACATTCAATAAATTATGGTAACATTCTTCTGCGAGAACCTTAAATAGAATATGTTTTATAACATTTTATAATTACTTCTACAACATTTGCTTTTTTAAACCGATAAAGAAAATGATCTAAAAAGCTTTGGAAATGCATAGCATTACATTAGTCAAGTAACAGGTATTATTATATTGATTTTTGTATAAAAAAATTAGTTTAATATAAAATTACTTAATACATCTCTTATCGAAAAGAATTGTCGTCTTTTACAAGAAAATACAAAAAGATCTTTTTTAAAAATATATTTTTAGTATAACATTAAAATATACTTCAGAAATCAGACCTCAGATTTTTAAGTCGTTTTCAAATTTTTATGTCGATTTTTTTGTAAATCTTATGAATTCGTCGATTGAATTAACTCATATTCTGCTGTTGTAATTGAAGAACACGAAATAATAATTGGGCCACGTGGCGTTCTTTCATCTTGAACAGAATGCTTATGCCATTTTTCCTGAGATTTCTGAGAAAAGCTTTTACCAGAAATATCACATATGCGTTTATGCAACAACATACTATGTTTCTGTCCAAATTTTTTACCGCAAACGTCGCATTCGAAATCTTTTCTTCCTTGATGGATTTCGCGTTTGTGTTTCAGCATGCCACTGCTCCTTCCAAATCTTTTACCGCAAACGTCGCATTCGAAATCTTTTCTTCCTTCATGAACTGTGATTTTATGTTTCAGCATGTCACTGCTCCATCCAAATCTTTTACCGCATAACTCGCATTCAAAATCTTTTCTTCTTTCATGAACTGTGATTTTATGTTTCAGCATGTTACTCTTATCTCCAAATTTTTTACCGCAAACCTCGCATTCGAAATCTTTTCTTCCTTCATGAACTGTGATTTTATGATTCAGCATGAAACTGTTGTCTCTAAATTTTTTACCGCAAATATCGCATGCGAAATCTCGTCTTCCTTCGTGAATTGTGATTTTATGTTTCAGAATGTCACTGCTCCTTCCAAATCTTTTACCGCAAACGTCGCATTCGAAATCTTTTCTTCCTTGATGGATTTCGCGTTTGTGTTTCAGCATGTCGCTGCTTTGTCCAAATTTTTTACCGCAAACATCGCATGCGAAATCTCGTCTTCCTTCGTGAACTGTGATTTTATGTTTCAGCATGTTACTCTTATCCCCAAATTTTTTACTGCAAACCTCACATTCGAAATCTTTTCTTCCGTCGTGTGTTCGTTTGTGTTTTACCATATTAGACTTCGATCCAAATGTTTTACCACAAACCTCGCACTCATAATAATTTCTTCCTTGGTTATCCGTGCGTTTATGCGTCAGCATTTTACTACTCTGTTCTAAATTGTCATCATAAGTTTTAGGAGGTAAGATTTGTGCTCTGCAAATTATTATTAATATAACTTTATCTAATGAAAATAATTTTTATCAAAATGTTTTAAAATGCGTCCTACTCACTGTGAATCGATTGCGTTTGTCATAATTGTTGATTACTATAGCTGGTGACGTAGCCCAAGGTGTATAATTCTTGTTAAAAATGAAATAATGGCAACTTATGTATTCTTATAGATGTAAATTATACATTTTAGCGCAAGAACTATATAAAATAAGATTGTAACTGTATTCACCTAACGATCAGTCAGTCCGGAATAGTCGAAATAATAATATTAAATGTTGTTATTGAAGTGTATTGTAAACAAACATTTAAAATTAACCAATATTACCGGCAGTTGGATCCGTTAAACTAATTTAATTTCTTTTTTCAGCTACTCTTCAAGTATTGCTCACAAATAAATCTATTAATTAGGAGAATTTATTTAACTACCCGGTAGGTCTCTTCTTTCGTCCCAAAAACATCGCATTGTAACCGCATTAATAGAGTCTGATGTAGCCGCGCGCGAAATACTGTTGGGATGAGCACTCGTGCAAACATGTTTTTGTCTGTAATTTTTTTTTAAGTATATTTATTGGATGTATCCAAGACATATTTTTCTAACGTTCCTTGAAATTTGTACAATAAAATTTAAAGTGAAATTTATACAATAAAATTTTAAGTGAGTATTAGAAGTAATAACTAAGTGACGTTAAACATAAATTCTTAATAAAGTATGAACAATAAACGGTTTTATTTAGATTATTTTGTAAGTGACTGAGGATATATTGGGGCAAATATTCTATAATTAACTTCAAAAATAATAAACTCTGATAGTGTTATAAACCATTAAGCCGATTGCTAAAATTCAATATTCTGAACTAAAAACGAAATGCAAATTAATAGATCTCTTATTACTAACACCTATATCTTTATTACTCGTACCAATACAACAAGGGCTTTAAGTTAAATAGTACGTGATAGAAAAACATACATATTCAAAACAGTTTGATTTTTTATTTAAAACAAAAATCATTTATGCAAATATAAAAACTATTGCTATATAAAGATGAGTATTGAGTTCATGATTTAGATTTATTTTGAAACGTTGCAATGACCTCTATTGTTTTTGTTAAAAAAGCATAAATTTTTGCTAAAAAACACCCTCAACGCAGCCAAGAATTACTCTTGAATTCTTTCAGTACTGTAGTTATTGGCGGTACTGGTGAACAGTGAGCTGATGAGTACTTCAGAATTTAAAGCAAACACTATTGTTGCCACTAGGCAAAAGATTAAAAATCAAAAGTTTCCTTATTCATTCATCAGCACGGACTATGTAAATCTCATAAATAATGACACTTTCCTTATAAAAGTCGTCAGCACAATTTCATCAAACACCATGCTCAATTGAAATTTGTAATGCATTGTATCTACACTGTTTGCCTAGCAAACATTCCCTCTAACATTGGGCACGCGAATACTGTTTTTGTAAACTCGCTGATAAGAGAGCTTTTTTACTATAAATACTCGAGTTGTGTTCTCCAAAATCACAGTTAGTTACTTCCAAGTACACTAAGTAGCCCAAAAATGTTCTTCCGCTACTTCTTGACCCTCTGCGTCGTCGCCTTCGTGGCTGTTGCCGTCCATGTCAACGCTGAAG
>JAWWML010000026.1:465989-689779 GCA_035047165.1 Ormyrus rosae | reverse complement strand
GTACTTCGAAGTAACTAACTGTGATTTCGGAGAACGCAGCTCCAGTATTTATAGTAAAAAAGCTCTCTTATCAGCGAATTTACAAAAACAGTATTCGGCGCGTGCAAAATTTTAGAGGAAGTGTTTGCTAGGCAAACAGTGTAGATAAAATGTAATACAAATTTCAATTAGGCATGGAATTTAATGGAATTGTGCTGATGATTTTTATAAGGAAAGTATCATTATTTATGAGATTTACAAAAAGTCCGTGCTGATGAACGGATAAGCGAACGGTAGTTTTCGTCCTTTAGCTATAGGCGTACCACATTTTGAATTTTATTAAAACTTACTGAATATAGGTTTTCAATCTTATATTGTGCCTTCAGCTCACCGGAAAGAGATTTATCTAAGAGGTGAATTAATAAATGAACCAAAGAACCTTTTTTTATAATTATAGTCATCCCTCGAATGCCTAACTCTTTCACTTCTTGAGTGAGTCTTTGAGTGATGCACGTCTTTACTCCTTCAACATATTTCTGCTTTTCGATCAGTCATTTTTCACAACAACGTATTATTTCTTTTTAAAAGAAGTCACTACTTTATGATTATTATTATTATTATTATTATTCTATTGACTGTCTTTTAGTAGTATTTTGATAATGTAATTTTTATTTCTCCTTCTCATCATCTGTATAATACTTATATTAAATAAAGTGGAATATAATTATGTTTAATAAATAATTTGGAATATACTATTAATTATTAAATAGAATTAGTTTTATTTTCTATTTATCATGAAATTTAAAATAAATCCTTCTACTACTAGCAGGTTTATTTGTGCGCAATATACTTGAACAGTAGCTGGAAAACGAAATTAAGTTAGTTTAACGGATTCAACTGCCGGTAATTTTGGTTAATTTTAAATGTTTGTTTATAGTACACTTCAATCGCAACATTTAATATTATTATTTCGACTATTCCGGACTGATCGATCGTTAGGTGAATACAGTTACAATCTTATTTTATCTAGTTTTTGCGCTAAAATATAATAACTTACCTTAAGAAAAAAAGCATCAGTTGCCAATTTTTCATTTTTAACAAGAATTTTACACCTTGGGCTACACCGCCAGCTATATTAATCAACAATTATGACAAACTTAATCGATTCGCAGTAAGTTGGACGCATTTTAAAACATTTTGATAAAAATTATTTTCATTAGATAAAATTATATTAATAATAATTTTCAGAGCACAAATCGTAACTCCTAAAAATTATGATGAAAATTTAGAACAAAGCAGTAAAATGCTGACGCATAAACGCACGGATTACCAAGGAAGAAAATATTATGAATGTGAGATGTGCGGTAAAACATTTGTATCGAAGACTAATATGGTCAGACACAAACGAGTAACACACGACAGAAATAAAGATTTCGTATGCGAGGTTTGCGGTAAAAGATTTGGACAAAGCAGTGGCATGCTGAAACACAAACGCCTAATCCATCAAGGAAGAAAAGATTTCGAATGCGAGGTTTGCAGTAAAAAATTTGGAGAAAAGAGTGCAATGCTGAAACACAAACGCGTAATCCATCAAGGAAGAAAAGATTTCGAATGCGAGGTTTGCGGTAAAAAATTTGGAGAAAAGAGTGCAATGCTGAAACACAAACGCGTAATCCATCAACGAAGAAAAGATTTCGAATGTAAGGTTTGCAGTAAAAAATTTGGAGATAAGAGTAACATGCTGAAACATAAAATCACAGTTCATGAAGGAAAACGAGATTTCGCATGCGAGGTTTGTGGTAAAAGCTTTGTACAGAAAAGTAGTATGTTGTTTCATAAACGCCAATGTGATATTTCTGGTAAACGCTTTTCCCAGGAATCTCAGGAAAAAGGACATAAGCGTTTTGTGCACGACGAAAGAGCGCCAAATGGCCCAATTATTATTTCGTGTTCTTCAATTACAACAGCAGAATATGAGTTAATTTAATCGACGAATTCATAAGATTTCCTAAAAATCGACATAAATATTTGAAAAAGACATAAAACTCTGAGGTTTGATTTCTGAATTATATTTCAGTGTTATACTAAAAGTATATTTTTAAAAAAGATCTTTTTGTGCTTTCTTGTAAAAAACGACAATACTTTTTGCATAGAAATGTATAAGTAATTTTATTTTTAGCTAATTTTTTTGTTAAAAAATCGATATAATAATACCTGTTACTCGACTAATGTAATGTTATACATTTTCAAAGATATTATTTTTTTACGTCATTTTCTTTATCGGTTTAAAAAGCAAATGTTGTAGAAGTAATTATAAAATGTTATAAAACATATTCTATTTAAGGATCTCGCAGAAGAATGTTACCATAATTTATCGAATGTAATTAGTTAATTTTATAGAATAAACGATACACATATAACTAAAAGTTAACAGTTTATTAAAACAAATTTTGTATTTCCTATTTTTGTAAAATCTTTTTTTTGAAGTTTAATTCTGCATTGCAAATGAATAGAAATCTAAGAAAAATAAAGGATACCAATAGTATTAAATATTAAGTTAGATCAATGATCTCATTTTGTAAAGAACAGAAGCAAGATTTTCATCAAATCCTCCAGTATTTATAGTAAAAGTTTTTTTTATCAATGATTAAACTCTCGAACATGAAATCTAAAAGCAGATTAAATTTCGGTGGAAACGAATAAATATGTTCTTGTCTATGAATGATTCTACAAGGAAAATTAGATTTCAGAGAATCGTAAGCTATTTCTATTTGCAATAATTTACATTAGAGAAATAATAAGGAAACTTTCTATCTGGCACTTTTCGTGAATTAACAAACTATTATTTGAAGGATAAACAGCACAAATTGCCAAAACCAAAAAAAATTACCATACTTTGTAGGAAATTTTACCAAACAGTATAGTAAAATTTCTTTCATAGTATAGTAATTTTTTGGGTATTGACAATCTGTGCTGGCTTTACTAGACAACATGGTAAATTTTACAAGATTATTTATAATTTTTACTATATCTTTTCGTTCAGTGTGTAGAAAAATCTTCGTCGTAGGAAAAAGATCCAGTCAAAAGTTTCCTTATTCGTTTATCAGCATGGGCTATGTGAATCTAGTAATTAATGCCACTTTTCCTTAATTATAAATCATTAGCATGATTCCGTCGAACTTCATGCTGAGAGGAAATTTGTAATTCATTGTATATATCTATACACTGTTTGCGTAGTAAACATTCCCTCTAAAATTTGGCACGCGGAATTCTGTTTTTGTAAACTCGCTGATAAGAGAGCTTTTTTACTATAAATACTGGAGCTGCGTTCTCCGAAATCACAGTTAGTTACTTCGAAGTACACTAAGCAGCCTAAAAATGTTCTTCCGCTACTTCTTGACCCTCTGCGTCGTCGCCTTCGTGGCTGTTGCCGTCCATGTCAACGCTGAAGATGATGTTGAAAACGAGAACGAGGGACGTGCCAACCCTGTAAGTATATTTTCAATGTACTGCAACATTATGGTTGTATTTTAACTTACAATCAAAATTATCAAGCCATCTGTATATAGTGATTTCTGATTCCATATAATCGTAATTAACTTCCGAAAGAAATACATGCAATTAATCTAAAATTGAAACATCTGAGTAAATAGTTTCTTTGCAGCTTAATAAAGTTACAGAACCATTAGAATTAATGCTAAAATTATAATAATCTGTAATTCCCAATGCTTTGCAGGCTGTCAAGATCGTCGCGAAAATCATCGGTTCCCTGTTCACCGGAGCCGCCGCCAGCTGCTTGGGAGAAGCCGCCAGCAACTGCAAAGATCACTGGAAGAACCCAGGAGCAGCTCTTGGTTGCGCCGTGAGTATTTTTTAACAAAAGGTTGTGCTTAAACATTTTTTTAACTTTGTTTTATTCGTTTTCAGAGGGACTTCTTGAGGAACAACAAAGGTCGTTGCGCCGTTGGAAAGTAAATTTAGATCGTAAACTTAAAATGTACATAAGTTTTCTTATTTATTACACAATATTTCAGTAAGTCTATAAATCGAAATCGCAAAATAAACTGTTCTTTTTGAAATCAAATATTATCCCTTTTTATATTCTGAACCTTTTCTTATCACGACACCAATGTTACTTAAAATGAAATATTTTAAAATTATAGTAATAGCTGCCAAGATACGTTTATATGTTATATCACTTAAATTTTATCAAGTCACTTAAATGTTTTGTTAACGGGTCGGTATTTTAAAGGATCTCATCCCAAACTGCTTCATAAATTTAGCTTTATATGAATAAATAGAAGCATATGATTTTATTAATATATTATTTATTAAACGAATATAACCATCAAACATCGATTAAAATTTCATTGTCTACTTAAAGCCTTAATGGTCTTATAAAAGTCATACTGAATTAATTGGCTTTAAATAGAAACATTTTACGTTGCGAAAAATGGGGCTAACTGGAATCACTAATTGTGCTAATTATACACTTTTTATAAATTTTAGTATTTATAATTCTGAGCAAAATTGTTTTACCAGAATTTAAAACTCTACCCGTAATCTAATCAATAATATACTCCAAATGAAAAAAAAAGAACTTATTGACGGGAGCAGAGCTGATACCCGAATTGTGTTGGAAGCTCACGTACACACTTCAATCAGTAGTCAAATTTAGTAATTACCATATGATCGAGCTGAGTGACTGAGTACTGAAAAGGTTGGCTACTGCGGGTGTCGGTCGAGAGCTTCGTTCAACTTTATAGCGTGGAGGAATTATTATCGGGATCTTCGGTTCGATTGGGGCAGAGCAAAGGGAATTGAGTCGGACACCGAATTTCAAAGGGCCTCTACCGATCGAAACAAGCACTACTAGCACGAATTAAAACACATTACGTATGACACCCGTCGCTGATTGACGCAATATAGGATCATAAATAGAGCGATGTTAAAAAGTATTTTTCTATATAAAAGTAATGAACGGAAAATCGTTTGGAATATTCGCAAGCAGATTTTCATGTGTTTGAGTCAAAGATTTTGTTGTAATTTGAAAACAATTAATTTATGAATTCAAAGTTTTATTTTAGATTTTTTTTAACTAGTAGTTCCTACAAACTTTTGTTTGGCTCTAACTTTTGAGCAATTCTTAAACGTTTTTGGCCAGCTTTTTTGTTCAATTAGAAAGATTTGATCTCACCTTTGAATATCCTTGATTACAATATTCTCTATTACAGTTAATTGTATTAAATGGTTGAAAGTTAAAGCTATAAATGATTGAAAAAAAAACATCAATTTTTCCAAGGTCTTAGATAAAAGAGCGCATAAGTTTTGAAAAATCGAGCGTTAGACTGGATATGGACGTGTCGTCCTTAGTATTTTTGTATAAGAAAACGTATCTCAAAGTTGCAACAAAATCCGTGATCCAAACTTGTGGGACTAATCTTATCAGTTGAAGTTTAATTTTTTAGGTCTACAAAACGTATGCGAAACGCAATCAATTATGTCTACGCTGTAAGCAAGCATGATATACATCGAAATTACACTATGAATTTAAAATTAATGCAGGCAATGCATGCGAAAATCGCCTATTTCACTAACTTGTTAGGTAAATGTTATTAAATTCATCGAGTAATGAACATAGTATTTAATAGTACTGTTGTTTATTTAATTTTAATTATATAAAAGAAAACACAAATTAATATCTTTTCACAAAATTAATACAAAAAAAGGGATATATTGTTTCCTATCAACGATCATAAATAATAGTGATTGCTTAGTAATACGCATAAAAGGATAGATAAAACGTTGAGGAAAAAATAAAAAAAAGAATTTTCCTTGTTATTCTAATCAGATCTTCAACGAACAGCTCGATAGTTATATCCAATTTTCCTCGTAGAATCACCGATTCGATAGATCAAATATTACACCGAATTAAAAACCTACGCGTCAAGTAAATTATTTGCCGATCAAACACTCCCACTGCGCGTTTGGCACGCTTCTACGAATTCGTGCCGTTTGCGTACAGTGATTGACGAAGGCAGCTTGCCACTATAAATACTGGACCGACGGTCTACGAAATCGTACAGTTACTTCAAAGTGCACTGAGCAGCCTAAACATGTTCTTCCGCTACTTCTTGACCCTCTGCGTCGTCGCCTTCGTGGCCGTTGCCGTCCATGTCAGCGCTGAAGACGAGGTTGATGTAACCGATATTGACAATGGCGCTGAGGGACGTGCCAACCCTGTAAGTATATTTTCAATTTATTTTACAGTATTCATTGCCTACTTTTTAATTTCAACTATTTTAATCCATATAATTGTAATTTTTGAAAAAAAATATACTTCTTAAAAAATATATCTCTACCGCTAAAAAGATCTTTTAAATTTATTACAATGAATTTCATATTAACAGTACAAACATCTATAATACTATTCCATTTAATATTAAAAGTAATATAATCTTCAATGCTTCGCAGGCCGTCAAGGTCGTCGCCAAACTTATCGGTTCCCTGTTCACCGGAGCCGCCGTCAGCTGCTTGGGAGAAGCCGCCAACAATTGCAAACATCATTGGAGGAACCCGGGAGCAGCTATGAATTGCGGCGTAAATATCTTTTTTAAAATTGTATTCGATCAATTTTTGTAAAGAGCTTTTTATTTATGGTATTAATTCTTTTCCAGAGGGACTTCTTGAGACACAACAAAGGTCGTTGCGCCGTTGGAAAGTAAATTTAAGCAAACGTCCACGACTATTCACATATTTTATCTATTATTTGTCCACCGTATTTTTCTGTAATGTTGAGCTCTCTTTAATTATTTCAATAAACCATATTTATTCACATATATAAACTTTTAGTTTTATAATGATTGTGTTTTTCCCAAAGTTAATATAAATAATCATATAAAAATAATTGTAGATCGTTCATGCAGATTTTGCTCTTAGAATTTTAGTACGACTTAAAAAATAACATTACAGTATTCATTATGTAATTTTTCACACAAACGCGTGAAAGTATGACGTTAATTCTGTAATCAGAGTTAGACGATCTATTAAAAAAAAAAAAAAAAAATTTCAAAGCAGAATCTAAATTTCTTGAGTAAAAGGTTAAAAGCGCAAAAGAAATCGTATATCAGTTTCTTGCTTTTAAAAAAGTTCTAATTAAAACTTTTCTCTTTGTGGAGTCCTACTTTTATACTTCTAGAGGGAGTAACAAACTTTTGTACTTAAAAAGAATGACACACACACACACCCACACACACAATAAGCCCCCTAACCAACAAAGCACTCGGCGAGATTCACTCGGACTCGGGCAAGCCAAGAGAATCTTAATTTTTTTGCATTCGACCGGTTCCCGCGAACGTATCCTGCAAGTCGAATGAACCAGTAGTCGGCGTCGCTCCTCGAAAAAAAGCTTCGGAGGAGCCGAGGAAAAAAAAAAAGCAGCAGTAGCCGAAGAGAGAGAGAGAGAGAGTCTCGGCTCAGCCGCGAGGAAAGAGCTTCGGAAGCTCTCTCGCCGGGCAAAAACAGAGACAGCCTTACAAATAATGAGGGTGAGAGCCTTCCTTTATCCGGTTGGTAAAATCAAATTGTCATTCCGTCCCTCCCTCATCGAATTTCGCTTGGGCTTTTTCCGGGGCCAAAGTGCCCGAGCCACTTTCGCCCCCTAAACCCTCGGTCCTCCGCTCTCCCGGCGTATTTACGCCGCCGCGCGCGACTGCCGAAAGAGAGAAAGAAGCTTTCGCGCACGGCGCGAGAATCAAAAGCGTCTGCGGGAGGAGGGGGTGGGGGGAACAGGAAGAAGAGGAAACGAGGCGGCGACGCCGGCCCGTCGCTAACTTAACCAGCAGCTAACAAGTAGCAGCAAGTAATAATTGAGTCACTCGAGTATGCTTCGGACGCCGAAGGAGGAACGAGAGAAAGGTGCCCCTATCTCTCTCTCTCTCTCTTTCCCGCGTTCCGCAACGCCGTGACCAGAATTTCAAAACAGCCTCGCAGACTGCCGGCGGAGGATGTGCTCGTTCCTCGGGCGGAGGGGGGAGGGAATGCAGATTTATTTGTCTGTCGAAGAGAAAGAATGAAAGGGGTGAAGAAGTGGTGGGGGAGTACAAACAAGAGGAGGAAGAACTGGGTTTTGTGCTGTGATAATTTGAGAGGGTATTGAAATTTGCCGAGGTTAATTGTGAGGTTACAGGGTGTTCAAGCTTTATTTAACTTGGAAAAGATGCAGTTTTTAAAATGCTTTTTGCAATGTTATTAAATGCAAATTTTTTCAAAATAATATATATTAGTTAAGTAAAAATCTAACAATAATTTATTATATAACACATTAAAAATTTGTCGCAATGAAAATATGTACAATTAATTTTTTGTCATTAGAATTCTTTTGACGTATTAAATTAATTTTATTATCTAATTTTACTATTTAAATCATTTATAAGTATATAAATGATTTACGTAAATTAATTTAATTAATCTAATTACTTACTGATAGAGTCATAAAAAATAACATTCTGCTTCTAAGGTATTTTACAAAGATAAATTTACACATCTGTGCAGAAAATTATAACTCATTTTTAACAATGAATTTTTTAAAATTATTATATGATTTTGTTAAAAATTCACATTACAAACAATTTACGTCTTTTTTAAATGGAAAACAGCTTCTAGAGTTAATTTTAGAGCAGTGTAAAAGCATCAGAGATTTGAAAAGCTACATTGGACATCAATGCCCGAGGGTGAAAGAGAGAGAACTTGGGAGTCCATTTCGAGCTTCCGACGTCGTCAATGCTGCGATAGTGGAGGTGGCCAATGCGTCGTCTTTGCTTCCGTATCCTCGTACACGCCGTCGAAATGGCACTTCCGTTTGATTCTAGCCTGCTGCCGAGGAATAAAACGTATGAATCAAGAGTCTCTACACGTCATCTCTACAGGATTTATACAATGCTGTTTTATTGCCGTACAAGTGTATCTGATTACTTTTTTTACAACTATTTCTTGTTTTATTTCGTAGAAAATTCAATTTATCGAGGAGAAAATGGCTAAACATTTTACAAATAAAATGATTAATGTAGAAAATGAAAGATAGATATAATTTTACTAATGAATAAATATGTAATGAAAATGTTATAAAAAGAATAAAAAGGTTATGTTACTCACCTTTATTCATTACTTTATTCGATACGTCTTTTCAGAGTACAATTTATTTGCTTCTTTTAGAATAGTAAACAAAGTCGATGCATATATGTATTGTCGAATCTTAAGATTCACTCGTGTTTGCCATCGTATTAAATTTCACACACTCGAGTATTGAATTACTTTCGGTTACGAGTATGAATTGAAAGCAAAGTAATGTTTACAAGTATTTTATATCGATAAATAATAGTCATTATATTGAAAAAAGTAAAGAATGCACTTATGCTTTCAAACATAAAGAAATGTAATCTTGCTTTTAAATTCGAATCTATTTTAATTCGAAAATTTGAGATCTTAAATAATAAAATAATTCTCTTATGAACAAGTAAAATTTTACAATGTTTAAAAACGCGAATAAAGTAAAAACGATTAATAACTCGAAAAAAACTTTTTGCTTTACGATGACTTTCATTTTTCGATTTCAATATATTCTTTACTGCAAAATATTGAAAAATACTCGTATCTCATATTTCTAAATAAAAAGCCATATAGAATTGCCACGAAATTTCAGCGTAAAAAGCGTTAAAAGGATGAATTCTAGGCTAAAAACGTTGAACTCTCTAGAATAGCAGAACCCCGCCATGTTGGACAAAGAATCGGCAAAGCTCAAGCTGCTTATTGGCCTGCGGCTCGACGGCAGCGCCGCCATTCCTTCACACGTCAACGGCACGCAGCGGCAGGACGGCACACATACACAATACATACAAAGAGGTCGGATCGGCGGCTCGCTCGCGGTCGGAGAGCGCGAGGCTAACTCTTCTCTTCCTCCGAGGACATTTTCCCAAGCGGACACGGAAACCCCCAGCTGATGGAGACTAGCCGGAGCGACCTGCTGCCAGGGTCAACCTGTAAGTCCATCCTTTTCCTCTTTACGCCTATCTGTACGACTATCTTGACTCCTCGCCGGGCGCACTCCACTAAAGCTACTCGACTAAAGCAATATGAACTGCGTTAATGGCGGCTTTCGTTTATTTGCGCACCGGCGAGTGAAAAAAAACTGAAACATGAGCGGGCGACGCTTTCTCTCTCTTATTTTTCGGCGCTCGATTCCTGGTATAATGCCGAGGCCTCCGTGACAACAATGTCGCCGCCGCGATCCGCGGAAACTCCGCGGACAGGACTCGAGTTAAAGCCTTCTCGAGCGAGGTGATTTTTCTTTAGGTTGGGGACGCCGACTTTTTGCGGCCGGCCGGTTGAGTGCAGAGTTTTTTCGACGGACGGGGAAAAGGGATGATGAGAGTCCGCCGAGGATTTCTCGGTTAATGGGAGAGCGATGACAGGGTGCTAAGCGTTCTAATGTTGGCACGACAAATCGACTTTTGAATTCGGGGCTTTTTGCCGTTCCTTGAGCTGTATTGATGAGACCGGTGTTAATGTCGCGTGAAAAATGAACGGATTAGTCGTAAATGTACGTGGTTAAAAAAACTTATTTGCGCGATCATCGTAGGTTTAATAATATGCTTGAAGTTGTGGGCTATTTTAAATCAACTGTATTCAAAGTGTTTTCACGTTCATTTAAATATTGAAAATATCTTTTTTAACTAAAGTATAGTTTTTTTGTAGAAAATTAATGCTTTATTTATCATTCTTGAATTTTTACTTATATTATGAGTAAGTATATGTACGGAGTTTCAAAGGGTACCTGAATATTTTTTTTTTATTTTATTTTAAGACCTGAGTTCTTGAGCTAGTAAATGTTAAGAAAAAAAAATGCGAATTTTTTTTTCTTTAAAGTAATATGTTTAATTTACTGGTGTTTTCTTAAAATATGATATTTTTTATTTAAATCACATTTTGACTAATCAATTAATGCACAGTAAGCATAAAAGCACAAGTCTCCATCTGCAAAGTTTCACACCAGATTGATACTGTCATTCTAAATTCCACGAAACTCGGCAAAAACTCGGCAGAGCCGATATCGCGTCTAACGAACGCAAAAGCGTATCTAGCCTAAAAACGAGCTTTTAATGCTTCAATTAGGGGAGAGTCAGCTCAATGACGCGCAGATGCCGGCGGCAGGAGCGGCGGGATCAACGGCGGCGACGTCATCCTCGACTCGTCCGCTGGAGGACGAGATCATCAGGTACTAAGCGCTTTTCCATAGCCCCGGTAACGCCGGCCGGCGTCACCCGGCTGATTAACGCCGGGTAATATATAGATCGAACGATTTTCGCAGCGTCTACGAGGTCTTCGTCAAGGACGACGCCTCCAGCCAGGGCGGCAGCAAGCCGGAGGTCTCCGTCATCTCCGCGATGCCAGCTGGCAATTCGGACCAACAGATGATACAAGTAAACTTACGATGCTTTCCTTCGATACTCCTTTTGAGAACTCGGCCAAGGCCTAGATAAGCTCTGCTTGCTTTAATAATTGAATTTTGAGTAGAAGCACTGCTAATGTTAAGATGTAAGACAAGTAAAAGATGCTTGTATCTTATGTACGTTTCGTGTACGTTTCGGCGGTATCGATCAGGGCGCGCTGGATCTGGACGCGATTGACATTATCAGCGCGGACGGCGATGCCGACGATGACGATGACGTTGGCGGCGCTGTCAACGACCTGCTCGAGAAGGAGTCGGCTGAGCACGAGGTCTTAATGCAGTTAAATGTTTGCGAGTTGCAAGTTTAAGTTTGCATTTGTTCGACTTTTATTTTCATTAAGCTTTTTTTTTAATTCAATTATTTAGCCTAAAAGTAAAGTAGGTTGTTATTTATATCCCTGATTGTTTTTTTAATTCTTTTACTTTTGATGCTTTTACTATATAATTGTATTAAAGCTATTCTGAATTTTTTATTGAGTTTTGGCTTTTTTTAAAGTAAAATAATACAACGAGAATTGAAATTACGAATAGTTCAATTTTTTATTGAATTTATAACCGATTAAATAAATAAAAAATGTACTTGTGGAAGAGTTCAAAAACTGAAATAAAAATCGATTATTTATCAGTCGCATTTGCACCGATCTCGAATAACAAGGCATCAGTAAATGAATACGATTTTAATTAAAAAGTTCCCTTGTGCGCGGCTCGAAAAGCCGGCTCCATTTGTCAATTTTTCATTATAAATGAAATTGCAGGCACCCCAATCAGCGGCAAATGCATCGGAGGAAAATATGGTGGTATATAGTCATCCTGTAGAGCGACCCTCGTCAACGACTGCTCGACTAATAGATAAAGATGATCCACGATCGAGGCTCCATTATGTCAAATATCTGAAGCGGGAAGGAAAGACACTAAAAATATGGGAGTGTGGAATATGTAAATTAATTGTTTGTATATTTCTGTTAGGATTAGTAGTTTCTTGGTTAATTCACTTCATGTTTAAATGGATTGATCCAAAACTTTCTGATATATTCTTTTAAAATAAAACTTTATAAAATATTTAGATTATTTTGGATAAATTTAAAATGCTTTTTTTTTTTAATAAAGTAAGAAATTTAAGGACTACACAATGTACGATGTAAAGAAAAATGTGAAAAAAGGGTTCAAATTTGCTTTTATAAAGAAAAATTATATTACATCTTACGGCTTATACTTTATGTAATTAAGTAATGTAGTATCTTTGTAGCTTTAAAAAAATTTCTAAAACTGACAGAAGCAAAAACAATAGTAGTATTTCTTTATTTAAAAAATAAAAATTAAGATTAAAAAAATAAATAATTTATGGAAAGTTTAATCGTATATTGTCAACTTTTATAAGAATGTTAGAAGAGGCGTATTGGAAAAAATAAAATATTTTAAAAATATAAGGTTCGAAGAACCAAAAAATAATTGTGCTTCCAAAAGGAAAAGTACTATTATTTAAGATAAAACGTAGATAATTATGGAAAATATTTAAACAATTGACATAAAATTTATGTGATTTTAGACTAAATTCTATAATAAAGAAATCAGTTTACTATAAGAAACGCATTGAATAAGAAATCTCTCCATCTGCCATAGGCTCGAAGGAATTTCGGCACCAGTACACGCTGATGCGACACTTGCCGACGCACACGGATGAGCGGAACTTCAAGTGCGACGCGTGCGGCAAAGCTTTCCGTCAGCTTTCGACTTTGAGCCAGCACAAGGCGATACACAGCGACGCCCGGCCGTACGTCTGCGAGTTCTGCAAGAAGACCTTCAACAGGTTCATTATGCGATCCTTTGCGGAATCGAGCAAGTCTTTCTCTCAGGCCCTGAAGGCGCCGCCGTAGTTGCTTTCCCGTTGAGAAAAATTTCTTTTTCTTTCTTCCGCAGGGTATCCACGCTGATATCGCACCGAAAGACCCACTCGGAGCACAAGCCCCATAAGTGCCACCTCTGTGGCAAGGGATTTCATCAGAAAGGTGAGAGAACGCCGCCGAGCGCTTTATTTCATACGTATCCCGCCTTTTTCTCGCTACTCTCTTTGCGCGCGTCTTAACCGTTTATTTTTCTTGTCGATTATCGATGAATAGGCGGAGTTGCGCAACTTGAGAAAAAGCAGGTGAGATTGTATACGAGTTCCTTGGCTTCTGTGAAGGCTTTTTTGTGGCGTTCGAGGGAGCCTTGGCTTTTCAGCTGGGTTTTACTCGAATTTAGTTTTTGTCTCGAGCTGTTTTTAATGGTTTTAAAAGTACATAACCAGTTTTGTTCCAGATTTGATTGACATTTTAACTTTTTAATGGGGAGTGATTCAAAATCTTAACTATTGTACAATTTGTTCAATATTATAAGTTAAGATAAGAATACGTACAATATTTATTATCTACTAAAAAAGTTTTGGTGAAAATAAAGCTTTTAAAAAGGTATTAAATATTCGAATCATTAAAAATATAAATGTTAAGTAAAATATTAGTGTTTTATTTACAAAAAATTTGGTTGTCAAATAATATTGGTTTGAATTTTGCTAATAAAACATGTGTAATTTTCTAAATTTAGCAACATTAACGATGCAAGTGTTACTGCAAATGCAGCTATCAACCGTCATTGATCTTGCAATGATAGTCCTCGTTAACGATTCACAGGTAATCTGCGAAATCACGTATTCACACATACGAACGAGCGTCCGTATAAGTGTGAGCTCTGTGGCAAGGGCTTCAATCAGATGTCGAACCTCGTTTGTCACAAGGTCAAGGCACACGCGCACGAAGAGAAAATGCAGTACGCCTGCGGCATTTGCGGCAAGGAGTTCCCTAGGCGCTTCTCCCTTCGATCGCACGAGGAGTACAAGCACGGCATCAAGTACCGCCAGACCGGCGGCACACAAACAACTGCTAATGAACCCAAGGGCTCGAAAAAGTATGCACGCGATACCAGCTTGCTTTATGGACATGAAAGAGTCTATTTAATAAATGTCATTTTCTGCCATATTTTAGTAAGAACGTGCGAGTTGTTCACGTGCCCGAGGACGAGCAGCAAAGTTCATATTTAGATTCGCGAGATAAGGACATGAATATGGTATTTTTTTGTTCATTACTAGTTGTTTTTTCAAGATATTTAATTTTCTTAAAAGTTTTATAATTAAATAATTATATCTTGAGAGAATTTATGAAGATTTATGTTTGCTATTAATAGACGGAGTTTATGGAAAACATCATTATCGACAGAATCGAAACGAAAGCAATGGAGACCGCATTATTGCAAGGGCAGACTCCGTTTGCATTATTTAAACCAGCAAAAGGTATTCCTGTACTTGTTAAAGTTACGCCAAGTGGAAGTCTCAATCACGTAAATATTTGTTATGCTGAACATTAAATGCAAAATTTTAATTAACACTAAAAGCTTTTTCAATTTTTTAGTTATTAACTCCAGCTACAGCCGAAGATTTAAAAATGTCGGGTAAAATGGATGCAAACTCTGCACAACTTTCGGATATTGACGGTTCAAAGTCCGTGCAAATCAAAGTTCCTGTTGTAGCAACCGTTACGGAAAAGATTGAACTGGACGGCAAAATTAGTTTTCTGATCGAACCACCTGGACCTGATCAAGAACAAGGTTTGCAATATGCTTTTAGAATTAGAAATTAAATTAATTATATTAAGGTTTTGGTGTGGTGAATATATAGCAACTATTCAACGGCCTTAAAAGGAATGTATGTTTTCTAATCTGGAGATGCAAGAAACTTTGAGAGAAATAGAAAGTTTTAAAAAATTATGAATTTGTTAAATCTATTATAACTTTTGTTGCTACTATTACAGCTTTTAAATTGTGATTGTATAATGATAACATGAATTTTATTTAATTTTTGTTTCGAAATGTAAGGATAACTTAGGTTTAATTTGTTTTCTGTTGTTAAAGGTGTGTTTGTTTTTAAATGTTAAATTTGTTATGTTTATATTATTTATGTTATTATTATTATGTTTTATTTTTATAGTTTACATGCTACAAAACATGAGGGAAAATCCGAGACGTATAAGGCGACGCCCAATCTTTATATACATATTCCCTTTCCCCCTCCTAACAGACAGTCTATTAACGCCGGTCGACTCGGTCTCCGAGATTCTGCCTTGTGATGAGGACGAGTACCCTCACCCCGAGCAGCAACAGCAGCAGCAGCCCCAGAACCCGAGTCAACAGACTTCGGCAACGTCTCACGCTGCCACGGATGACGAACTGCTGGAATTGGCCGAAATAGGAGGCATTCAGTTCGTGCGTGCGACGGAGGACGGTCGATACGAGGTAATGACGAACAGCGAGGCGCGAGACTTGATGGCCCAGAACTCGCACGACGTCAAAATACTCGGCGCTGAGGAGACCGAGGCGCTCAACAGCGTCATAAGCATCCACGGCGATCTAGACTACCTCCCTCCATCGGTGGCGGCTGTAGCTGGGACCCCGGAAGAGCTGCAACAGCAGCAGCATCATCATCAAACCCCCGAGATTATCCTGCCCGATTCCGATGACATTATGGTGCTCGACCCGAACAACGATCAAAAGGCACTGACCCTCGGTGATATCGAGATTCTTGAGGATAAAGAACTCAGGCAGCTTCTCGATCCCAAGTGCTTAGGCGATCGATACGGAACGGATGCCGCGGGAATCGCTTACTTGTCGCAGGCTAAAATAGACGAGATACTCAACGCGAAGCCGATCAATCTGGACACTGGCGTGACCATTATGGAAGAAAGTGAGTATGAGACGACAGGGAGCATAAAACGAGATTATCTTTTTTGTGGCTGAATAAGAAAATTTTTATTTTTAACTGCATCTCACAAATTATCCTTAAATTTTGAGCATTATTAGATAATGTAAAACTTTTCATGGTGTCTTATTCATATTTTCAAGCAATTAAATGAAAATCAATTTTTTACTTGTCGAGTACATAAGAATCGAGTACTTAAAAATTGTTTATACCACGTTAAAATGACTTTTCGGCGCTCGTGGTATAAAATAATGTTCGATACGAGTTTAAGTTGATTATTTCGTTCACTGTTGCACCATTGCGCAATTGCTTCGCTCGGGCGAAAAATGTCTCACGAGGTAAATAATCAACTTCCACGACCGTCGAAAAGTACTATTACAATTTAGTAGAACTATGCTAAATTAACCTTCAGAGGACGGGAAAATTTTCATACAAAATCAATTGTTCATTTGATTCAAGATTTACAAACTTGACAGGTGGCCGAAATATCGAGCACCCCCGTCCTCTAAAGGTTAAGCACAATTAAAATTTATACAATTCTTATGTGCACAAACAAACAAATGCCCAATCTTTTCAATTTTTGAAATAATATCGAGAAAGCAAAACGTTTTTTGTATTGTTTAATTAGAGCTTGTTATAATAAACTTTCAAATTGTTGTTAAAAAACGATTGGTTTTATTTTATGCCTCACAAGAAACTGTCATGCTTCTTTTATCGAAAACTTCATAGATACATATTCTATTGGCAAGATTGTATTTTTTTGTAAGAATTTGTTTTTTAAATGTTCGTATCTATCATAGCGTAAAGCATACTTCAAACATTCGTTTTTGATTCGCAGCTTGTCAATACGCAAAATATCGCGTTACAGATATCAATTCAGGAGCGAACCAGAACGAACTACCGAGTATCCTGAACCATCGGAGCGAGTTGCCAATGATAACGGCTTCATCCTTGTATGGTAGAAATACACAGCCGCCGCAGCCCCAACAGCCGCAGTCATATCCTATGCCGGTTTTCCACGAGCCCATTTCGTTTTTGAAAAATACTCCGAGCTTCAATGATGAGCTTAGCGCCATCTTTGGCGAGGAGTCGCCAGCCGTCATTGACTATTCCTCGTTACCTGAATACAGTTCGAGACTGAAGCTATCAGAGTTCGAGGATGATCCGGAATCAATCTTTTTGACGTTGGGACAGTCAACTGCTAAAGTTGTTGCGCAGAAGAGTCAAAACATGCACATGTATGACAGTGTAAATGGAAGAATGCACGAAAACAAGCTGCTTGAAAGATCGATCGAGAATCCAATTAAGATTTTGGAAGATAAAACCCCGGCGACGGATTTGACTTCCCAGTATGAGGACTTTAGATTTTTGAATACTTATAATCACATATTCAAGAATACGATGTATGATTCGCACTTTGCGAATATTAATCCATTAGCAGCGCCGCTGTCTTCGTTTCTTCCCGATATGGACGGCGTGAAAAAGGATATGCATAAATTAGAAAAAACTTTGGAATCGAAGTTTTTCACTGCAGAGGAATATGAGAATAAAGAAAATGATAGACAGGTAGATTAATAATTAAAAAAAAATTTAATTTTAGTAAAGAACTTTTAACTAAATGATTTATCTGTAGTTAAAGGTCCTTGATTCGATCGCAACAGAAGTATCATACGGACACAATGGTGCAATAGCGAGCGTACTGTCGAGTGTCGAGAACTTCTTCGACAAGGAGCAAGAAAAAAAGATGGATACTGCAAACTTTCTACAAGTAAACAAGTTTGAGTTTGATGATTGGACACCCCAATACAATACCATGTTTTCTCCCTAGGCCTGTAGTCCGTGCGGGCCAGCAGATTTCCTATACTTTGAAAATCGTCTCTCTGATAGAGAGCTCGCAAGCAGTCCGTCCCGTTCCTTCGAAAAGTCCCAGCATGACCGAGAATACACGACGGGCGGATTGCCGGACTTGGATTGCTGAAGGCGTGACATTACACTATTATTTTTCTAATGTTTTCGGTAAGATGAATAATTTCTCGGCCTGAGGCTGATTTTTGTGCATTTGATGCACTTTTGTGAATAAGGAGCTCTTAATAGTGTGTTGATGTAAGGAGTTTTGATGCGTTTACACCTTCAAATGTATTTTTTAACTTTTTCAAAAATACTTTTCTTGTAGTGCAGAATACGGTAAAGGAGTAATTAAGTTGCGATTTATTTGGAAAAGCTGTAATATTTTTTTTTTAATATTATGTGTACAAAAATTAGATAGAAATTTTGGCAAATTGATTGTAAAAAAAGTAGTCTTTTTTTTAAATGATAAATCGCAGTATTGGATTATTTTAAATAGTCTATCTTTCTAGAAGAAATTTTTTAAGTTTCTTTTGATTAATTGAGATCTCATGATCATATTCTAAAAAAATTATTCATAAATCTTGTTACATAGATTTTTTATTTACTAATTTGGTTAGCTCGTAAGATTTTTGTGATGGAAGTAGAAAAAGAAAATTGTTAGTATTACAATTTTCCGATTTATGATATCATAATTTTTTGTACTAGTGAAATTCAATTTATAAAGGTATATCATATACGATCATACGAAAACGATTTTTTGAAAGTTTGTAAAATGCAAAATAATATTAGATTTATTATTGTAAAATTGTATGAATTAACATTCCGCGCGTATTGGTAAAACATTTTTATAATTGTGCCGTATCTGATTAGTTATAATCAGTTTAAAGTGAACGTTGAATATTATAAATTTAATATTTATAAAGAAAAGAACGCGTTAAATTATTTATAAGAAATAGATTGTTTATTATATAATTGTAACGTAGCGTAATAAAATATTTTCAACGAATTTTAATATTCAACTTGCCCGATCATTGACTATTTTATAAAACAATCTGTGACTTATTATTTTATTAAACAGAATGTAATAGATGGGCTACGTTTAATCGATTGCGCGTATTGTTTATTTTAAAGTTAATGATTGAACAAAAAAGTGTATATTTAAAGAATTTTAGATTTTAAAGCGTTTCATTATATACAGTAATCATCAATTTTTTAAATTCATGCAACTATATTGGCAATTATTTGTGCAGCTTGCGTATTAAATATGTTTAAATCTTTTAAATATTCACAAATTTTTACAAATTTTAAAATCTTAAGTATTTTTAATCTCTGTAATCGTCCTAAATATTAATAGATCTGTTCAAAAGTATCATATTAGAATAAATACAAAATTATGCTGAATTTATTTTTTCTTTATTTTAATAACTAACTAAATTATGTGTGAAATTTTTTTTTAATTTTAAATCAAATAAAATCTGTTAAAAAATAAAGCTTTGAAAGATCGTTATTTAATTCCTCAAAGATACTTGTAATGAAACAATTGAATTTTTTTATCGATGCAGTCATGCGAAAATTGGGTTGCAGGACGCATAATGAATGGATCAACCTTCTCTCACGTGGATAAAGTGATTGTTCGTTAACGTAATTTGAATAATTTTTCACTTGATTCAATTCGTTACTTTGCGGTTCTGTTCTGGCGTTAATAGAATTTGTCGATAAGATTAAAATTGAATTTTATTGCTCCTTGTACATTTTTATGAAATAACGTATCTATTATGTAAAAAATATTTCCAAGGGGATTTGCACTGCAGTAAAGCTGTAAATTACGTACATAAATGCACCAAAAATAAATGGATAGATGACAATGGCGAAACTTGAATAGTATTAGGTACAAATGCAGCTCCGACAAACAAAAGCCAAGATCAAAGAAAAAAAAGGAAGAAAAAATGAAATGATTCTTTAGAACGTATTCAGCTGTATACACAGTATCGCGAAGCTCTGCAGAGGAGAGGGAGGGCAGAAATAAAGCTCGAGGAAACTCGGCCCGAGAAACGAAAGTTTCCGGTCTTACCGAGAGAGATTGGCGGAAACGAAATTATTAAATTACTATCGATTTCATCGGAAGGGAAAAGAACACATGTTTGTCGTGACTTCTTTCTCTCTCTCTCTCTCTGCCGGCTGCCTCATTCGATCCGTCGCGCTCCGTCCGGGCACTTCCTCTTTTTTCCACTGGCTGCTACGATCTCCCTTTTTCCCCGAGATTTCCCGGTGTCTCGGACGACTCGTCAGTTGCACTTTTCAGTTCCAACTGGGCGGGAAGTGGCTGCCGAATCAGGCTCGGTTTGTTTTGCCCGTTTCTCACGAGCGCCGAGCGCCGAGACAAAAGCTCGGAGACGGATAAAAGGCCCGCTGAATTCTCCCGCGCGCACTCGGTTACACACTTCTTTATCCGACTGTAGCGGGCAAAGAAACTTCCTCTTTTCCTCCTTTTTTCCTACCTACCCCCCATCCCCTCACCGGGTTCCTCCTCCGATATTTCTCCTTCCCGCTAGTTCCCCTTTTTGCGCCCGCCGTTTTCTGGCGCACGTAGGGAGATCGAATTTGCGAAATAGCTGCGTACGAGGGTTGAATTTCTGACGAGATAATTTGAGAATTCAAGAGAGGGGAAAAATGGCGGCCGCGAGCTACGACCGGTGGGAGGGAAAGGGTGAAAAGAGTCGCGGAGCGAAAAGAGAGAGAGAAAAAGAGAGAGAGAAGAAGAACTGGGACGCGGAGCAGCCTCGACAAGAAGCCTGGAAGAAAGGGCTCGTTAGCTCTTGGATGCAGCGCCGAGGAATTCGCGCTGAATCGAGAAGATGCTTCTTCGACGACGCTGCAATGACTTGACTCGCATCGCCGCCGAAGTGGCCTTCGGTTCGGGGGGGAAGAACTCGAGAACGGGGCGCGCGCGCGCTGTGCCGAACGTGATGGAGGCGCTTCTGTTGTGGTTTTCTATGCCCCCCCGCGAATAACCTCTGCCGATTTCGATTGGAAATTTTGAAAGCTCCGCCGTGAAGGAACTTATTTGGAAAGATTGTCGCGGCTGTAAAATTTCGGGTATTTCTAGGGGAGAGAATAATAATCGTTTTTCAATTATCGAGGATCTCAAAGTCGGGGCATCTCGGATCAATAGATGCTCCTTCAGGTGGAACACCGTTTGATTGAGATTCAATTAGGGAGATAAGATCGGGTAAAATTCAACTTTCGGGCGTTATATTAATTCAATCTCGATGAAAGTTACATCGATCCTTAAAAATCTATAAAATCGCACGACTTCGCTTGAATTTTGGAAAGCGCCTGGAAAACTACATTCGACTCGCCCTATGAAAATTCAAGCGGCCCAAACCTTGAATTTTCGGCAAAACAGTAAGCGCGAGTCGGCATCGCGAAAAACGTAACACTCCGCCCTCGGCAAAACGTCAGCTTCAAAGCAAAGAAAATCGGTCACGCGTTAAGATCCCTTTCCCGGCACGCAGCTCCTGAATTTTGTATGCGCAATAAAGCGCAAAAGAAGGACGAAGAGGCGTCGGCGTCGGGCGGCAGCGCGAAGAAGAAGAAGAAGAAGAAGAAGCCAGGCTAAGTTGATAAGGGAATAGCTAATGCTCGGAACTTTTTAAACGAGCGAGAAGAGAGGCCCGCTAATCAAAGCGGCTCCTCCGAGGGGATTTGCGCCCGGCAGCTGCGTGGCAACCTGCCGTCTAAATAAATTATCCCGGGTTAAAAGCCCCTTCGCACTTCTTCGGGGCGGGATAAGCCGTCGCCGAGTGTATACGTTATACACCGGCCTGCTTTGTGCGGGAGAGAGAGAGGCGGTCGAAAGCTCGTGTGTGTGCACCGCGGATGTAGCTGCGACCTAAGCGGGGGGGCCTGTTTAACATTCGTGCCCGCTCAGACGCGCAATCGACTCGCCGAATTCGCCCGCCGTGAAAGCGAGACTCGCCGCCGCGAACGGACACTCTTGGCTTATCCAATTGACGGATAATGGAAAACCGGGGAATTAGTTTCTTTTTCCGCGGACGTCTAATCGCCGTGCGAGGAAAGAGATTGGCTTGTAAGAGGACGCTTTGGTCAATGGAATTTTAATGGCAAGGGCAGACGTATAACTGTGTCCTTAAGTCTGATTAACAGTCGATTTCGTCGATCGCAATTACGAGCTAAATAAGAAGGTAAGGAGCTTTTAATGCACTTACACTCAATAAAAACTCGGAGGGCGGAAGCTTTCAAAAGATTTCGAGACGCTCCCCGACAAAGGACTTAAGATAAAGCGCCGTCGTCGTCGTCGCGCGGAGCTTTAAAAAGAGAGCCTCCCTCTAATGAAAATTGCATACAAAAGGTATATATACATATAAATACGATTCGCGCGCGTATTTTTTTTAGGGCCCACAGCACTCTCGCGTTCCATTCGCGCGCGCCTTCAAAGTAAAATCACGGGGCTCCGTCTCGCTTCCTACCGTTCTCTCTCTTCGGGCAGCTTTACATAAAATTATTTCAAAATGCATCTGCGCGCGCCGACCTGCGTGACACCCTACTTTCCTCCCCCGGAGCAAGAGACGTCTTAATGCGTCGAGAAGCGTGAGAACAAGGGGTTTTAACGACGGGCTGTCTTACTTACGAGCGAGGCGACGGGCGACGGGGGAGGGAAGCCGTGGGCTATGAATATTTCCCATTGGGTTTTCCTGGCGGAGAGAAGCTTTGGCGTACTGTTTTTTTAAAAACAGCTTTCGGGGCTTTTTTTTTTTTGCTTTTGCGCGGAGAGGCGGGTGGTTTTTTGAAATTGAAAACATACGCTTAGAAATTGTCCGATAAATGGATAACTTTCTATCTGGGACGTATTTATTCAGTTTTTTTTTTCGGGTAAATAAATAGAAACCACAGGTGGTTTTACAATAATTGTATTTACCTCGGAACGCAGCGCCGACAAATGTTTTTTCCCGTCAAATATTACAGTTAAATAAATTGTTCCATCGCTCTGAAACCAAAAAAAAGAACGCCCGTCGAAAATACCCGCGTCAGCCTCGCCGAGCAGTACATAAAGAAGCGACGCGGGGCGGCTGAAATTCGGTGTAAAACGATAGCCGATTGAAAGGGCAAACGGCCCCCCCCGCCCCGCGGAATAAGGCGCCTCACGTCGGCGGTCGCGGCAGCAGCAGCAGCTGCCCATCGGAATGCAGCGCGGCGCGGCCAGTGGAGCAGGAGCCAGTCGAGTCAGCCGAGCGCCTAAGCAAAAGATCACGTCTCCCGAGGCCTCCTACCCCCGCGGAGCCGCCGCGCGGAAATCGGACGCCGACTGACTAACTCCGGAGATGGATGGACGGATCGACTTCCCCGGGTATATACGTGTATATATGTATATCGATTCGACTGATTTAAGCTGAGCTACGAGTGATGGAAAATTGAGCGGCGGCTTTCGGGGAAGACGCCTTCCGTTTTTTGGGCTTTAGGCTCGTTTGGTCGGCGCGGCGATTGTAAACGAGCTGGGTTTTTATTGTTTCGAACGGATTTTTCGGCCGAGGGACGAAAACGAAGAGAAGAGGGGTTTATTAATTTTCAGACGAAAAGAATATTTATTTGCTAATACATAACAATATTTTTACTCGCGCCAATCACACTATATTCCGCGAGAGCGTACATAAAAATTCCCCGAAAAGTATCGAATATTCCCAGCCTGCACCGAGAGCCAAACAAAAACCCGGCAGAGTAACAATCGCCGATCGGCGCTGCGCGGCGCAGGTCAATAAATTCAAATCATGCTCAACTACTTTTTAAGCGATTTACCCTCCGCACTCGTCCGTCTCTCCTCTGGCGTCTCGGTCTCTTCCGCCGCGGCTGATCGAAAACCCCGCCAGATGTACATGCACGAGCGCGCGGCCGCAAAATATATATATTTCTACGTACACAATGGCGGTACGGGGGGGTAAGAATTGGCATCTTCCCGGCGCGCGCACATATCCGCGCATTTTTTCCCGAGGAGCGCAGCGGAGAGAAATCGATTTCCGCGCGATTTCCGGCGGGGTGAGAGAGAGCCTCGAATCAGCTCACGTGCGGGGCGCCGCGGCGCGGAGCGCGAGTCTCTCTCAAAGCCGGCAAATAAATCTAAATAAACTTGGGTGGTCCAATACATCGGGGATTCGCACACCTTGAGCGACCTCGGGGATCGCTCTTTGCGCGATACACTCGTGCGTCTGCCTGGAAAACGTGATGCGAAGAAATGATGCGCCCCGGCACTCCATCGGCAACGCGAGCCGGAGAGATATCAGACTACCTCTCTCGCTCTCTCTCTCTCTGTGTACGCAAAGCAAATGTAATAAGCCGCGCGCGGCTGCCGGTTATTAAAGGAGGCGCCGATCTCGATGAGACGAGGCTCGTTTCTCCGAGGGCCGCCGCGCGCTTTGAGCCTTTTGCTGTGTTTTATTCGGAGGGTAATGAGGGTCGGCTGGCTTCGGTGGCGACTTTTCGGTCGATATTATTCTGCAAAAATTTATTCTGCATTGGGTCAGCAGAGATCAATTTTTGGGCGGACGTTAATTTAACGAATTTTCCAACAACAACGGCTCTATATAAAACCCATAAATTCCAGACTGGCATCTCGAGCCATTTCATTAGAGGTTTTTTCTTCGACATCCCGAGCTGACCGATCGAATATACCCCACATCCCCCCCCACACTAAATGCGGCCGCACATCGGATCCTTCCTCGCTCGAATTCAGCTGACCGGGGCTGTTTCCGCGCGAGGATTCGGACGTTTTTCTCCCCCTCCTTCGCGGAGCTTGCGCGCGCCTTTTCTCTCTCTCGACTTCTGACTCCCGATGTGTCTCTCTCGGTGATTTAACATTTATCTCGGATCTTGGAAAGCGCGGTCAGGCGGAGTGGATGAAGGACCTCGGCGTGCGGAGGAGAAATCGTTGTTTAACCTTCTTCGGACGCCGCGATTGGGTGGTCGCTTCGGGTCGCGATGTCGAGTGGATGTTAAACGGAGGCGAATTGTTGCGAGTTAATTTGCGACGTTCTTACCTGCGGGAATGGCGATGCAATGCTATATTTGTAAAGAAATCGACCGCCGGCATTATGGAGATTCGAAAAGTTTTAAAATTGCATTAATTTGCTGGTGCAAAATTGACGGTTCGGTAGCGTACAGGGCGCATAACGTATTCCAGAATTGAGTTCACGAATAATTTCACAATTGCAAACTCCGCTGAATTTGAATAGTTTAGATTCGGCGAATGCGATCTTAAACTCTCAAAATACGCCGCTATATTTTCGGAACTTTATTCACAAATTCACTACGAATTCTACCAAAAAAAAGAACATACTTGCCGCCAACCAGCAACACCTCCGTCCGTCCCCTGAAATCCCCAGCCGATCGAGATAATCCGAAATAAACAATCGAATCATCATTGATCTCAGACCGAAATCGAAGACAATTCCATTAGTATCAGAAGCAGGCAGCAGGCAGGCAGGCAGGCGGCATCGCTCGCGCCGCTTCCGAAGGGGGTTCGGCACGCGGCGACCTACGAATTTCCGGGGGCGCCGCGCGGCGCTCTCTCTCTCTCTCCCTCTCTGATATTTGAATCGCGCCGCCGCCTCTCCCCGCGGATATTGGCCTCGTCCATTCGGTACGGTATTATGCGCCGGTTAAATTAAACGCGCCGCGCGGTAATAATATATATAATATATTTGGGAGAGAGCGCCGCGCGCGGCTGCCTCGAAAAGTTCGCCCGGGAAATCACTTAATAAAACGGCACCTCGGCCGCATTAACTAATTAGTAATCGGAGCCGCAAATTGCCTCGCGTGATTTGAGCCACTTCCGGGGCTCTTCTTTTGCGCCGGACGTGGAGGTTTGTTGTTGCTCCGAGGGCTTCGAGGTTAGTTATACACCGGGAGAGTTGAGGAAGAGCCTTTGGGCTGGGATTTTCGGATTGGTTTTCGGGGTTAATAAGGGGGAAGAGGGTTGAAATGTAATCAGTGCGTCGAATGTTGTTGGGAGGCGAATAAATCATTGTAGTTGATGAAGTACGATTGCTGATTTAATTAGGGGAGCATTTCGAGGAATGTCGTTCGAACTCTCGTTCTAGTTTAATATTTAATAATGATGAAACGTTTAAAATTAGATCGTTTTAGGAATTTATAGTTATATGCGAGAGTTTTTCCTATAATAATGAAAATTTTAGTTTAATTAAGTTCCATCGATTTGTCCTTTCCCGAGATAAACAATAAGCATTGAATAAACAATGTTTAGACTGTATAAAAAAGTGTCGAAAAAAATTAAAAATATTTTAAACACACAAACATTTTTTAGACTCTCGATCCTTCTGAATTTGCGAGTTAATTACAGCAAAGCTTCCGAGCAGTTGGAATCGAAAATTTTTTGCTCTCCGTACGAGTTCATCGAAAAGTTGCCTCGTTTTACAGACGACAAACAAGGAACGATCATTCCGCTTTAAACGCGAAACATCGCAGCTATATCATTTACAAACAAGCCGACAACGCCGCGAGCGGAAAACCATCCTAAAACGGCGCGGTTAATTTTCTCGATATTAGACGCGGCGTTTGACATCGAGCTCTCCTCGCGACCTCCCAAAACACCGATACTTTCGTCCAGTCCGGCGGGGCTTCGATCGCTGCGCCGCGGAGGAAGAAATTGTCGCCTCGATTAATTGCGCGCGCCGATAACTTTTCCAGAGGACCATTTAAACGAGCTCGCGAATCAATCGGCGGGGCTGCGAGCGGCGTAACCGTCAGGTGGGTCGAGCTTAACGAGAGAAATTAAATTGTTCGCGGAACTCGCGGGGGGGGGGGAGGGGCTCTCTCCGCTTCTGCAGAAGTAACTCGATGTCATTTCGAGCGTTTGGAGCGTCAAACTCTCGCGCGCGGCATCTGTTCTATCGTCGCGATAATATATAAATTGATCGCGACGACGAGAATTCGGTCCGCTCGCCGAATTATGGACGGAGGAACACGCTGCGCTTGGGATGTACTTCAAAACTGCGGGTCTTGCGGCCGCGAATTTCGGATTCGGATCTGGAAATTATGCTGAATTTGAAGTACGGTACGATTGACTATTAATTGACGTCTTATTGAAAATGTGTTATCGCTTGTCGCTTAGCGCGTTGTACTTCGCGTTTGGCTTTCAATTAAAATACATATTTATGATACGAATTTAACACGCGACGAACGTTAAAAGCTTATTTGATTTTTAAACGACCAAAATACAAATTTTTGAATTTTCGAAATTATTCCTTCCGAAGTACCTTAAAAAAACTACATCTGCAAAAGCGACTCATGCCTCAGCGAACGAAAGCCGCGCGTCGATTTATTATATTCGCGGCGACGGCAAATTGCGACCAGTGCTCGATTGAGCCGTCGAGATTTTCCGCGCGAACGCGCCTTGCAAAAATGAGCTTGTCAGTCGCGGGCCGGCCGGTTTCAATTAACGGTATCGCCTATCGGCCCGCTGTTTTGTTAATTAAAATCCCGGCGGCTCGTCTCTCTTCATTGCCGTTTTCCTCCGCCGCCCCTCCCCCTTTTTTTTGACATCGGCGCGCGAAAAACGTTTTAATATACCGCGCGAAAATCAACGGCAAGTTAGAGCTTCGGGGAGTCGGGCGTAGGAGGTCCGATTGGACGTTGTGCCTTTTTTTTGGAGACGCGGTTTGAAAATATTCGATTGATTTTGCGCGCCGCCGGGGGTATGAGGGAATTATGGATGTTTTGACTCGAATATTAGCATTGATCTTTTGCCGGGCGGCCATTTGTGTCTCCCAATATCCGTCAGACATATATGGTAGAATTATTCAGGTAATTTAATAAAGTCGGGGCGTTTAGATTTGAAATTGAATATTTGATTTTGGAAAGATTCAAAGGCTAAAAAAAGAAATTTGGCTAATTTGAAGAAATAGTTTTGTTCGCCTCTCCTTAATATACATAGATTTGTTATCGTTTATTCTATGTGATATCACTAATTAATTTAACAATATACGGTGACTTTATAGTATTATTAGTATGTACTGTAATATTTAACAATTTTTTATATCTCTTAAAACATATTTATTTGTTTCTACTAAATCTTTCAGTGTATCCATTTTCCGCAGAATTTCTATTTGAGTGAGTGACGTTTAACAGTATTAAATGATTAGTTTGAAATCTAATTTATACAAATTAAAGTTATTAGCAAAGGCAATTCGAGAGAATTCTGGATTTTCAAGTTAATGTTAATTTACCTGATTTATTATAATGGCTAACGGTAACAATTATAATATTACATCTTATTTTTCATCAAAATTGTATTAGATAATAGCGGAGATTTATTAATTTTGAAATCCATTGCGATAAGACTTTGTAGTTATATCGCAGTACATTAATATTACGTTTGTAACTTTGCTGTTTCAATAAATCATATTCGATTGAAATAATGGGAGCAATAAATTTTAGAAAAATTTCATTGCAGCGATATTATACAATCAAGCTAGCTGAACGTCAATTTTAACTATTCACTTATAAATACGTTTCTTTTATTAACCACTTCAACTCTCATCCAAAGTACAAAACTGAAAATACAATTTTCACAAAGTTGACTTGCAACGCACACCACCGTATTCCCAGCCAAAATTTCGTTATCGATTCTCAAGTATCAACGCTATCCTCCTCCCCGATATTCCCCTCAAACCGCCGCCATAATTTATGCAACCTTTTCGCCAACGCACCAAATTTCCCACCCCGAACGCGTCCCAGAAAAGAATCCCGCTCCCCACCCGCCGTAACTCCGCGCTCGAAACAGACCTCAAAATTAATTCGCATTCGCCTGTAAAAGCCTCGAGATACTCATCGCCATTACCGTCAATAAATATATATATCGCGGCGGGGCATTAGCGCACTGTCCGGACGCATCAATCACGCGCCAGACGTTCCATTCCTCGGCCGACGGGGCCGTTATATTGCCTCCGCGGATCCCCATAGCGATCCCGGCCGTAAACTCGGCCCGCTTACGTGTATACGCGATCTGTGTACTGCACGGGAGCTGCTCTCTCTCGTCTTCGAGTGGCCGCGCCGCCGGTGGTGTTTGCTCGCCCTCGGCGCAAACGTTACACGCGCGCCCGACGGCTGTCGGCGAGCGAGCCGATTTACTCTCGACGAATTAGATGGGGATGCAGGGGGGGTTGATGATACTTTTACGGGGGAGCGGCGTCGCGAGTTGGGGGCGGGAGGGTTTTAGATTCGAGGGTTTTTGTTTCGGAGGCTGGAGTTTGGGCAGAGCGCGAATTTAGTGATCAATTGTATCTAATTTTGTTAATGTGTATTTTTAATTACATGTGATTTGTAGTAATTTATTTAAAGAGTGATGCGAAAGCTATTCATTGCATTATATCCTTGATGGGCGTCAAATCCGATGACGATACTTTGATCAAGAAATATATTTTTTATTTATTTTACAAAAATAGTTTTTAGAACTTTCTTTAGGCAGTCAAAGTTAAACCACTTAGCTTACTTTGAAATGTTCAAACAGGACTTTAAATGCAGTTCTAAATTACTACGTTGAATATATAGCAATAATAAATTTAACATCAAGTTAAATTATTTTAAAAGTCCAGTTAGTACTTTTATTTTAAACATGATTATTTTTAAATATTATTCGACATCTCATTTGAATTCTTCCCCAACTTAAATTAAAATTTGTAATAAAATTTTGTAATTATACTCTTTCCGAATACCGCCGTAATTTCCAATTCAATATTTAATACATCATCGAACCTTACCGTCAAGATTACACCGATCACTCCAGCAAAATACCACTCGAAAACGCGAAACGACAAATTACACTCAGCATCAAGCCGATACGCAAACGCTGCTCCCAGTAAGCAGCTCGCTCGCAACAAAAGAAAACAGCCCCCCCGGATGATAATTAGCTCCGAAGCCGGAGGAAAAGCCCCCGACGCCGACGGAATTACAGCTCGCAGCCGTCGGCGAGACGCGATAAAGGAGCGAAAAAAGGCTCTCGCGCGGAATATATTCGAAAGGCGCGGCTCTCTCGGTGCACTGCTGCTTGGCACTCCGCGCACATCAGATAAATTTTCAATCGGGCAAATTCTGAAAAGGCGAAGAAGCTTCCAGCCCCCCCTCCCCCCCCTGTCTCGATCGAACAAGTTTAAAAATCGATGCAGCAGCAGCGGCGAGGCTGACGAGTCCTCCCTCCCCCCTGCAAAAGCAGAGGGAAATGCCTGCGGACGCCGGCTAATAGAGTATTCCGTTTGCGGGACGGATCGCTACATTTTTCAAAAATAATGCCGATTAGCCGCGATGAAAATTGAAAATCCGCCGCCGGGAGCTGCATTCCGCCGGGGGGAGGGAATGCGCGATTTCACATGCGTGTATGCGTCGACGCAGATTTTTCGCGGATTAAAGAGAGAACGTGGGTGATCCTCCGGGCTTAAACGCGTCGCTGTGCTATAGACGGTCACGACTGCCGTGCGTAAGGGAGTAAACATATTATCGGGGCGTTAAGATATTAAAATCGCGGGGTATACTGATAATTGAAACGTGTTGGGAGTAAATTACTGACGGTTCATTGGCGGGTGGAGTTCGAGTTGAAATGCAAAGTTTAACTTGAAAGCGTGTAAATTATTCGCGACCGTTAACGCAAACATTCGTTCTCCCCAAGTATACGAATTTGTAATCGGAACGCAAGCGCGAAATAAACGTAAACGATTACAATTTGCGGGGATAACGAAGACTTCGAAAAAAAAATTCTCCTCAAAGACCGTACTTCTCAAAGACACTCCATTTCGAAAATGGAACAGCTACTTTACATGCACGCGAACGGCTCCTAACTTTCCGCGCGGCTCTGAAAAAAAAAAAAAAAAATTCCCCCTAGAAAAGAGAATCAATATTTCGATGTCTCTCTCTCTCTCTTTCCTCGGTATTCCCCGAGTCTCTCTCGCTCCGCCAAACCCAAAACAGGGCATTAATGAACTTTTCCATTACCCCTCGCAAAAGCCGGCCGCCGCTACTCCGAGGAGGATCGGCAAAAAAGGAATTGTTAAAACAATCGGAGAGCCGAAGGTGTACGGAAAGTCACTTTATGCCCTCCGCCGGGCGGAGGCGAGAGAGAGAGAGAGAGAGTCTACGTCTTCGGAAAGAGAAGCGCGCAGCAGCGCGCGGCGGCAAGGTTTGGAATGCGGGCCACGTAGACGGTAAAACGCCCCCATGATTCAATTCGCATCAGCCGCCCGGGCGCCCCCCCCCCCTCCCCCCTTTTCCTCCCGCTTCCTCTTTCCCGCTTTCTCTATCTCTTCGTGCAGCGGAGCAGTCTCTCTCCGCGGTTGCCGCCGCCGTTGCCGCTGCCGACTTTCGAGCATCGACGCGCCAGCCTTCATCCGTGAAGACGCAGTCCGGAGCACGGAGCACTGTGTCAACTCGCTACTTACTTCGATTGTCTGCCTCCTCCGTCTCTCCTCCCGCCTCTCGGGCGAATTTTCTTTTCTCGGAGGCTGTACACGCTGCCTCTCTCTCTCTGCCTTTTTTCTCGCGCGCGGCTCTCGCTACATTGTGCGCGCCCGCCCGCCCGCCTGTTTTGGTATTCACTCTTCTTCCTTACTTGAGTACACACGCGGCGCCGAGCGCCGATTGACTGCCTCTCGCCCCGCTACTTGGCTGATGCGCCCAGCCGGAATATTTAGTGTATAAGCGACGGGGGAATTTTTTAAAATTTCGTTCTCATACCGAGGACTTTAGTCGGTCGTTGGCGCTCCGCCGCGGCGGGGAAGGTTAAATTCCTGTTTACGCCTTCGTTTTGAATGCCTGACGCGCAAAAGGTCGTTTCCGGCGCTTCGAGTTATGTATTTAAGTAGATTCTCTCCCTTTGTAATCGAAGCCCCGAATTTTTAACGACTTGATCGAGCGTAACTTAATGACGGGTTGACGTATATTCCAGTTAACATTATATCGCCGGGCTTCGCTTTACAGGCGACGATATGCGAATTAAGCGATTCAGTTTAGGATATATATACACTCGCCGCTAAATAGTCAGGCGAGCCTCAAACAAACGTCAATTAGCGAAGTGCGTCGTATTTCAGGCTGATACGGTATACACGTCGCGCGTACGTGCCGAAGAATTTCGTTAAATTAACCGGCTGATCCGCCTGCGAGTGCGGATGCTTCGTTAGTATCTTTACTCGCTCTCCCTCTCTCTCGAGTGTCGGCGTAATTAAAAGCTTGTTTAATTGCTTTTTACAAAGGACGACTGGATTTTGTTGCAAAGTAAATGTTACAGAATTCTCGGCTGACTTTGATTTCAATTTTCTCCGTATTACAAAGATCAACATAAATTTATAAGCGTAAAACGGATAAATTTTCAATTAGCAAGCCGGCGTCGAGCCTATTGCGGCTTGAAATTTAATAAAAGACAAGAGGAGCCAAGCGACAAACCGATCGAGGAAACAGCCAACTTTATTGAAAACGAGCAGCGATCAAAAAAGGGTCCAACGGGCTGGGCAATGAATCAAATCACCTCTTTTATTCCCCGGGTAAGTCACGTTCCTCGCTCACGGCCACTTTGCCGTCCTCTCGGCGGCTCTTCCGGACTGCTTAATCCGTTTGCTGCCTGGCAGCTCTTTTTTCCCCATATTTTCGGGGGAGGGAGGGAGGGACGACGCGCACATTTCGCAGCCCATAAACATATCGAACGACACGTGTCTCTTCCCCCCTCCCTCTATCTATCTCTCTTTCTCTTTATCGCGGGGGCTTTCCGCTCACGCAGCAGCAGCAGAAGCAGCCGCTCGAATTACCCTTGAAAAATTGCTGAGCACATTGCCGTCGGCGGCGGCGGCGGGAAAACAGGCGGCGTCAACGTCGAATCTCCTTTTTTTTTTCTCTTTCTGTTTGCTAATCGGGTTTTATTGCGCGCGACAACGGGCGCATGTTAATGCGGACGACCCGATTTTTCGCCACTCGGGCGCTTTTTCCCGGCGCCAATATTCCGAGGCGAGGCCTCGAGCGCGGAGGCTGCAGGATCTCGAGTGCGGGCTAAGCGGGATGATTTGGCTGCCGTGCCTTGGAGACGCGCGGTTTTTATGCGTTTACCGGCGTTTTGATGATTTGGCGAGAGAGTGTTTTTTTTGTTTAATGTACCTAATTTTGACGATGAAAAAGCTAATCTATTATACACATAAATAAACAGGGATCGAATTGTAAATCATAATTCAGAGAGTTTTCATTTGTTGAGTAGACATTTATTACGCGGCGCATTAATAAATTATCGAGTTTTCAAATTTAAAGCTCACCTTATTAATTACATTATTTCAAACAAAGTCATCAAACCACCCAGCAAACCAGACATATCAACTTAATCAAAAGTTTAAAAACCAAACCCCCACCATCCACGTCAAAACCCTCACCACACATCGCCCGCATCGCGAAAAAACCCGAGCTATTTTCATTTCCCCGCGTCGGCGCATACCGTCGCATCGCATTCCATCGGGCGCGGGCATCCAGCGGTCATAATCCATCCCGATAAATATCGCGGAGTCACGCGCCGGACGTGTCCGGTTGCACCCTGGGCACACCGCGACGCTCATATCGTCGGAGATCGAGGCCTCGTCGCGCGACGCATCGCAATACCGTCATAATATACGAAAAGGAAAGAAGAAGCCTTTAATAACGGCGGCATTCCCGCGCCGCCGTTATACGCGGTTAGCACACCTCGGGGATTTTGAGTTATGGCCCAGAGAGAGAGGGAGGGAGAAGCGCAGCCGCCGGGGAGCGCCGCGGCGGTGGCCCTTTTCAGCGGCGGCGGTTAATGCGCCGACGGGAGTAACGTCCGTCTCGGCCGTGAGCAAGCCGCATTAATTATTTCCGATATATCCCCGAGTCGATTCGAGAGAACTTGCCGGGCGGTTGGTTCGGGCGCAGTTTTGGGGTTGTGTTTTGGGGGTTTTTTGATGGGTAATTGGCGTGGTGAGAGGAAAGATTTGAACTTGGTAATTTTTCAAGTGGTTTAATTATTCGGACAGATGTTGGAAGAAATTAGAGTTAAGGATGAATTTATACTCGTAATACCTTAAGTTTTGGCGAGAAGCTGGAATTCGCGCCGAGTATTCATTTCTCTATTATACTGTGCTTTTTAATAATAGTATCATTAGAATTATTTTACATTGTTTTATTAAAATCTAGTATTTGTATACGGAAGTTTGTAAAGTGTATATTTGAGAAGTAATGCTAACAAAGGACTTTACAGTTTTGGCTTTTATGTACAAAAATTTCACGTCGATAATAATTAGTATAAAAGCTACTTTACATATCACACCGCAAACATGCCCTTGCAACTTTTGAAAACTTAATTAATTTAAAAAGTCAGTTAATCTTTTAAAAAATTCGCTCCGTTTTAATTCTGAATCCCCTTTTAAACGGGGGTATTTTAAATTACCTTCGAATACGCGCTGAAGTCAAGTTCGCGAGTGGGATTCTTTACAATTTTCAAGAGTTTTAATAATTTACCCCCGCGCGTGTAACGCGAGAATGTAATGCGGTGTGCTCCGAGCAATTAACCGCGAGCTTAAAATATTCAATTCGAGAGTGAAAATTAAATTTTAAAGGCTTTCGCTTCTGATTCCTCCTTCCTTTTTTTTCCTCCCCCCCCGCCGACTTTGCGCGCTCGATAAACATTTTCGGCCTCGTTTTCAACATTAAACGGCTTAAATAATCTTTACGCAGCCCAACAATTTCAATTAATCACCTCTCATTAATAGTTTACGAACTTTACAGTTACCTAAATGTACTCCACGTGTCTGGCTAATGCTTTTCCTGTTCATTCCTATGGTTAATTACCCGCATCCATGTACTTACTTGTCAAAGATTTAAATTATAACCCTCTATACTGGTGATTAAGAGAGCGAACTTGCTGCAATGGTAGAAGACGTACTTTAGCTCGGTTTCAGTGGTGAATTCATAATTTCACTTTTTGAAAATTCCACAACAGGATTAAATACTTAACTACTTTTGCTCTGCTCGACCTCCAAAAAATAAAATTTTTTCATCGCTTTTTCGGAAAAAATACCATTTCGTAGAAAATCCTTATCCCCAGACAATCTCTTTTTGCAAGCGACGATAAGTAACTTTAAACAAATCATTGATCGCCAAACTCATCGTTTCTTGAATTATTCCAGCAACGCTTGTTAACACGTCCCTCCAGTTCCTCGACTTATAAAATCCAAGATTAAATTCAAAACGAGGCCAGCGAGAAGACAAGCACATTCCCGAAAGCTCCCAATAAATAACCCTCCCCCTCCCCTCATAATTCGGTCACGTCTCCCCTCGCACATCGCCGACAGCTCGTGATTTCCGCGTGAATCAACCTGTGTGTCCTGGGCTCCCTTTCAGGGCGCCGCGTAAACTATCCGCCACCTGGGGTGTTTTTTTCTTTTTTTGCGCCGCCAACCACCTTCCTTCCCCCGGCTTATATTCCTCGCCTCACGCACTTCTCTGCGGCCGATGAATGGCAAGCGAAATCAGCTTATGAGTCTACTCGACTCCGGGGGCTTTTCATGTACGGCGCGCGGATCGCGAGAGGGTATATTTTCAATTTCGCCGGGCTGAAAGGAGGCGCCGCGGACTTTTTTTTTTTTTTTTTGGAGGGCGCTTTTGTCGACGTTATGTTTATTTCGGCGTGGGTTCTCTCGCACTGCCGAAGGGGTGTATAAGCTTGTGGAATGGGTGATTTGGTGAATTTGGTGCATGAATTTGGCGAGCGCGGACTCGTCCGTAAAATTCGAGAATGGCAGTGAGAATTATTTGCTTCTGAATGATGGAAGTAGAGCGGATTTACTATTTGAAATTATTCGAGTGATTTTTTTTAATTGATGAAAATTGTTGAATTACTTTTTTAAAACAGTTTGCGAGCTTTTAAAAACAAGTGCATTCATTTATAGGTATAAATAGTCTTGTCTCGTTGCGATGTTTTCATTTCCATACGTTTTATGGCATTCCAACCATCCTGATCGTATTAAAACAGTCTTTAATCTTCTACATTACACTTATCCAATGTCAGTCAATTGCACAAACTTCGTTAACAGTTCGTGCGGCTCGTCGGGTTTTTAAATATTTACATTTTTAGGAGTTTCGCGAAAAAGAGAGAGAGAAATAGAAAGAGAGAGAGAGAAAAAAAACGACAGAATAGCTTCCGGCGCGGGAAAAACGCAAAATGCAAATGATGAATAAAGCTTCGGGCACAAAGTGTGATTGCGCACAACTGACTCTTCTCCCGAATCTGGAAAAAAACTGCGGACCGGCGGAAAAAGAATATAAGGATAAACGAAAAATAAAATAGTATAGTAACTCCATTGATTTTATTCTCTGCGGCGAAATTATTTATGAACTCGATTCGCAATTCTTTTTTACCGAAATTCGCAGATTTTCCCTTCGAATTGAATAAAAACTTATTTAAGGTTTAGCAGCCAATTCGTAATTAGGCAATTTACTGCATCGTAACACGAGCAAGCTTTGCCGAACAAATTAGTTATAATTTTAAACCGCGCAAAACGTTTAGCTTCCAAGAAAAGAACAGTTTTTTCATCGCATTAGGAGCCGCTCGATCTATAGAACGAGCAATTAAAGCCTCCGGCGCACTTTGAAAATCCCCTTGACCATAAAGACAGCTGTAAAAAAATCCATTCACCCCTTAAAATTGAATACACATTCTCCCGATTCGAATCGCCTTCTCCCGGAACCCTTCTCCCCCGGCACTTTTCCAGACTGGCACATGCAGCTCTCGGCCTTGCTTTATTTAGCGGCCCTTCATCATGCGACTTTTTTGCTCGGCGCGGCGGCGGCGGCGGCGGCGGCCGCTCGAAATTTCGATTAAACGGGATTTCGATAGGCGAATCGGGGCGCTCGATCCGCGGTATATCCCGAAGGGAAATTTACCGAATGTTGGGAAAATGGAGAACGAGGCGAGGAGAGAGAGAGAGAGAGAGAGAGAGAGAGAGAGAGTCAGATACTGGCCTGAACACGTGGGGCCAGAGTCATCGGCCGTTCGGCTGGGATAATGCAAAATGAAATTGTCACAATAATCGTCGACGAACGTATACACCGCGGCCGGATAAGCCCCGACAAGTATCGAATCGCTCCTGCCGCCCGGTGCATGTGTGCTTTTCCTCCCTCTGTTTCATCCTCTCGTTTATGCTCTCTCTCTCTCTCTCACTCCCCCGTTGCGCGCCAGTCCCACTGCGTATTGGCCACTTAGGGCTGCTCCGCTGCGCTGCGACAAAATCAAAATTATTTTAACATACGGCTCGGGAGCCGTTTTTCCACCGCTGTTTTATTCGGCGTTAAGCGCAGGGGAGGGCTGGTTTACGCTTTTGCATATACGGTGTATTGGGCTAAAAGGACCGACTTTTTTTTTTCGGAGGAAGTTTGAATAATTAAGTTGAAACATCGAATATGTGCTCGGGTGATAATGCGCGGCTTAAAAATTTTTTTAAATTACCTCCGTTTGAATATTCAGATTTTGAATAATTAAGCCGCTGGCAGAAAATTAAGTAGTTTCGCTGGTTAACGGGTTTTTTAAATGGAGCCACTTTTAGATAAAATTAATGTCTAAATTGGATAAAAACTGCTGGAAGATCATCTTAAAAGATAAAATATCATTACACTAAAATATTCATCAGCGAAAATATTAAATTAAACAATGGCAATCTGTCTGCTTGAAATTAGTTAAAAACTTTTAAACGACCGCACAGGGAACGTATCGAATTTTCAATCAACCGTAGTGTCGCCTATTACAAGAATGAAAAATAAGTAAAATTTACGAGCGTCTAATTTTTTAGCGCAACGAGAGCAATTACAAAATTAATTACGAGCCTAAAATACATTGGAAAATTTCATTCCACCCAGTTACTTCTGTGTCCCTCGAGTTTAATGCTTCTTTTATGCAACTCTTAATAGCGTGTTTGTGTATGCGGATAATGGCCATGATTTGCGCTTCATGCAATCCACTTATATTAAAGTATACCGGCGGCACAGCTGTACTCGACTTAATTAGTCGAAGCGAGCAAGTATAAACACTCTTTGAGTGTTTTGAATTCAAGTTGTACGCATATGCGCTCGTTTACCAACAATTGAAAAGGAAAAAAAAACCTTTAATCTGCAGAGGGGCTTTTTTTTAAGTAAACGGTGACTGCGCGCTTCATTCGTAATGTATGTTTGTAATATCAATGGGTACCTGACTGTGCGAATAAAAGTGTTTAAAGTAATCTAAACGAACGACAAGCGTTATAATTATTTTAGATTATTATTTTAATCAGCTTTTTTGGAAGCTTTGTAATATTTCGTAATCTTTATACTCAACCCTCGAAAGTGGAATGCAGTTTCAAAAATTGAAAAACGCGCCAAGGATCATTAAATTCGTTAAAGCTTTCTATTTTGAAATTCCAAGTTTTTAACTCTGTAATAACGGAACATTTTCAGCGCAAAAGTTTAATATTTTAACGGGGGCAGCTAAATCCCCGAAGCTATTAGAGAAAAGCATTACCTAATTTAAATTTCAATTAGAGCCCCGGCCGAAATTAGCCGCTCTAACCCACGGAATCCATAATCAATAAATCCCCTAAGCAATCGGGAGAAAAAAATCTATCGGCGCGGCAAACTAAATACTGGATCGCCGCTCCCCCTCCTCCCCTCTCTATTACCCGCTTGATTGCCGAGGATTCGCGGACAACTGCCGGCAGCAGCAGCAACGACGACGACAACAACAACAACAACGTAACGATTTCACGTAAAGTCTGGATAAATCTGCAATCTGCAAACAATACTCCCAAAATTTCCAGCCGTAAACGATCGCAATTTTGCCGCCGGCGTCGAATGGAATGGCCGGGGGGGTGAGGGGGGGTCTTTACACGCTTCACACTTTCGCATAAAACCCCGACGACAATCGTCCCCGAAGCTGTACCCGCGATTCCCCCCCCCCGTACGTATTTACCCCCCTTCCCCTCCCCCCTGGAAATCCCGGCGATACGCGCAAATAAACAGAGGAGTTTTCCGCGCGTGCGCCCGCGGCGATAATCTGTTTTTGCGCTGCGGATTTGCGCGCCGCGCCGCGGCCGCTAAACGTCAAATAAGAGCCGCTCTCGGCCTATTAGGCAGGAGGGGGGGGATTCATCGACGACGAGTCGTAGCCGAAGCTCAGCCGAAGCGAATGGCAGGCGCAGATTGCGCGCCGCCGCGGCTCTTATGGGGCCACTACGAGCGCAGCTACTACCGGCTTTTCCGACGATCGTCCGCCGCGCCAACCGGGCGATTGGAGAGACTGCAAATTGCTCCACCGCCTCCCCCCGCGACTTGCTGCCCCCCGCAAAAGCACATCGAGACTTTTGACCGTTTTTTGTTTTTGGCCTTGAGTGGCTTAAGCCCCCCCCCCCCGCGATGCTTTGATCGCCAATTCGTCAATGTCTGCGGATGAATGGATTTTTTGGCTCGGGGCCGCGGTTTGAAAGATCAGTTTTTTCATTCTGCTTGAAGTGTCGTCTTTTTTTAGAGTTCGAGTAATTGCTCGATAAGTAGTGCACAATGTTACATAGTATATTGGGGAAGTTTAAATAAACCGGCCAATTTGTGCTCATGTAATTTGTCCAATATTAAAACGGTCAATTTTCTACCAAATTAATTAAAGCGGTACTGCAGATTTGGTATAAGATTTGTTAAATGAAATTTTAATTAAATATACGTTAGAATCATGAGAAGATCAATGAGAAGCTCTTTTTATAAGAGCAGAAAATGAGATTTCAAAATAACGTAATCCAGCGCGTTCACCTGTTCTATTTAAAACTATACATAATCTATATATAAAAGATTGATTCCACCGATTCCACTCGATAATTCACACCGCGCGAACAATGCAAAGACGAATAATCAACCAGCATTCTTTACTGAAAAGACGAAGAAACGCATAAAAAGATGACGACACCCCAGTAAAAGCTAAAGCCGCGCGCATCGCTAAAAACATTTTAAGAGCCCGGGCGCGCACTTGACCAGCCGGCGAGAGCGATATACTTTCTTCCCGATCGATAATACCGCCTTTCATTAATACCTCCATTTATGACGCACTCAGTTTTTTCTTCTTTTTTATTCGCCTTCGCCGAGTCGGAAAATTGAGCGCGCGTATGCGCGTCTGGCCAATAGCGCCGGATGAAAGAGAGACTCCGACGAATATGCATTCGAATATATAGACGCCCCGTCAAAGTAAAATGAAATCGAAATAAAGTAGCTGCACCGTTCGGATATCTTCAATCCTGAAATAATATATCTGGAGAACGCGAAAAAGCGACGAGTCGCCGGGCGAGCTTTGGGGGCGGTGGAGGATATCTGACGGAATAAGGAATGCCGCCGAACGGCGGTGTTAATTAGAGAAGTGAGCCTTCGGTGGATTATGCGGGCTCTTATTGATTTGAAGAGAAATGTTTTTGATTGGATTTGTAAAAGAATTTATTCTTTTAGTGCAGAAGAATGGGAATACTTGAGGTCTGACTTAAACGGTATTTAACTACTTAACTGCTGACCAAGCAGAAAAGAGCATTTTTTCCAACTCCATTCGACTTTGATTTCTCGATATTTGATTGAAAAAGATTTTCAACTCTTACATCCAAACCTCTCTTGTCTACATAGGCTCTTCTCATCAATCGCCAACTTTTTAAAGTACATCCATATACTTTAAAAATACATTTCAAGAAGTGCATTTTTTACCTTTCCATTCCTTGATTTCTTACTAAAATCGCTCCTTTCATTCCAGATTCTACGAATTTAAAAAAGAAAAAAAAAACTCATCCCAAGACGCGCCGCTCCTCGCTCTCGAGTTCGCAACCCCGCGCAAGACCAACAGCAGATATATCCGCCACCCCGTAAGTCGGCCGAAATATTCTAAGTGGTTTACTAACCTTAATGGAGTACACAAACGGCGCGCCGCGGCGTGTGTGCTCGGAGACAGATGAGACGACGCATGAATAGACACATTGACGGACACGTGGACTCATTGACACACATACACGCGTGTAAACTTGGGGAAACACCAACAGACGTAGTGGGAATAGGATGCTCGCGCTCTCGGCACACACAAGTGGCTGGTAGATCGCGGGGGGGACTGATGAATGTTGAACCTGCCGGGGTCCAACAAGTGCAGCCGAGCACCTGTGTCTTCTCAAACACCGCGGCGATATCAAGTTTTAATGTAACCCCCCGCGCGCTTTTGTCGGAGAACCCGTTTTTTTTAAGCTGTGGGGGGCTTGTGAAAGCGCGACTGCGAAAAGGGCTTTGCGCGGGGGAAAAAATGTTGTTTGTTTTTTTGTTCACCGGTAATAGGTTTTGCAGAGCGGATCGGTAGTTTATTTAGAAGGGAAATGCGAAGCTTTAAAAAATACGCTGGCAAATTGGTTTTTTTTGTGCGCCGCGTATAAAAGTTTCTCTGTAAGTACCAGTGAAATTTTGCGGGACGAGCGGTGAAATTTAAATAAATTATTTCTTTGTTGATTGAATTCAAGTGGTTTCGCTGCAGCGAGAATCAATTGATTGCGCGAAAAACAAAATTTCGTTAATAAAATATATTATGAAACCAAAGACTAAACGTTATCGAATTAATGAGTTTGAACAAGCAAATTGATGAAAATAGATTGTTAATTCAATATAGAGTTAATCAAATTTAATGCAATATTTCGGTGATTCAACAGCACTGGTCTCTAATTCGACGACATACATTTTATATTGGCGAAATTTAATCTTTTTCAATCAACGCGAAGCTGAATCGTAACCAAACCGGCAATATATATCCTTTCAATCCTTTTTCCATCGCAACCATCATCCCATCCTTCATCACTCAACAACGACGTTCACCATTTGTATATACAATTTCCTCCCCAATTCGCCCAACCCCCCCGAAAGCCGAAATTCCAAAAGCTTCCCCGGCAGCGGAGCGGCTCTCCCCGTCGAAAAGGCCGATCTCCCAAAAGGTCCTCGTCGCTCGGAGGTCCAGAGCGGCGCCTCGGCCGCGTTGAGTTTCGGCAGCGGGGCAGTAATTCCAGTCGGGCGCTAACGAGCCCTTTGAGGTCATAAGTTAGTCGGCGCTTTCTCCCTCCCTCTCCAGGAGGCAGCTCTCTCTCTCTCTCTCTCTCTCTCTCTCTCGACGTCGGACTCCGTCCGGGGGTGGCGCCACCCCGCCATTGAGGGAAGGATGAATCGGGAGTCGAGCGCGCGCGCAGCCGACTCTCCCCCGAAGGCGACGCGGCGGGCAGCAGCAGCGGCGGCGGCAGGCAGGCAGCGCGCGCAAGCCAGGCCTCCCTTCAAAGAGCAACGTGCTACCGCCGCGGAGCTCAGTGCGCTCAGCAGGCCCGAGGCAGGAGGTTCCCGCGCGGCCCCCGAGTCCGGACCGAGAGAGATAGATAGAGAGAGAGAGGATATGGTACCGATACCGATCTCCCAGTAAAAAAAAAGAAGAGCGGATATACATACAATACATCCTGTGCCGGAGGGAGGCGCGCGCGGTTTTTTCGGGCGATGCCCCAAGGCCGATTCCGCCGACGAGCCGGCTGATATACGCTTTGTCGAGCCGGCCAGGGTTAATTATGGTACTCGCCGAGCGGCGGCCGTGAGAGGACACCGAGCCAAGGACGACCAGAGTCGCGCCTCCTCCAGTCTCGGGGATTAGGCAGTGGTGTCGAGAGGGGACGGCCGGAAGGAGCCGAGGAGGATCGACGGGAAGATGGCCAGCGCAAGTGTGAGAGCGCTCCTGCTCGGGGCGCTCTGCCTGATCGCCGTTCTCCACGGTAAGTTTTGTCGGCGGACGCTGGGAGTGGTTCGAATGGCGGCCGGTGGACTGGGGATCGGATCGCGAATTAGATTCGTTTCGAGGGGAGGTCGGGGTGTCTTTTGCGAGGAGTTTTATAATGGTTTTAAAAGGGTCGGTCGGTCGGAAAATTAAGGGAAATCTGTGTGCGAGCATCGGGTGTGAGGTGAATAACTCGTTTCCGTCATTGATCGGTATATAAAATGTCGGGATTCGACAATGTTCCAAGAAACTGTGAGCCGACGCTCGCCTTTCGGCGCAGGAATCGTTCCTCGAGAATACGACGTGGGGTACGCCTTCGGAAAGTTTATAATTTCAGATTTTCAAGATAACAACAACGGGTGAAAAGTATACGCGGACTCGTAAAAAAAGAAACACTGGCGCTTTTTTAACAACTTTCTTTCTGATGAAAAGATTTGGTTTTAAACGGTTCGCGTTCACGCAATCGACATTCCTTGTACATGAATTCTGGACGGCGATAACATCTGAATTCGGTTGTATCTGCGGTACAAATCTTGCGACGCGTGAACGAAATGTTAAATTGCGTTTGCAATGCGAAAGAGGGACCGACGTGATCGGCGTATCGAATCGGAGGGTATTAGTTAAATTCAATACTTGATTCATAAGCATGATTATTAGGTAAATAATCAGATTTTAATAATAATGCTGCTCTCCGTATAAATTGGTTCTATGTAATCAATATACATTGTATGCGATGTAATGCGAGAGCTTAACGTTTCCTTGTGTTATCGAGCAGAATCGCATTTTTTTTAATATTCGTCTTATAAAATCGTGCAAGTTTTTTTAAAGGGCAGATGTTACGTTGACGAAAATTAATTGAATGTATCGATGAAATTTGGGTTATTACTTTTCCTATTACAATTTATTTTTTTGCTGGAAACGTAACGTGTGTCAGTCACCTCGCGTTGAAACAAGAAAAGTTTGATCATCTGAATTTTGTCCAGTTTCATTCGGAGCTGCTCGAACGGAGAGAAACATATGTGATTCGAATTTCATGAATTTAATCTGAAATGAAATTTAATAAAAATTATATGTATCTTCCGGGTAAAACTAAAAATCACATACTTTTTTTTCTTCGAAAAATCGTTGGTAATCATCAATCCGTTTAAAACATTAAGTGTGTTTGCTTTGCCGAAACGAAATTCTACTTACCAATAATTCGAATTCTACAAAATAAAAGTACGCAAAATTAACGTTTGAAAAAAAGTGCCTCGAATTTATGGAACATCGGGGGAAAGAAAGATATAAAATGCGAGCAGTTTCTTCGAGAAAGAAATTTGAAAATTCAGGAAAATCGACGACGAAAACTTGGCCAGTGATTATAAATTTTATGTATACAAACAGCACTTACATCCGCATGTAAAATTCATGCCGAGATTTATACAGCGCTGAATTTTGTTAAAACAAAATTCGTCGTCTAATGCACGTCGCGCCTGCAGGAGTGTAAAGCCGACGGCTTTAACCCGCTTTTTACCTCGTTTCAATGCTGCTTTATTGATAAATCTAGGTTGATTGAAAATATTCCGCGGGCCGAAATAATCAAAAATTTGAGCGAGATGAATAATGCAGCATGTTCAATCATTAATTTCAACGTCGCCACAATCAGGCGCTGTTTTATCCAATAACACTGTACATTTATGAATATTAAAGGGGATTAAACTTTTTAAAAACCCCCCTCCGGCGCGCTTTATTTATTACAATATTCTTGCATTATAATATTATAACCCGCTGAATAATAATGAAAATCGCCGTTATAGAAATTTGTAAATCAATCCTTGTATTATGCATTTCGAGCAACACCTAGTTATTAATTCCGCGGAGATTTAAAATTCAATTTTCTAACTGCTCCCCGTCGATTCGTACCAATCACCGTCCGAAAGCGGGCGTTCACCCCGCGCCCGATGCTCCCAAAAATGGATCCAGAATCCGAACCATCCTCTTCGAAGTCACCCCCCCACCCATATAATTCTTTTTACGCGCTCCTCCCCCCGTCGCTCTCTCGTCGCTTATGTAAGAAATTTTCGTGCGCTTGTAATTCGCGTGCGTGCGCATCTCCGGCGCGCGTCGCCGGCGGGGGGATAAAAGCGAGATTTTACGCCGGTACTTTTTTTACGGCGCTACTACACGTGCTATCGTCCCGTCGCAGTGAATGTCCGTCAAAGAGCAATAAAAAAACGCCCGGGATAAAAAAGTTTGGACGGCGCAGAGTGAGAGTGTGCGGCCGGACTTTCGGGGGAGAGAGAGAGAAAATGTCCTCGGGGCCCGGGGAGAGAAAACCGCTTCTCGCCGCCGCCGCCGCCCGGAGATTCGCATGAATTTTTTATGCCCGCACCAAGTGATAAGGCCGAATAAAAAAGTCCGAAGGCGCCGGCGAATGCGAAATTTCGAAATTCGCTGATTGGGCAGACTGCCGCCGCCCGGGGGGGGAGAGACCCCCTCGGAGCTTTACTGCACTGTAAGTCCGCAAGTAGGGGAATAAATTTTCTTTATGGCGATTTTCTTAATTTCGCGTCGCGGAGACTTTTTTTTTAGACCCGCGGATATAGATATATACACATACTTTTTTAGGGAAAAATTGGTCGGTTTTCCTTTCTTTTTTTTTCGTACTAATTTGAAAATTGTTACGTTTATTGCTGCGAGTTTGCATAATTTCGAGTTAAATACTTTACTCCGCGAGGTATTGACATTCCTGCAATGTGCAAGTCAAATACAAGTAAAATAAATTCCGAACAACCTTCAACTCCTTAATGCGAATGGGAAATTTAGCCGAAAGTTTCCAGCGGGTTGCAAAGTTTTTATTGAATAGGCGAGTTTATACACGTCGTTCGAATTGACTGTATGATTTTATTTCGGTCAATTGCGTTTGTTTGAGCACCGTAATACGCACATACTTCATTATATCACTTCGTTCGAGTGTCGCGAGGAGCTTCTATGTATTTTCTCGAAAAACGAAAGTCGTAACCTTTCTTACCCCATCTCCGAATGGAAAAACGATGTTTTAATGCCGCGCAGCGCAATGCAAATGCATTACCGTAACGCGCTCGAAATCCCGGGGAAAAATTAATAAATCTATAAAAAGTAGGCGCAATTCCCCTTCCCTCCGGCGGCGGATTCATAAAAACGGAAATGGAAAATGTTAGAATTTTGTGTTATTACAATTTTTATGCGGGCACTAAACGTCACGCCTACGCGTCTACGTCGACGTTGCCGCGGATGCGGGGAAAAAAAGCGGCCGCGGGAAAAACGGGGGACGGTATAACCGCGCGTACACAGGGAAATCAACAATCAATTAGAATGATTGAAAGTCCGCGTCGGTGCCGTGAATGGCAATTTACTTAAATGCACGGGGGGGCGACAATGAGTTAATGGGAAGCTCGCGATATATTTACAGTTTCGAGCCGTTATACCGGCGGACTGATTGCGCGATTACCGGGGCGAACGTATAAGTTTAATTTTGCTCGCGAAAACCGTCGTATTTCCCCGACCCGCGAATTATCCGCGATTTTTGCAGCTGCGAGCAGTCGTGATTTTGTTGTATCCTCCTTGAATCCGTCGGGGAAACGGGATAAAATGTTTCGCGATCGTCGGTACTTTTAATTAATTCGCTTGTAATGAACGTAAAAATGCACGATTTTCCTTTGAATTCCGAGCGGCTCGGCTGGTCTGGCAGGGGGCGCTGTGTTAATTTATTTTTGATCAAAGCTTCCGTTTGATTAAACATTCTGTTACAGTAAACCGCTCTAACATTGATAAAATTTGAGGGGGTTTGAAAGAAGGCATTTCACGTGTTTACTAAACTGTACTTTAATCATCGCCGAATCAAGACCGAATGAATGCGTCCGAATGCAGATGTTAAAAGTTTAATTTCGCGTCTATGAAGTTTAATATCGATGTCATTCAACTCGATTCATATAATGCACGCGATTTCATCATTGTTTGTAAACGCGCAGATGTGATTAAAAATACTGTATTAATGTTGCGCATGGAAATTTAATAATACTACGTCCACTTTTGCATATTATAATTAAAGATGTATGGTTGACGTAGAATTTTTTTATTTTTAAAAATTCATCAAGGCACTTTCAGCACTCCGATCGAGATGAAATAACATATCCTCCTGACCTTTCAACAGAATCCACCAACACTCAGCATCGAGTTTAGACTATTTCAGCCGAATCCCAACAAAAACCTAAAATATCCCGCGGGAAAAAGCGTTTTACCCCCTTCCCCGCGGTTGCAGCGACCTTTCCCGATACTCGCGGCCCGAATCAGCCGGTGAAAGCCGTTAATGTGTGTATATACGCGCAAGAGAACAAAAAAATAGCAGCTTCCTAAGCTGGCCTCGGTCGCGCGTCGCGTTGTATATCATCGTCCAAAAAAAGCGCGTCGACGCTTTCCGCGAGGCGGCCGGAAATGAAGCCTCGGACTGTCCCCCCCCTCCTCCTCCCCGCAGCCGATGAAATCAGCGGGTTTACATTATACATTCCGCGGCGCGGATTGAAAAGGGGGCGCGGCGTCGTAAGTAAAACGCGGGTTATCCGGGGAGCTTTTAATTGCAAGCTCTCCGCGGGCGACGCGAGAGATTGCGCCGCGCGGACAAACAACAGAGGTTTGAAAAAAAGAGAGAGGGGGAGGCCCCGCGGCCGCCTCGAGATAAGATAATGTGGCGATTTATGGCGAAGGAGGAGGAGGAGGGCCTTTTTTTTATTTTACCCCGAAGGGGGTGTGTATTCGTATACGCGATTTAGAAAATTTACCGCCGCCGCGGAAATCGAGAGATCCGCGGGGGGCTTTTTGCGTATTATTTTAGCTCTTGTCGATAAGGGATATCGTGTGCATTCAAATGCGTGGCTAGAAAAAACTAGTCCAGCTGTTTGCGGAATATGGACTGGTGTTTCTTATTTTTGGGATATACTCTTATCAGGGGTCGCTATTTTACTCCTGGAATTTTAGGATTTTACCCTATTTCGGGTAAACCTGAAAACTCTCCAAACCTCACTCGGCAATTACGATAATTTACACCAAAAAAAAAAAAAGAAAAAAAAACACAAGCAATCCCGAAAAATGTTCAGCGACTCCTCCCTCCCGCCGGCGAGACCAGCCGAGTCTCCGCGGGCGTATAAAGCGCAAATGGAAATATAAAAAAGGCGGCCGCGTGAAGAGAGTGAGAGAGAGACTCGCGGAGGGTTAGGATAATAAGGTGAGAGAGACGCGAGAGCTCGCCGTCAGAAAGACGGAGCGTCCGCGTGCGGCGCTCGCGCGCGTACGTGACCGGAATGGGGCGGCGAATTACTTTGACGAACTCGTTGGCCATCGCGCGCGCCCGACGACGCCAAAGCTCTGCGCTACCCTTCTCTCTCTCTCTCCGCTCGTTAGGAGAGAGAGAGAGAGAGAGAGAGAGAGCCGCTCCCCGACGCAGAAATGGAAACGTAATGACGGTGTGGCGCGGCGCTTTGTCTAAGAGCCGGGAGGGGGGGCCTTTTTTCTTGGCCCTGATAAAGCCCGAGAGCGAGTAACGAGATTCGGACGGGACTCCGAGAGAGGAGGAAGGAGGTGAGTCGCGGTGCATTAACGGGGGAATTGGCTCGCTGCGTTTTTTTTTTTCGAGCTTTCGAGGAGAGGCTCGCGGAGATCGATGTTTAGATTCGGGCGTTTTAACGGGAATTGTACAATAATTGTTCATTGTCGGTGTAATTAAGTTATTACACTCGAGGGGAGTACGCTCGTCTTTATACATTCGCGGAGGATAACCGAAATGAGCGACCGCTAATCGTATTAGCTCCGAGCTGCTTGATTATTGACAATGCGCCCGTTATGTCTTCTATTTACATTCGCGCCGTTTAACCGGGCATCGCTTTAAATGCCCGTGACTGCCTTTTACTCGTTACTTCTTGTTTAAAACTTTGCACATGAAATCAAAGCAATTTATTTGTACACTGAGAAAAAAGGTAGTTGAAACAACTGCATTTTCTGTTGAATATAATTCTGTTGAATAGAATTTTCGGTTGATTTGACAGAATTTCTATATGGATTTAACAGAAACTCTGTCAAATTAACCGAAAACGTTGTTAAATTAATCGAAAATTCTGTCGAATATAATTAATAGGCAAATGCAGTTGTTTCAACAAAATTTTTTAGCCCTAAAGCCCCCCCAGAATCCAAAACTACACAGCTGCAACCGCGAGCATATTCAACCGCTCAAAGAACAGCGAGCGCTAAACCAGCCGCGTAGTACATATCGCTCCGCTTCTTTCTCCCCCGAGTTTTCGGCGCGCGATACCGTCTCGGCGACGCGTCCGGCGTAACACGACCGCCGGTCACCCCCCCGCGACACCCGTCGAGACTCGCGATATGTATTTCGCACGAGTTTTTGCGCGACTCCCCTCTCCGGCGTCGCGCGCGAATTATCTCGCGCGAGTAAATAGATCGGGTATACGCTGTATAACGAGGCGCCGGGGAAGTCGAGCCACAGCAGCAGCAGCAGCAGCGACGGGAGAGGGCAAATTTGCTGACGCCCGGATTATCGATAAGTCACACGCTTTGATGCGACGCCCCGCTATATCTCGCGGATTTTATGCACTTTTCGGGGGACGAGGCCGCGGTGGAGGGTAAATATTGGTACGCTCTCGGGGATTCTTTTTTTTTTCTTTTTGAGCGAAATTTTTGTTTGCTCGCCCGGAGGTTCGTTCTGCGCGTTAAACGATTCATTAATATTCTTAGACGGCGTGGGAAAATGTATCTCGGGGGGAGTTTTAATTGCAAAGTTTCGACTGTGGGTTAAATGGAATTTTTAATTAGACGCGTTTCTTTCGACGGCGACTGCAGTTAAAACTGCAGTGATTTCGAAAAAAATTGACCCAAGCATCGGCATCGCCGTAAACCAAAAATCCGTAATTGAAAAACTTTCTGTACACCGAGCATAAAAATTAAGGTGCAACAAACAAGTTTTCCTCCCTCCCGCACTTTCACCCTTACTCCTCCGCAGCCCGGCTAAAAAGCTCCAGGAAATATCGGCGATCCAACTAATTCTTCCTGTCTTATCCCGAAACGCAAACGGCGTCGGGGAATAAAAAAAAAAAAAGGAAAGGGCGCGCGCGGAAAACGGCGCGTCGAGTGAGAAAACGGGGAGAGCGTGAATATTCCCGCTGCGAAAGCGCGTCGCCGCTTTGGCAACCGAAAAACCTCGTAAAGTATCTCTCCCCCCTGCCTCCCCGCGAGAAATTGGATTTTCGAGTACAGAGAGAGAGAGAGAGAGAAAGGGAGGCTTCTTCAAAATGAAACCGGGGTAGCGCGACGACGCCGCCGCGCGAAAACGGCCCCGGTGATATAATAAAAAAGTATATGCGGGAGATAGAGAGCGGAAATCACGGCGGATTGTTTCAGTTTCCTTTCGCGACGAATCGCGCGAATGGTCATTGTCGCCGGGGTAGGTGGACCCGAGCAATAACAGCTCCCCTCCCCCTCCGCGCCGTAACGCCGTAACGCCGATAAAACTATGCTGCGCTGCCGGCGGGCGTATGCCGCTGCCGCTGCTGCTGCCGCCGCTGCAGCTGCCGAGATGAAATGAGCTGGCAATAAAACTCGGAATGCGCCGCGATGCATATAAGTTTCCATTTGTTTCAATTTGCGTCCGAAGCTCTTTTTTTCCCCCTCCCCCGCAGCCCCGGCTGTGCGAAAAAAAAGGGAGCCCGGCTGATGGCATTCGCGCGCGGGACTAAAAGCTCATTTCGCGATAAGAAATCCGACGCTTCGAAGCGCCGCCGACGAGGATAACTGACTTCTTTATCGGGGAGCTCTGCTTTCTTTTTTTTTGGCTGCGAGAAGGGGCTTGAATTAGCGATCTGATGGAGCGGGATCCGGTCGTTTACTTTGGGTATCGCCGGCCGATTGGCTTATTTTAATTTTATGCGCCAATAATTGGCCCCCTGTTTTGCGGCCTCGACGATTTAAAAAAAAAAAAAAAGGCACGTTCCGGCTTTTCGTCCGGGTATAATAATTGATAAGCTCTCGACGTTTCCGCGTAATTAACCGACTTGTCGGAGGCTGCGAATAAATTCGCACGAGTATTTTTAGAAGCGCCAGATAGTAAAAGTCGAAGGAAAAAGTTATATTATGCGAATTGAACGGAGAATTGTTAATTTGACCTTCGTCGCGTCTCCGCAGAATATCGTAAAGTGAATGAAAACGCGCCGAAAGAAATAAGACACTTTAAGGGGCGGATCAGCGTAAAAAAAATTTAATTCCACACTTTTAATAACCTTCCTCGGGATTATGTCAGCTCCCGAGGAAATGAAATTATATAAGACTTTGGACTATTGCGGGTTTCCCCCTTTGAATGAGGGATTAAAATTATCAAGCGATTGATTCGGCCAATCGTAGTCGGGGGCCGTAAAGCTATTAAAACTTTCGAATATCGATCGGGGGGGAGGGGGGGGCAGCCGCGCTCGAGGCTTCGTTTTCCTTGTACCTTCTTACACCGCGTGCAATCATTTTTCGCTGCCTCTTTTTTTTTTCGATAATATAATAATTTTCCGGCGCGCGAAAAAAACTTGGCCGCCGCCGCCGCCGCCGCGTACAATCAATTCGAAATTTACGCCCGGAAAAATAAATCGCAAGATAAATCGGCGGTAAACGGCGGAGTATGAAAACTTTCGCCGTATCCCCCGCTGGCAGAAAACAAGGAGCCGAATTCTCGGGAACATAAATTTTAAACGAGTATCCGCGTTAACCGGAGAACCGAGATCTGAGAGAGAGAAAGAGAGAGAGTTTTATATCTTTTGCTTTCCGAAAAAGCCCGAAACAGAAGTAGGTCGCGTCCGAGATTGGGAAGACAACTATAATACCCGAAAAGTCGTGTGCATGATTTTGCGCCCGGGAAAATTTTCTGATTGTTTCTCTTGCCTCCGGGCGGCGATATTTATAAATGATCCGCAGCCTACTTTAGATATTTATCAGAGTGTGCAGGGGTAACGTATAATTTCGTTTGTTTATGTGCGAAAATGATTTTAATTGCGCCGCGAGCGATTGATACGCGCTGAATTATGAGTTTCATTACTGCCGGGCATTTTTCACCGGCGAAAATCGTATAATGCGACGTGTGGGTAACTTAAATTTAGTGAGTCCATTATTCTTTTCGAGACTCGCAATTCAGTTTATAATTTCATTTTCGAGGCTTCGTGTTCTTTTAAGGGCGAAGGACGGGTGTTGAAACGAAACTGGGTTATAGAAACTGAATTTTATTTGAAAGTTCAAAATATATATAATTGCAAAAGATTTATTTCGTCGAATAAACAGTTATTGGAAAATGATGTTCTGGTTAAAACTAATTTTGCGATACGGAAATTCAGCTTTTTGCTTAAATAATTTTTATTAATAATTTAATCCTGTAAAATGAATGCCAAAAATTTTGCACGATTCGCGAGTGATAATTTAGTCGGTGATTTAATAAAATAATCGAATATAAAGTCACAAAGATGATATTTAATTATCAAAATTACCGGAAAAACAGCATTAAAAGTGTAATAAGATTAAAAAATGTTATTAACTCGGCGTACGTTAAATATTTTACACGCACATCCGTAATTTATTAACTTCTGCTCGCGTGAAAACAAATATTTTGATTTTTGCAAATAGCGTACTTTCACGACCAAACATTCCCGATATTTGTAACCTCGAAATAAATTTACCTCCTCGATCACTTACCAACGATCAATCATCAAATTTCAAATCGAACACACCTCAACCTCGTCGCACTTTTTTACCGCGCCGCCGCCCGAAATTCGCCGCGCCGTCCAATTAAATTAGGCGCGTAAACTCCCGAGCCGCGGCCCGGCATCCCTCAGAAATTCCCCGGGCATCTACTCCTCCTCGAGAATAATCCGCATCGCCGCGAAATTGATACTAACTTATACAAGAAATGCCGCGTCCGGCGGTCGTCGTCGTCGTCGTCGTCGGGGGGAGTCTAAGAATCCATAAGTTCGCGGGGCGCTCGGAATTTCGAAATTGAATGCCGATATTATTCGATTTCGAGCTGCAATTGCGAAATTCCACGGGGCGGACCGTCGTCGTCTGGAGGAGGGGGGGAGGGGGGGATGATCCGTGCATACACGCCGACCGTTCGACGACCCGCTCCTTCGTGCGGCTTTTATTTTGCCCCATTACCTTTCGAGTCGCCGGTCGGTCGGTCGGTCGGTCCGCGTCCGAGGACCGCAGAGCGGCGAACGCTGACGTCACTATCCGCCGCGACGTGCACACTTTGCACTTTTGACTACCGGGGACGAGACTCTCCTCTTTGTTCCCGGAACCTTTCCGCGCGCGGAGGGCGACGGGTTCGCCCGCGATTCCTCGGAGGGTATTATAATCGGCTGGCGTTCCGATGCTTCGGGAATATTTTAATGTTTTAAGTAATTTGGGGGTGGAGGGTTAAATTTAGATTTAATATCGTTCCGAGAACAATTATAAATTTCGCTTTTCTGAGAATGTTAATAGAGTTATTTGGTGCCCCGTTAGTACTGGCTTTAGGTTTCTGGCGAAATTACTTCTCACATTTGTTTAAGTACATATCTCATAATCCAGAGCAGATTTTTATTAAAAAGATGTTATACACTCATTTTTATTTATTTCGAAATATAAACCACGATAAAAGTGACCTTTCGTGCAAAAGATCGTCTTAATTAGAAGCTGCAAAGCTCTACGTTTATTTACTACTTTGCCCAACATCGTCAGGTGAGCTTGCACCGCTTGCTTATTACCGAGCTGAATAAACGATCAGCTCCGACATGCACAAACGAAACGGCGGATCGACTTATAGCTGCGACTGTTTAACGACAAAGCTTTACGTTCATAAAATTAAAGCGCCGCTCAAAAAGCAGAACCGCGAGCTTTCGATGAATCTCGATGCCTCGCGCAGATATAACTCATGAATAACCGCCGAGATTCAAAGAGTACTCCGCGCGGCGCCGCGAGGAAAAACCTCCGCCGCGTCGATAAGATAATAAAAGCGGCGGCGGCGCGGAAGCAAACAAGCTTATCAATTTGCCGGAGGGGGTCGGCCGTCGCGGTATATAAACGAAAGAAGGTTCCGCGGCAATCAAAGCCTACTTTGCATTTCAATGCGAGGAACGAGTGGAGCGAAGAAAAGCGTGGCACACAGCGGGAAAATGAGACTCGAGTCCGGGCTTTTCGCGCTCCTCGCGGCCGGCGCTCTCCTCGCCTCGGTTCAAGGTGAGTGCCTTTATATAGTATACTTTCCGAGAACGGCGAAATTGCGCGGGGGCCCTTTACGTCGCGCAGTTCGCTAATAAATGGACGCGATTATTGTATTAGACCGTCGGGGGGCCGGGAGAGATAAAACCTTTTAGGCTCCAATTAGCCGGTCGTTCGTATTTTTAGCCGAAATTTGAATTTAACTCGCCGGCGAACGGCTCTCTCGACTCCTTGCATTAGGTAATAAGCAGCGCCGAGAGCTGTGCAGCGCCGAAAATTAGAGGTAAACACGTGCAATCGAGACTTAACGAACAGTCGAACAGGCGAGAGAGAGAGAGGGAGCTCGAATTTTTCCCCGAACGCCCTCGAAACATGCGCGATCTCATTCGCCCTCGACGAGCGAAAATACTCACTCGGTGCACTCGGCTTCAAAAACTACCTGCGGAAAGGGGGAGGGGAAGAGGGGGAGGCAGGAGCCAATAGCGGCTCGGTAACAATCGGAAATATACGGAGAGGCGAGTGAGAAAGAGAGAGAGAGAGAGAAAAAAAGCGCGCAAAACCGCGCGCATTCTAAATATCCCCGGCTCCATAACCATTTGTCACAATTTAAAGCCGATAGAAAAGCGCGGCGCGGCCGGGGTATATCCCGGCTCGGTAAAAAAAAAAAGAGAGAGGAAAAAGAAAAAAAAAAAAGAGCTCCGCCATTCTGGCCGAATAAACTATTATCCGGCGGACGAGTATAACCGAGAGAGAGAGAGAGAGGGAAAGAGGCGCTAACCGTAACGCACGAGGGAGGAGGGCTGCGGGGATTAAATGGAAAAGGCGCGTCTGCAGGTGAAAATCTCCTTTGCCGCGCAAGAGAGAGAGAGAGAGGGAGCTGCGAAGATATTTGCCTCTCTTTTTTGCACCGCACGGCAGCCCGCTCGCTCGCCGCGCGCTCATTTCTTTCGCCGAGAGGGAGAAAGCTGGGAGGGGAGTCGCCGACAGATGTAATCCCGCTGTGTATCCCTTTCGCAGGCGGCGCGCCGTATGGATAAGTATGTGGGGCATTCCGCGAGCGCCACGTGCGGCTTTCTCCGAGTTCGTTAAGCCGGTTAATGGAACTGTTACCGGGGCGGCTTCGGTGTGAATTGCGTTTCTCGATTCTGGGCCGGAGCTTGGGGATACTCCTGTTGTGGATCGGTGGTTTTAATTGAAAGGTGAGGGTGAGTTTGAAGGTGATTTGTCAACCCTTCGCGAACGGATTTCAATGAAAAATTCTCGACTTCGTGAAAATATTATAAATCTTGGGCACAAGTTGAGCTAAAAACTTTATTTGAGAACCAAGCATTTCATAAACCGAACCTTCTCGCGGAGTTATAAAGCGCCGATTTCAAAACCGACCGGCGGATTTTTAATTTAAAACTTTAGCAAACACGCGGCAAATAAAACAAATTTAAAACGAAATTCCCCTTTGAATATATCCCGCGCGGCGGAATATAAAAATAGCCCCCGAAACTTTGCCTCCCCCGTTGGCGTTTCAAGGAAAAATTTACAACGGGGCGGTCAAAAAAAATTGTTAGCATTTAGCCGGTTTCTCCCTTTAACCGCCCCTCGCAATCAAAGTTCCCGCGCGAAAAGGCTCATTCGCCGCGCGCGCGCATTTCAATTTTTTACCTGCCTCCTCCCCCGCGGAATCCCCCCCGCGTACAAACCTGCACGGGAGGCTGCGGTCCGTCCGGGATTTTCATATATAAAGGCGCGCGCGGAAAAATGAGCCCCCGAGCGGGGAGGATGTCGCGCAATTACGCTTTAATAAGCGCGTTTTGTCGCCGCGCGATTCGTAGGCGGTGCCTTCGTTCGTAATTCGGAATCGCGCGCGAATATTTCGTTAATTGCAAAAGTTCGCGGTGGGAGGGGGGGACTTTTTTCACCCACCGACTATTAATCCTATTACCGGAAGTTTATATCGCGGCGAGCAGAAGAATATAACTCCGCGCGGATTTCTAATTTTTCGCGGCGATAATTAATTTTTTCCGTTCGAATTTTAAAGCCGCCGCGCGCGGCATTGTCCTTCGCCGAACAAAGTTCAAATAAATATATATATATATATATATATATACGTATTTGGGTGTATACACAATTTGAGCAGCGCTGTAAAGTAAAAGAATGTCCGGGCGCAGCGGGGAAAATATGGCGGGCACGTATTCTCCGGGAAAATTTTCAAATTTTCGCGCCCCTCCCGCAATAGAGCGATAAAAAGTTTATTATTGTCGGATGCGCTTCTCGGAGTAAAAATTTTACGCGTTTTAAAGTAGCCCCCTTCCCCGCCCGGTTGCTCTGCTCCCTTCGAGATACATTCCCTTTCTAATGTAAGCCGATACGCCGGTTGTTTTTCAGAAACTCGTAAAATTAAATAAAGTTAATGCACGCGGCGGGGATATCGGGATAAAAATATACGGGCTGCGATACGCGCTCCCTTTAAATATTGCGAAAGGCACATCCGCCCGATGTAAATAACAATGGGCCTTAAAACAAGTTTCTTCAAGGCGAAAAACGCGCATTGTTCCGCCGCGCATACTCACGCAAATATATAAAGCAGCCCGCGCGGAAGAAAATGAAAGTAAGCGGTGCGCGTACGTGTAAACAAGGGAGTTTCCGTTTATTAAAAAACGCAAAAGGTTATTGTTACCTGTCTTGCCCGTTTTCCCGCGCGCGTACTACTTATGAAATGCACTGCGTTATTCAATATGCGGGCCGTCTAGTCTTTTCTCTATATGAGGTTTATATTAATGCACTGCGCGGTGCGCTTCGTTGTTTTAATCATCGTGAAAAGTTTTGTTTATGGAAAATTTCTGTTTTTAAAACTGTAAATATCCTTTAGAATTATTCGCAGTAAGTAGCTTTTATGTATTGCACAAAACCAACTCTTCCCCCTCAAAAATCAGTCAAACGTACACATCCCCATCAGCCGAACGATTCATTCGACGTATCAATCAGCCCCTCCGAGCTCCCCAATCTCGGGAAGAAAGCAACTCGAACCACAGCGATAAAAAAGGCCTCGAGCACGCACACCTGAAAAGCCGTCCCCCTCGTCCCCCGTCAGCCTTCCAGAGAAGAGAAAAAAAGCGAGCAATTATCTTGGCCTACCTCGCCGAGGTAGCAGCAGCGTATCGTCCCGGGTTGCCTATCAAACGGCCGCCGCGTCATCATCATCGCCTCGCGGCGCGGCCCGCCGGAGAAAAAGAGCGTCGCGGTTATCTCGCATCCGGCTGCGGGGCGGTGTGTGTGTGTGTGTGTGTGTGCAGCGGCGCCGGGCGTTTTCATTAAAAGCGCGCGGCTCTCGGCTTCGCCTCTCTCGCCTCCTGACAATGTGTCTCGGCGCGCTGCGCGAGATGCGGAAAACTCGTCCCCCCCGGAGAGAGAGAGAGCGAAAGGGAGAGAGAGAGAGGGAGATAAACAGCGCGCGCAGATGGGCTTCGCGTTTCAATTCGCGCGCGGAGATATCGTGACGTCAGCGAGGAGCGACGACGACGAAGCCGCCGGTTAAAGCGCTCTCGAGCCGCGAGCGACGCCCGCGAAAATCTCTCGCTTCGCGGATTCTCTCACTCTGACGGTCGATATCGAGCGGCGGTAAGCCGGATGGGAGACGAGATTTTTTGGTGATTTTCTTTTTTCCTTTGGGTTTCGGTAAGGTGTGGATTTTTGGAGGATTAGAGCGAGTTGAATTTTGAATGACGGACGGTTTTTAGTTTATAATTTGTTGCTTATCTGGACAGTGAAGTGCGGGGTATTATTATGTAAATGTAGACGGTCACTGGGAAATACCCACGTCTTCCGTTATTTTTCTTGATAATGAAGTATGAATAAGAGGTTTCTCCGACTATTGAGATTGTTTACAAGTAGAGCAAAACGGATTTACAATATTTTCAATTCGTTATCTCTTGATTAAACTCTTGATTATTATATCAAGTTAAAATTCAAAATTTTTATAAACACGCTAAGGCACTATCAGTTTGAAATAATTGCCGGCTTTATCTTTTAATTAAACTTTCGGTTATCGCTAAAGCGCTTTATTCGAGTTAAAAAGTCCTCTTTATTTTTTCAAAGCGGAGAAAGAGAGAGAGCCCAGATTCAATTTTAAAAAGTCAAAAATCGCACTCTGCCCCCAAAATATTTCGCAGCCGCGCGACGCTTCTATATATCAATATCACGCGTGCATAGGAGATTTTTTTTTCAAAATTCTATTTCGCATACGTAACGACGTATGCATTCCTTAAAAGCCCGAAACTTAAACCCAATAAAAACCGTTACCAAAAAAATCCCGCGGCGATCGAGCAGTTTTTAAAAATTCAACCTCTCTCTCCCCCGTCGTTTTACAACGACAACCGGCAGCAGCAGCAGCAGCCGCCTCTCCCGCCAAAGCGATCGGGCACAAGGAGAACGACGTTCATTTTCGTTTTAAGCCCCAGTCGGCAATATAAACTCGGGAAGGAGGGAGCGGGGGAGGGGGTAAAAAGAGCGGCTTCGCGCGGGGGGGAGGAAAGAGAGCGTGCGATTCGACGATGAGTAAAACCCCGGGGTTAAAGCAGTGCACAGCCCGGCATTTCTGAAATGCCTTCGCACAAACATTTCCGGAACGTGCGCCGCGGCGCACACAAGATTTTTCTGAAGAATTCATGGCTCCGGGCGGCTTTGCGTGAAGCGCCGCCGCCGCCGCCGCCGCGCGCCGCTGTGCGATATCGCCGCCGGGGGAAAATTTTCCGACGGATGTCGTGTATATATATACGTGTATAGACTATAATAAATACGCGAAATTCGGGAGGGGCGGCCGAGGTGTTTAAGAATTTCGCGAGCAAATATCGGGATAATTTCCGGGAGTTCAATTACGCGAACTGTATTTATTTTTTTTTGCTTTTTTTTTACGGAGGAGGAGGAGGAGGAGGACGGTCTGACGCGTCGGCCGGTGGTTCAAATTTTTCGCTGTACATTTTATAGTGCTTTCAGAAAGCCGAGCTGTAAAATTTACGGCGCTTTCCCGGAATTTTTTCCGCTGAATTGCAATACGCGCCAGAGAGAGAGAGAGGGAACTGAATTTGATATCGAGTAAACTCTGCAATGGAGTAAACGCAATAATTCCTTTGCCGGCTTTCTAATGTTCCTCCATTAAAAAATTCATCCATCCCGCAGTACATTTTTCGCCCGAAATAAACATCGCGACGCGCGACCGATCGACCGTCTATTACACCGTCCTTTTTTCACCGAGTGCATAAATATATATAAATAATAGCAAAAACTGCGCCGGAAACAGTCGCGAAAAAAGGGTCAGCCTCCCCCTCGCGATCCTCGGCGCTAAAAACTCACCCGGGAGCCGCGTCTGTTTTCGCATCGGCGCAGCCTTCAATCACCGCTTACAAAGCAAACAATCAAATAACGGCTCTCTTTCTCTCTCTCTCTCGCGCGCGGCGCCGCGTATTATGACGCCCGGCACTCCATCGGGATATAGTCGATCGATATACATATATACGGCTCGGGGGAAAAAAAAAAAGAGGCGGCCGACAGAGGGAAAGTGATATAACGACCGACTCGTAAACAAGCGCGCGAGAGAGAGAGAGAGAGCAAGAAGCGGCGGAAAAATTGACGCGCGCGCTCTCTCTCGAGAGAGAGGCAAAAAGGAGAGAGGCGCTGCTGCACGAGCGAATACGGCGACAAAGGAGCCGTGCGAAAAAGAGAGGCGAGAGGAAGCGTGCGTATGATTAGTCGAGCGGATGCTGAATAAAATGGGGCGTTGAGTGTATAAAGGCGGCGGACTTTTTTCGGCTTAATTGCTGTGAATGGATCGCTTTGGGGGGAGGCACTTTAATTGGGTCTTTCTCGCAGCGGATCGAGCTTTTTAGCTTTCTCGACACGGTTTTTTATATTTTTTTTGTTGTTGCGCGGGATTGATGAAATATTATCTTATCAGCGGCGGCTGGCAGATAATACAACTGCGGCGAGAGGCTGGACTGCAATTGTTTATGCTAATTTGTTTAATTGAACAAAACAGTTGATAAAATCAATATAATTTTATACGCGCAACGGGGCAGCAGTCCGGAAATACAGTAATACAATGAAATATTTAGGATGCACAAACAAATTTGCCGAGTGTCATTTCGATTATAATTGATTATTCATAATACAGCTTTATTACAGATTATTTAATAATCGGTAATTTCATATAAGCATCTCGCGTTTTTATGCCCGAGAAGCACGAAGAAAATCCCCGGTATACTCCTTTATCATTTAAAATTGCTCCTTCATAGCCCCTGAATAACTTTAACCGTCCCGTTCCTCCTTTTATACCCGCACGTAGCACTAAAAAAACTTCCTTAACCACTCAACTTTTTTACCCCAGCCATCATCGTCCTAAATTAAACCCCGTCGTATTCCGGCATCCTCGTCCCCTCCCCCTCCTCCCCGCGTATATAGCCGTTGAAAAGCGTCGCGCGAAAAATCAGCAACAAATTACGCCGATTCCGCAAACGTCGCGGAATCCGGCGGCGGAACAACGATCCCCAACGGCGCGTGAAAAGAGATAGGGGCTGAAAAGGGGGGCGAGACGCACACTTTGCGGAGAGAGCGAGGAATCGCTGAACTTCGCGGCTCGTTGCTCGGCGCGCGCGCGAAAGCCGAGATCAAACAATATCCCGCGCGGACAAATTGCGAAGTCTGTATGTACGAAGACGCATACATTCTTTCGTTATATGTCGCTTTGCTTAATCGCCTCGCGAGTCGGAGAGGTGTCGGTGGTGTGCGTTCTCGGGGGCGGCTTTGGCCGAGCGATTTATAAGCCGCGGAATGACGGAGGGGTGGAGGAGCTGTTTGTTTCGGGGGGAATAAAGGCTTGTTTTGGAATGGGGCGATGAGAGGTTGCGTACTTTCGGGAGGTTGAATGGTTTGGAATGCCTGCATAGTTTTGAAAGTTGCGCGAGTTTTCTTGAGTGGAAGTTTTGTATTTTATATATTAATTTATCTTTTTTTTGCGTTTCAGGTAAGTTTCACGATGATTGAGCTTTTCCGTTCTACGACGATCGTAAGTGAAATGTTAATTAAAAAATTATATGTAGATGAAGCGGTACTCGAAGCACTTTCGTTTTAAATAAAATTATTTTAGTGGAGAGAGAGAGAGCAATCAATTACAAAATTGAGTTGAAATATAACTTTGAACATTTTTTATGTCGGCCAGGCATAAGTGTGCGTTAAAATAATTGATTGCTGTAAAGTATTTGCAAATTTGAAATAATTACAAAAGACCAGTGATTATCGAAATTTTAACGGCCGTTGTCTTTTAATTAATTAATAAATTCATATTCCCTCGCCCTCGATTATTTCAAAGGCCATGCATTTTAAAGCGATAGCTTCAAAGATAATTTTCGAATTCCCTCTTTTCACCGTAAAGCTTTGTAGTCCAATACTCCAAGTACCAACGTTGCCCGTCTCCGCAGCCAATACACCTCTGCAAAAGAGAGAGACTCGAAGAAAAACTTTTCCCGGCAGCGTCGCCCCGACAAAAAGTCGCGCCATATAAAAGATTGCGTCTTACAGTATTAGCTTCCGAAAGCCCCCAAGTAAGGTCCATCGAGCACAACAGTGTCCCGTCGGTTATAAAGCCCTCCGCGGCCGCGCGCGAAAAGTCGTGAATGCGCTTCCGGGCGCCTTTGACTCGCCGCTGCCGTCGCCTCGCCTTTCTCCCGTAAGAATCGCCCAAAGGAATCGCCTCGGCAAGGCGCACCGTCACAAAGCGCACTCCGAAAAACAGAGGGGAGGAGATACCGCTAATATACAGGCGGCGAGAGCAGAAATAAACCGAGGGGAAAATGGTTCCGGGGCAGGGAGATGTGTACCTGTTAGAGTCGACTCGCAAATTGAAAGCGCGAAGCGCACCGCGTTTTTGTCGCTCGAGCACACCTTTTTCGAGAGCTGCCTGCTTTTATCTTTACGGCGCGCGACCCCGCTTGTTTTAACTTGTTTTCGTCGAGGACGCGACGGATTTTCGGGGAGTTATCCGAGAGGACGAGGCGAAACGCTAAGATTGCCGGGGGTATTGAATGTTTGAACGGAGATTTTTCGGGGTTTCAAGCCGAGTTTCGAGTCGTTATAATTTTGATAGAATTTTAAATTCTTATGGGGGGGTATATAGAGTAAATTGTCCATGAAACTTTTTATATTCGTCAAAGTTTTTATCGCTTGATTCCCCGAAAATGGCATCTTTTACGATTTAATAGTTTGAGAGTTTCTTTTTCGGGTAAAAAATAAAATAATGATTTGTACGAGAAGCTTCCAAATTCAGCTACGAAGCGGCGAGTCGTTAATACAAGTAAATTTTGGCCAATTAAATTTAGCGCGCACGTACATCTTCATAAATTTTCAGCATTTTTCCGACAGCTTTACTACCCGAAACGACGGTTTTATCGAAAAAATAAAATTTTTAAAGAGTCCGCGAATAAAATAACCCTCCGAGAGCCCCGAATTATCAAAAGCACGCCGGTAGCTCGTTCTTCCCCCCCCTTTTTTTTTTACAGCTTTTTCCTTTTTTTCCTCTTTTTTTTAATCGCCGCGCAAAAAGCCCCGTCGGGAAAATATTTGCGCACTTCGTAGTTTCACATGTCGTTCGTCCAGAAAAGATATATTCCAATCGGAATCGGCGGCTCCATTAATAGAAAGGGGAAGTCTCGAGCCCCGAATAAAATTCCGCTCACTTTTCCGGGCGCGCGGCACAATGGCGAAAAAAAAAAAGCTCTCGGGCGGCGGGCGGGCGCGCGTTTCGTTCCGTCACCTTCAACAATGAAGCGCGCGTCAGCGCTCGTTGTGTTTTTCGCTCCTGCCCGCCGGAGAGGGAACACAACAGTTTTTCGCCCCGGACTTTTTTCCCCGGCGACAAAAAGAGCTCTCTACCCCCCGCCCCCCCCCCCTCTCTTCCTGCCACTTTTCGAGCGCGCGCGCCGCAAACTACTCCATTAGACTCGATTTTCGAGCGGTATTGAAAAATCCGACCGCGAAAATCGCTCGGACGCGGACGGCAAGAGAAAGAGGCGAAGGAGAGAGGGAGAGAGAGAGAGAACGACTAGCCGAAAGACACGGGAGCTCTTTCATTCGTTGGGGGGGAAGGGGGCGAGTTTCGAGTAGATTGAAATGCAGGCTTGCGCTTATACACTTGGAGGGCCGATTGATACGAGCAGCCGGGATAGCGGTGTATTCTTAGGCGAGCTTTCGCATTCCGGATACGTGTTTACCGGCGCCGATTGTGATTTGTAAGGACGCCACTGGGATTTTACCTCTCGGGGAAAAAAAGAGTGCTGGTTACGGCGCGTTTTTGCGCTCTTTTTCCCTGGGAAAACTGGTATGCGGCTGTAATTGAGAATGTTTTTTCTAGCGGTGATTGTGATTTTGGAAAGGGAAACGAAAGGAGAGGTTGAATCTACTCCGGAATTTAATTATAGCTCGACATAAATTTGGTTTTGAAATTTTTCGGAGGAAGTTTTGAGTAAATGTTGAATTTTCAGGAAAATATAAACGTTTAAATAAGAGATGTTTTGCTTTATAATAAGAGCGTATTAAATTTTATTTTCAGTTTCGAAAATTCATGCAAATTCTTCGAGCTGAAATATTTTATTGCCGTTATTCTACAAATAAGAGTGCATTTATATCACATTTTTCGCTGTGCCATTGAATTTTCAGCTTTAGAGCACTTTTCATACGCGTTTCGAAGCTGCACCTAAAAATAAACTTGATTATATGAAATTGAAAACACAATGTTTATAACCTACGAATCGAAAAAAAATGAATCTTTCGAGACCCCATAAGTATCCCCAAATTTACGTAAAACTGTCACTGTCTATCCGACCGAAAAAATTGCCGCTTTTATTGAGATCACTTTCCACCGCGAGCGAAAAAAAAGGAAAAAAAAAATTGAACAACCAGATTTATTTACTCGAGCATAAAAGATTTTTTTATCAACGTCGCTTGTTTCCAAGGGATTACATTCCCCCCGATGAAACTAGCCATACTTTTTCATTTGCAGCGCGTCGGAATAAAAAAAAAAAAAGAAAAAAAAAATCGCGCATTCCGCCGCTGAAAACATTCAATCAGCTCGCATTCATTTATACTCCCGCGGCCATATACTCGCGTATCCCCGCACACGTATATATAATCAACGAGCCGCGGACCATAAATTCGCGGGGGGCCCTCTGAAACGCGTATAACTCAGAGCGCGCTCTCTATATATTTATAAAAAGCTCGCGCGCGCGCTTAAGCTTTTCGAAGAGCAGCAGCGGCGAAGAAGGAGAGCAAACGGATAACGAGGCCTCATCTAGAGATAAATCCGGCCGATATATAAGGGCTGAAACATGCGCCCGATGATTCATATGTATAAAACTACGGAATCGGCCATAAATCGCGCCTGCGCAGAAAAAGCTCCGTTGTAAGCGCGCGCGCGCGTGTATGTGTATACGTGCGGTGTACGTGTGTCCATCAGGAGAGCTGCGTATCGGCTGCGTATCTCGCAAATGGCGCGAACATCCGCTCGCGGCTTCCTAACTTATCGCCGAAGGAAGTGGCCTCTCTCTCTGCTCCCCGCCGTACTTTAGCCAAGTCCTCCTTTCATTCCCTACCGCCGCAACTCTCTCTCTCTCTCTCTCTCTCTCCTCCGGGCATTCATATTCCGGCCGGCTTCTTCCCTGGGAAATTCGAAAGCCTCTTTCGCGAAGCTCCTTCTCTCTCTCTCTCTCGCGGCGCGCCATCTTTTCCGAGCCGCGAGAGAAGCTGAATGTATTATTTAGGAAGGCGAGTCAAAGGGAAGGGCTGCGACTGCAGATATTTTCTAAAGGCGGATCCCGAGTCATTGTGATTCCGATTCGAGGAAATAAAAGGGGAAAGAGAGAGAGAGAGAGAGCCGTGTGCCGCCGCTGCAGTCGGCGACTTAATGCGATCGATACTCTCTCTCTCTCTACTTGGCGAGCTTGATGATTTTTCGAGGAGAAGATGCCGGGCGAATGTTTTTATCGCTTCTCCTTTTGCCGCGCGGCGGCCGCGGCGGTCGCGACTTTTATTTTCACTTTTACGAGCCTTCGATTTTTAGTGCGGAGGAATAAAATCCACCGGAAAACTGATTTGGCTCGTTTGAGCCTTTTAATGCTTTTTAAATCGACGCGCTGCGGTTTTACGCGACGCGCCGCCCGACGGTATATATATATATACACCTGCCATTCTCGAAAACGCTGAATGTTTTAAAACGCGGGTCTCTCTCGGCATTTTTATGCGGCACTACGTGTTCATTATTTCTTTTGCGGTAAATAAACATTCTCTCTCTCCTTCTTTTTTTTTCGGTCGAGAATGCGCGCGAAAGCTGCTGCTCTCCGCGCTTAGAGGAGAGAGAGAAAAACAGCTCGCGGGGAATACTGCAATTCTAAAAGAAACTATTTTCAAAAGCACTAGAATGTTAACGCTTAAAATAGTACGACCCCCGCATTCCCGAAAACACTGAAGCAAATAAACCGCCGAACGATTCTTATATACCAAAATTAAGCAAAACTCTCCCCTTTAAACCCCCGGCTGCCGAGCTTGCAGCTTTAAGCCGCCCCCCCAAAGAAGCTGCACCCGCTGGTGAAATTCAACCCGTCCTATAAGCAATTCGAAAATAAGCAGCGCACCGGCTCCTTTAATTAAACCATTTTTCCGAAAGAGGACCATCTCGCGATCGGGAAATCTGGCTGGAACAAAGAGCTTAAAGTACGTGTCCGAGAGGCAAATGGTACCTCTCTCCCTCTCTCTCTCTCTCCTCCGCTTTTCTCCCAGACACACGGCTGCGACTGCGGAACGACGTCGTTCCCGCGGCATTTCGCCTCGCGGCCGCTCCGCGCGCACGCCGAAACGCGCGCTAGCTCCTTTCTCCCTATCCCTTTCCTCCGCCGTTTCTCCCCGCGCTAACCCCCCCTCTGGCCGGATTTTCGAAATAGATAAGGCTTTATCTCGGCAGGCGATATTTTCTAATTGAGTTCGAGCCTCGACGCGCTCAGGAAACGGCGCCGCTTCCGTTTAAAGGGATAAAGACGCGCGTATCTCGGGGGCCGCGAGGGGGGGAAGGGAAAATTTAATGCGCAATGCACGGTCGGCTTGTTTATACAAGTGGCGAGCTCATTTGCCTGAGTTATTTTACGCGGCGAGAGGCCGAGGGAGGGGAAAGGAATGCGGGGATGCAACGTTTCGTTGGTTTTTTTATTTTATTTTATTTTATTTTATTTTGGCGTTTCAGGAGAATGGAAACTGCGAGGGGAATAAACAGCGGGAGGTTTTTAGACTCGAGGTTAAATAATACTCGCGCAGATAAGAGCTTGTACGAGTCGAATATTGATGGAGCTAACATATTTATAGTAGTAAAACTATGGAAGAAACAGTTATTTTTACAATTCCCTCGTGGATATTCGTTGAATTATAAAAAAAACCGTCGGATAAAGCTGCGCGCCCTCTGCATATTTCACCGGTTAAACGCTTCAAAAATAGGAGTTAAATTGGTAATTAATCATGCAAACGCCGCATTTAACCTCTCCGCCCGGTCTCGAGCTCTCCGCGGCTGCGCCGCGTCGCTTAGAAATTAAAGCGCGGAGAGCCCCGCGCGCCCCACGACGTCTTGACGTTAAATTTTTAAGTTTAACGAACTGCTTATTTGAAAAAGGGAACCTCCGCATCTCGCGTCAAAGGAAGGTCGCGAGAGAGGCAAAAGACGCACCCGCCGGCGCAGCGAAGGATAAATATTTGTGCACGGTGCCGCTGCAGCGACGCAGCATTAGCAAAATGAATCGACGTGTTCTTTTGATTGAAAGGGACGAGAGAAAAAGGTGGAAGATTTTAATATCAAGGGCCGCGCGCGGCAGTTTATAAATCACCTGTAATTAATAGTATACTTTGGAATTGTGCTACGCGTAATGAGTTTGTTCCTCCGCCGGGTTACGGAGAGGCGCGATAAAGATGAACGGCGAATAAAAACATCCGAGCAGAAAAGGAAGACGGAGCAAAGACTCTCTCTCGAGCACTCGACGAAATTAATTGTGAGCGAAGAAAGAGCGAGATATATATATATATATAAAGGACAGAGGCGCGGAGATATACACGAGAGAGAGTGAGAGAGAGAGAGAGAGAGAGGAGTGCGGCTTCTTCTGCAAAGGTAGCAAGAATTCAAAGTACATAATATAATGGCTATCTGCGCGAACTCGGCCGCTTTATTCCCGGCGATGCCAGTGGCTCTCGGAGGAAAAACTTTAAAAGACTTGAACGACTCCCGCTTTTCTTCTTTCCGCCGCGCCGCTGCTTCTCTCTCTGCTCGCCGGTCGTGTCTCTCAGGCCCCTTCTCTCTCTCTTCCTTTTTTTTCTCCCCCGCGCCTACCGTCGCTTTTCCCGCTGTGTTTTCCCGCTCGTTTAACGCTTTCCTCGCGCGCGCGCGGCATATATTTATATATCGGCGCTCGGAATCGCCGCGACGAACGGCTCGCCGGGACACCCCCCCGGAGATCTCTCTCGCGGGCATTGACTTTTTCGCCTTTTGTGCCGCCGCCGCGCGGAGGAAAAGTTCGCCGAACCGAACCGCGCGGCGGGGGGTCTTCGCGGAAATTTCGCGAGGACTTCGTTACGTTATCGGGGGCCGCGCGGAAAATCTGCGAATGGGAAAGTTTATCGCCGCGGTGTGCGAGGACAGGAGAGAGGATTGTTCGGAAGTGCACTCGGGGGGTAAAAACGGAGAAATAAATTGTTGCTCCGCTGCGAATGCGTCGGAGGCAGTTAAACAGAGTGTCGAGGCTCTCTCGTGTTTGAGCTTCAAAATTCCGGGTAAAGCAATTATTTGAGATGGGAGTTCGGGGGCTCTCCGCGTGTGCTTACGATCCTGGGGAGATTAAGCCGGAGTCATCAAAATCTCGCGGAAATCTGTTTGCGCGCGAGAAAAAAAAAGCTCCCGATTTGCATAATCCTCGAGCTCCCGACGCCTTTTCTTCCTTTATTAAGAAAATAGCCGCGGGAATTTTCGATTTTTTTCTCTCCTTTTTAAAACGTATTTTGCGAAACTTTCGAAAAGCCCCGGCGGAATTTATTCAGGCAAATGGCGTCTTGATTAAAAAATTGAATCCTTCCGTATTAAATACTTCAAGCTCTCGATATTCGGCCGTCTTGTACACAACAACCGCCCTTTGAATCGGCCGCGGAAAATCGAGGCCCGAATCGATCTTAAAATTTATTTAGCCCGCGCAGCCGCTAATAAATTAAGAGCAGCCCGAAGCTCTCGCCTCGATATATCAAAAAGCTCGCACAAAGGCGCCCGCCTCCAAGGGCGAAAATCGAGAGTCATACGTTAATGAATAAAAGAAAGGCATATCGTTGCGCGTGCATATATACATATATACGCGCGTATAAAGATCGATTATTTTTCCTTGAGCTTCATACACTCAAACGCAGATGTTTGCCTCGTATATATGAAAAAAAAAGAGGGGGAGGGAGACCCGGGCATTATATTACCGGGTGCACGATAAAAAATCGCCTTTTTCTCCCTTTTTATACACTATATCGATAAAAAAGCTCATTTCTCCGTCCGTCGGCGGGAGAGAGAGTGAATCGCGGGAGCCAATGCCGTGGACCTGAAGCCGGTGATCGAGTCGAGTGTCCGGCTATTTCTGCCACTTCAGTTTCAAATTTAACCGGTTATGGAGGCCTCCCTCCCCCCTCCTCCCCGCCTTTTGCCCCTCCGGCGATGTCTTTCGAGGGCGGGTTTTCTACGATCGTATATAAATAAGGCTCCATAATATTTTCCGAGCAACCAGGCAATTATATTTTTCGATCGGTTTGATTTTTTAGAGTTCTTCAGTCTCGCACGTTTGCACGGAGGTCTTGGTTTTTGGTTTCGAGTGCATATATTAATCGCGAGCGAGAGGACGTAATCAAAAGCTGATTAATTAATTTTCGAAAGTGGTTTACTTTTTCGCTCGCAGAATGAAAATTAAATGTTCATCCCCCTCATTACCGAAAGGAGAGAAGCTGGACTTTTATAATAATGATCGTACAAAAAGAAGTAACCCTTCAGTATTAATACAGTCGATATAAAAAATCGACAATAAAAAGACGAATTCTCGATAAATCCATCCTCGCCCGACTAATTACAATATGTTCCTCTTTAATTCATCCCCGAAAAGCTCCTTACAAAAAGCTCATTATATCGGTTAAATTTCCAATTCCCCGAAAATCCATACACCACACCTCTCGGCCGCATTATCAAAAACTAATAAAGAATATACCGTTCGCCGCGCCCGGCAACAAAGGCCCGTTTATAATCGGCGAAGCGGCCCCTTATACGTATATAGGCGAACAATGAAGTTCGCCGTGTGCGGGAATCCGGTATCTCCTTGAGCGGCAATCCGATCGGCCGACTAATGTAACGCTCTCTCTACTCCTCCGCGGCGCCTGCGCAGATAGCCGCCGCGCGGCCTCCCCCCTGCTTCCCTCCGCCCCCGCCTCTAAAACTAGCGGATAATCCGTTTACATCGTTTCCTACATGAATGCATGCATGCCGAGATTCCGGCCGCCTACAAATAGTCGTCAGTAGGTGTGAGAGAGAGAGAGTCTCTCGGCCGGCCGCTCTCGGGGGTTTAGCATCCAAATGGCGGCAATTTGCAGCAGGTGATAAAGGTGATAAAGGTGACACAGCGGTTGCACCTTCCCCGACCCCCTCCCCCCACCTCTCTTTTCCGCGCGGCGCCGAGGCGCTAAGCCTCTAAATAGCTACCCTTTCGCCGGCAGAGAGAGAGGCTGCTTATAGTCCGAGCCGCACGAGTGACGACCTCGCCGACGCTGTTACGGCCCCCTGAGTAGACCCGGCGAATATTAATAGAGAATCAGGCTGGCGGGCGATTTTTTTTTTTATTTTTTTTTCGGAGGCTCGAGGGGAGTCGTTATTAGAGAGTTGAATGAGCAGGGTTAATGCACTGCTGATTTCAGTGGCTTCGGGGAACGGCTTTATCAATTTCTCGCGGTAAGAAGCTTTGCGACTTTTCGGCATTGTCTTATTATACTTTGTGAATATAAATTAAGCGTGGAAACGGTTATTTATTTTTGAATATATCGCAATTTCATTAAGAGCCGGAAAAATATAGTCTACTTCTTGTGAATAAAATAAATTCACTCGACGTAATTGACCAACCGCGACACCTCGAATCCACAGGAGCCACGCCGAGGGATCATAAAGAGCAGCGGCTCCGCCTCATATAGCGCCGCGTAAATTCATCAGCAAAGAAGGCAGCTTAATTGTCGACAAGAAAAGTCGAGATTCCGGTGGTAATAGTCGCCGCTTCGTTAGACGCAGAGGTTGACAAACACACCGGAGAGCCGAGATTCGTCCGCCTCGCTTTTTGCCGGTCCTCCTCCTCCTGCCGGCGTCTCGTTTTCTCGTATCGGAAAACAATTTGAACCTTCGCACCGACGCGAAAGAAGCCTGCGATTCTCTCTCGCCGGGAGTATCGACAATCCGTTATTAATATCCTCGCCTTTATTTCCGTAATGCTCGTAGATTCGTCAACGGGCCGTGCGCGATATATATATGTATAACTCGGCGGGCGCTCTCTCTCACTTATTTCCGTTGATGTGTTTATTATTATTGTGCGAAGGTGGCTTCTCGCGCCCGACGCCGGAGGGAGCCCCCGGCTTTCCGGCGCAGTCAATTGGGTGAACGCGCCTTTTGTTCGGGAAAGTCGAAGGCGCGATGGATTGATAAATTTACGGATGATATCGGAGTGCGCGAAAAAAATTAATAATAACTTTGTAAGAAATGTTACTGTGCTGTTTGGTAAATTTTCCTATATTTACAGTAAAATTCCCTAAACTTTACTGTATTGCTTGGTAAATTTTCCTTACAAAGTATGACAATTTTTTTGCTTTGGACAGTCTGTGGTTGCCTCACCAGGCAGTACGGTAATTTTTACTTAACTTTTCCCTCAGCGTATACACCATTTGACATTCGACGCCGTTCCAACCCGAGCCTCGAACCCGATTTAACCGGCCAATTCCCGCGCCACATCCCCTCGCACACAGTGTATTTCAGCAAACCGCCGCCCAGAGACCGTCCGCAACGGTTCGAAAAGTCTCGCGGCTTGACAGGCAGCCCTCTCGCATTAGGCTTCGACGCGCACTTTAGACGGCTCATCCGAGTGGAGAGGCAGCCAGCCTCTCGTCGGCAGCAGCAGCAGCGGAGATTCCGCCGCCAAGAGGAGCTTTCGGCTTATCGATTCCCGGCGCGTATAAGATCGATTCCTTTGCCGCGCTTACACGTGTTTCCCTCCCCCCCCCCCTTCCGCCCCCGAGGCGGCCTGAGCGAAATTATTCGAGCCAATCGTTCCGAAGCGATTCGCCAATCAATTAGCACTTCGGCAAGCCTTTCGAGGCTGCAAGCTCCCTCGGGCCCCTTCTCCGTATAATGGCTGTATCGGCAGCGCGAGAGAGAGAGAGAGAGAGAGCTGTGTACATTCCCGGCGCTCGAGGTGTTCAAGGATGAACGTCCCTTTAATGCGTAATTCCGCCTGCTCCTTCTCGCGACTCTCGCTTCCGCAGCTCGAGTGCGAGAAGCGGGTTCGAGGCTCGATTTAAGTGCCCCCTTCTCCCGACAGACGCTCGGGAATTAACGCCCCGCCGGCCGATTGAAGGGCTCGACGGGCCGGTTTTTCAAAGGGAGGGATTGTGCTGAGCTGCTTTCTACTTGGAATGCTTTTTGTGCTTTCTTCTGTTTGCGTTATTAGGTAAAGATTGTTTTGAAAGATGGCATGTTCAGTATGCAAGAAATTTACTTGCGTTCATAAATAGAAATGAAAGTTTGTTAAAAAATGAAATTGTTTCATTAATCTAAAATCTAAAATTCACAAAAAGCTGTAGCTTCGCGGGTATCGAGCGGCGTATTTCAGTTTAAAAGTCAATGAAATTCCGTTCGCTCGTTTTTATATCGGATTCCTATCCGGGAGGGGACAGAAAATAATTACAAAAATTAATAAACCGACACGTTTAATTACGCCAATCAACAGGCGCTTTCGAGCTGACCGCAATAAATCCCAGCCCTTTCCGCGCGCGCTTCTCTCTCTCCGTTCGCCCCATTAGTTCCTTTCTCGCCCTGCAGCGCGGCGGCAAAAAGCGAGAGCCGACAGTAAAAAAAAAAAAAAAGAAAAAAAAACTGTTTACCCGCCACCTATCCCCCTTTTTCCGGGTAAACAATAAGCCTCCGTCCCTCCAATATATGCACATGGAAATACTCGTTCCCTCCTGTCGGCTCTTGGGCGTTATTAAAAATTGTTAATTGATTTCCTTTGAATGAAGAGCCGCGCTCTCCTCGCCTCGGCGGCGCATTGATTATTCCCTCTTTTTCGACGGGGGCGCCAGAGAGAGAGAGAGAGAGGAAGAGGGGGCATCGAGAGCTTTGCCAGTCGCGCCTTTGCTCGGGGCCCGGGCTGACAACCTTGAAATTGCTTAGTTTGCATTCGCGCATCGGAGCACAAAAGCGGCCTTTTAACCGGTGCGCGCGCCCCTACACGCATACGCGACACAGTCGAACATCGTCGCGTCCCTCCGCGCGCGGGGCTTTTATACGTATATACGTTCTTTGTGCCGAATCGAAATTCGGCGATAAAGTGCAAGCAGCGCCGTCTCTACGGCCGGATGAGTTAAGGCGAAAAAGGCGAGGGTGGGCGACAAAGGCCGGGAGCGGGGGGGAGAACGGATTTCAATGGAAATTCGGCCGGGCGCTTTTATTGGCCCGAGGGCCCCCGCATTTCGAATGTCTTGGCGCTACGGCAAAGGAGAGTCTAATCGGGTAAGACGCGGCCCTAATGGCCCCTCCTGACAGGCCACTCCCCGGTAGCTCTCTGCCTGCCGCTTCCACTGGCAGTCCGAGGGAGAATGGAGAATCTGCATAATCGCGAGGGGGGGACGAGAGAGAGCCGATTCAATTGCGCGCGTCCTTCGCCGGGGAGGAGTAACGCGGTGCAGCTACTCTCCGGGACAGAGAGAGAGAGCGTTATTCTCGTGTAATCGGAAGAGACGAGCGGTGTAATATTTTCGGGGACGACGCCCCGGATGCTGGCTTTGATTGAGGACCCGCAGGGAAATGGAGCCCTTTCGAGATGCCCGTGGAAGGGTGCTTTAGTGGATAAACTCGAGGTTGTTGAATTAAAAGGACATTGATATTAGTGGCCGATTTGAATTAGCTGTAAAAAAATATAGCTGAATATATTTAAGGGGGACGCTTTTTTTAGTGTACTACCCTGTTAAGTAGTACTGCCTGAAAATAGTCAGACCGGAAATCAAACCGCTTATTTCCAACTGTTTTCCTGGTTTATCGATTATTTTATTATTTGCTGTTAATTAATAAATCAATTGCTTAATTTTCCTATTCACTAACATGCAGCTTACGCAAAAAAAAAAAAAAAAAAGATTCCACCCTTTTAACAGAGAAAAAAAAGGAAATCGGCCGCGGCGAAGTAAAAAATCCTCAAGAGCACTTATTCAGCAGCCGAGCATCGAATCGCGGTGGCAACAATTCACGGGAATACACCGTGAGCCGCGTGGAACTCTTTGGAAAAGAAAAATACGGCCCGCGCCGCGCTGCAGCAGCAGCAGGTCAGACTCCTCGCATATCCGCGCGGATTTGAATATAAATTTGCGGATTAACGAACTGCGAGCGGAAAGCGCCGCGGCGCCATCGACCCGTGTAATTCGCGGGCTCAGGCCTCGCGAAGACGATAAGCCCCGTTGCCGCGCGGCCCTCTCGATATACCCCGAGAGCCGCGCGGAAAGAAATTCCGATCGCGGCTGCAACCTCGACCTTACCGCCTTTCTTTTTTTCAATCAGACCTTAATGCGCGGCTGTAATGCGATTTTTTACTGCGCGGAGCGAACGAGGGGAGGGGGGAGGGAGAGCGCCTTGTTATTGGGAACGCGGAATTTTTTGGGTGATTCGTTTATTGCTTTTTGGAGCTCGCTTTTTCGGCGAATGGATCGAGTTTTTTGTGCATTAAGCAGATTAGACAGGTGAAATAATATTTGTAAGGCGGTTCGTTTAGTTTAATTTTGTTTATTGCCGAACTCAAATTACAAGTTTTAAATACGTATATTTTACTGCTTTGTATTGGTAAAAATTCTATAAATATTGCTCAGTAATATATCGATCTGAGAACTTGCAAATGACGTATTTAAACGAATGACTTTGAAAAACGAGCCTTATTTCTTAACAATCTCTCGAAAGAAATCCTACAATTAAGGTCTCATTATAGAATAATTATACTCATTCCTTAAGAACTGCCTCCGCACCAGTCGAGTAAATCCGAAGCCCTTTGCGGACGTCGCCCAAGACTGTTTAATCAAGACGAATATTAAGATTTTAAGGTTCTCAAGGCGGACGATGCAAAAAAAAAAAAAAAAAGAAAAAACAGTCGCGAACTTAAGCGGCGCGCGAATTTATACGCATTAAGCCTGATGCACTCGCAGAAAGCTGCTTCCCCGACCTAATTTCGAAGTTACGGCGCGGCGACGAAAAAGCAGGTCGTTTAATTGGAATAAAGTGCCGGGCTCGCGTAATCTCAGCCGCTCCTCTCCTCGTCGTTCCTCACATTTTTATCTCGAATCCGGGAGGGAGCGACGCTCTCGACGACGGCGGCAGCTCCTTTCCTCGATGCGCCGGGAGAGAAACGCGTCGCGCACTTTGTGCGCGCGTCCGAGAAAAAAAAAACGAATTAGGAGAGCTAAAAAAAAAGAACGCTTCTCCTCGTTACGTGCTTTGAGAAATCTTTCGTTTTATATTCGGCTTCTGCTGACGCGCTTCTTCTCGGGTAGTCGACCGCGCCGTTAATAGTCAAATAAAAATTCATTGTTCGGATAAATTTTAACTTTTATTTATACGCTCTGTGAATAATATTCCTCTTCCTTTCCAATATTCAGCCAGTCGCGTGTATATTTACTTCGACTACTTAAATTCCGTTAACCGCCCTTACTTCCTTTTCAATCAAATCAAAGCTAATTAACCAAAACCTACACAAAATACATCCCGCTCCAGGCATCGATTTTCCCCGCCGAGCCCCCCAAGACTTCAATCCAATTCCCGCGATTACAGCCGCATAAATAACGAAATCTCGGCGTAACTCCTCGCTCAACTCTCGGCGCGAGAGAGAGTGAGCAGCGAAAAGCTCTCGGCCCCGGGATTTTTCCCGGCGAGTCAAAGATTCGCCTTCGCCGGGCGACGGCGGCGGCGTCGCGTCGCCGCGCGGTGATTCAACGCGTCGTTCCAGACTGGCGTCGATCCTATCTCTCTCTCTCTCTCCCTCTCTCTCGCTCTCTCTCTCCCTCGGTCGGACTAAGCCCCCGGCATTGTATCTGTCGCTGCGAAGTATTTGCAGGCGACTGTACAGAAACCCAATTTAGTCTGCGGTCGACTAATCCCGTCCCCCTCTCCCTCCGCGTAGTCGTCAGTCGATAGCTCTCTCTCTCTCTCTCTCTCGCTGCACGGCTCTATCCGGCTCTCAGGCATTCCTGCGAATCGCCTAAAATTATCCGAGGATTCGTATAAGCGACGCTCGGCGGTGGCTGCCGGTAAAAAGTTACGGCTGTATAATTGAGTTGGAATCGGGAACGGGGTGTTTTGTCCTCGTCGATTGCTGTCGGATCGTTTGTCGGGGGGTGTATACGGTCGGTATTGTCTTTTCGGATGCAAGCCGATGCGGAATGTTTTATCGGACTCTGTTTGGGAGATGAGACGCGTGCTTTTAATGCGCTGAAGAATGATAAGTGCGGTGGAGCAGCTTTGAGCGAAACTTTAAAGCACGAAAGGATATGTCATTTTGTTTTCTTTACCACTTTATATTAGAACTTAATCGCACCTACTTTTTTCTCGAGCAACAAATTTTAATCGCCAAAATTCGTACCATCCAATGCTCCATCCACGATATTAACACTTCAGCGAGAAGTAAAAAAAAAAGGCGGAGAGACTCGAATCGCGAAGTTATACAGATGCCGGAAGCCCTCCGCGGCTGTGGAGGAGCATAGTTCTCGCTACTGCACTAAAAATAGTTTCCCAACAATTTCTGGTTAATATTTCAGTATCGGTGCGAGTGGAGTTCGAAATTTATATACTTATCCCACTTGTGAGCATGCGAAATTTCCCGCCGAAATTTCTCATCGGAATCGGGGATGAAGCTTAATCGCCGTCGCGTTTTTCGACACACTCAAGAACATATTAAGTCTCGATTAAACGACGAGGGTAATGACTTTATTCAATTATAGCACCGAAGAGATGAAATTTTCCGTTCCGTTTATAAACCGCCTCTGCATTATCAAATTCCGCTTATCGAAAGAATATGAAATAATCAACTTTCGCGGCGGCAATTCGCAAAATTATCCGTTCCACCGCTGCCGGCTGCGCGCGAACATTTTAATTAACCCGATTACCCAATCAAGAAACTCGCGAAAATCCGCCCGTCTTCCTCTCTCGCCCGTCACGCTTAATTTGCATGAGGGAAAACAGAGGCGGCGGCCGCTCCAAAAATCACGGCGACAAGCCCGCATTACCCGCAAAGTACCTCTCGCCGCCTCTCCATTTACTCGTGCCGGGTCGAGTAATGCGGCAAAAATGTACTCCTCCGGGAGCGTCACTCTCTTAGGCAAGTTTTCGATTCTCGGGATCAATCCTTATCTTTTATGCGTCGCGGCTCCGGCGCGCGAACTTTTGTCTCCCTCCTCCTTCTCTCTTTATCCCGACGGAGCCGCCGCCGCAGCCGCTGCCGCGCGGCCAAGTTAAACGAAACAGTTTCTCGCCGCGGCGCGCACGTCGTAATCAAAGCTATTTGGGAAATGAAGTCCCGGCTCCTCGACGGATATTATGGAAATTTGCTCGGGAGTAAGTCGGCCCCGGCTGTTTGCGCTCCTTACGCGCCCCGTATTTTTCTTTATGCGCCGCGAGATTTCCCCGAGGCGCGGCGCCGCGACCCGTTAGTTTCTCCGTCGCGGTCCCCCCGACATTTTTGCGGGCAAGTTTCGCGCGCCGCTAAATTTTCGGTAATGCCGCCGCCGCGGCGGCTGGGTGCGCACACCTCCGCGACGACGGCTGGCTTTCGACGCCCGCGGGGGGAGAGGGACTGAATTGGATGTGTCGCCTGACGAAAAGTTCGGGGATTCCGGGGAGAGGAGAGAGAGAGAGCTTTTTTGCCGGGCTGAAAATACCTGACTTCTTTCGAGTTTACATTGCTCGTGTGTGAGTCATATTTCTACTTAAGTACTTTTTTAAAGTAAGCTGCGGAAACTTTCTTTTTCAGTTACTTTTGTTCGGCGGGGTGATATTTTTTTTTTTTTTTTTTAATTCAATTTTAGCTCGCTTTTTTGATATGCAAATTTTCGGGGATTGGAAGTAATAATGATGGTTGGCATATTAATCGTAGACGAAATAAATTCTTTGTTTCTTTGTTTTGTAAATGCTTGTTACAACTTAGCTTGAAAACTTTTTATATGCGCTTGCTCATTTTTATTTCCGTAATTTTATTAGGAAACGCAAATTAAAATTTATCCGTGTACCGCGGCGAATAAATTTTATTACAAAACCATAATTATTTTATCTACAACTCGATAAAAAAAAAACTCCTCGAAACATAAAACATGAATAAACATTCGACATTAAAAAAAAAATCAGTACCGTAAAAACAGCAACCCCCGAGATCCCCGAAAGGATTCCCCCAAAACGATCGCAATTAAAAAAACAAAAAAAAAAAGAATCCACCCCGTAACGAATGCATCCCCCCCCCCCCCCCCAACAAATCGCTCCTCCCAGCGCAAAAAGGAGTCATTCAACCCGTTCGCCGTCAAAGTTTCCTCGAGGCGCGTGGCGGCGCGCTATGAATAACTCGGCTCTCCTTTTCAGGCCGGCTTTTTTCCGCCGACTGAGGCCGCCGCCGCCGCCGCCTCCCTCTCAATGCGGCTACCCGATCGTTACAAAGTTTCGGCTCACCCCCCTCCGCGTCGCGCACAGAGCACAATGTCCTTTGAATTCGGAGCCGCGACAAAGGTGCCGAGAGAGGCAGTGTAATCTAAAGTTCGCGGGCCCGATTAAGCGGCGCGCGACTTGGCGTGTAACTTGCCCCCGACGGCGAGACGCGCCGCGGCGTTATGTTTTTCGATCATTCTTCCGGGACGAGCTTCTTCGCGACTGGAGGAACGCGATCCGCGGGGCAGAGGCCGCTCGGGGCGACCGAGGTTCTTCGGGTGTTTTTTTTGGTTTGCGGAAGTTGGCGTGCGTGTGTCGAGAATTTTGAAACCGCGGCGGTTATGTTACTTGGGAGGTAAAAAGCATGAAGATTGAGATTTGAATAAAACACGGAAGAGCAAATAATTCAATGAAAAGGAGAGATGTTTGTCCTCCCCTTGAACTAAATCCCGACTAAAAGCGCCTACCAGAAGCGCTAATACACTCGGCATTCCCGGCGAAATTACACGCGAAAGCTACCCTCAAAATAAGTAAACAATCCTCTACTCTCTCTCTCTCTCCTGCAGCTCCGCGAAAGCCAATGCACATAAAAATTTCGTTGATTAACACGAAAGCGGCGGCACAGAGAGCTTCTCGCGGAATTTCCAGTCGCATCCTCCTCGCGGCGCTCTTCATTACCCAGCACTTTATACCGGCGGCACTTTCGCCTCCGCCTACCTTCCCTCTTCTTCCACTTCCTTTATAAAGCGGCGCGTTATTATTATTATTACCGCGTTCGTGTGTGCGCCGCCGTAAATTCAGACCGCCTACCGGCGCGGGAGAATCCAAGCGAGGAATTTATCGGTCGACGGTATACATCGGCCCCCCCTCTCTCTCTCTCTCTCTCCCGCTGAAAGGAGGGTGCAGAGGAGGAGGAAAAAAAAACAACTCCGAGGGAGAGAGAGAGCGTCTTATGCATTTTTCGAGGTGTGTATTTGCATGGCAGCGTGCCCGGAGGAATTTGCCGGCGCCGCCGTCGCGCGCGAGGGGGAATTACATTTTTCGCCGGGCGCCTTTGCCGAGGGAGAGCGTTCGAGTTCGCAGCCCCGCGACGATGCAGTAAACGCTTTTGCGCCTTTTTAACGCGGGGGCTAAGCTCTCTTCCTCTCTCTCTCTCTTTCCCTGCGGCCGGAGGAGGAGGCGAGAGAAAGCGAGAGAAATTTCGGGGGTATATAAGGTAATTGCGCTGATGGCTAATTCGATGAGTGTGTATGACGTTAGCCTTTTGGGAGGGAAAAAGAGGGGCTTTGTTCCTGGGCTTTGAATTTAAGGAATTTCGAATTTTCGGGGGAGTCAAAGTAGAATATACACGTTGATTGCGACGTTTTAAAGGACGCTTTCGGGCGGTAATCGGGGACCTGGTTAAAGTATAATTAATTTTATGTACTAGATTGTCATTAGTCTATATTATTATACCGTTAATCGTTTGTTCTTTGATGCATAAATTAATTCCGGATTAATTATAAATTCTAAGCTGAATCTAATTACAAGCGTTTGATGACGCTCATCATGAATTATGTGACGCGAAAATCTTTGATGCCATACATAATTATTAGACGGAATATTAAAGACTCTATTACCGCCTTCAAATCCAGTTTATTAAAACTTCGTCCCCCGCATACACAATTATAATTTCCCGCCCAACTAAATCTGCATTAAAACCCGTTTAAAAAAAAAACAAAACCAAAATCGAATCACGTCAAACCCCAAAACAATCACCCGCGAATCAACTCCGCGCGAACTCCCCGCACGCGGCGACGATACATCCCGCGCTTTGTTAAAATCCAGCAGCTTCTCAATATGCCTCGGAGGCAGCAGCAGCTCGCCCGATAACTCAGAGCCGAGAGAGAGCCAACAAACCAGTCCCCCCGTCCCCCCGCCGCGATCGCGCGGCAACTGGCTTTCGTTCGGGGCAGCAGCAGCGGCGGCGAAGCCTCTCGCGCGCAATGTAATCGGCGAAAGTTCGCCGGAATTATCCGCCGCGCCGCGAGGCAGGGAGAGCCCTTAGATTAGTCTTATCGCGCAATTCGCGGCCGCGCGCGCGACCCACTTGACTCCCTCGCCGCAGAGACTCTCGCGCAACTCCGCCGCCGCTGCTGCTGCTGTACCTCGGCGGCGTTTAGCAGGAATTCCGGATGACTGGCGGCCGAGGCGCGTTGGAGTTGGGCTGAGGGAGGATTTCGAGTTGGCGGGATGACTGATTTTTTTGGGGGGGAAGGGTCTCTCGTTGGTGGTGAGGAATTTTGAGGTGGGAAGGAAGCCTTGCGAGGGTAAAGATCGAAGTTTTGCTAAATGGGCGAAGAAGTGGGTTTCGAGGTGAGGGTCGAAAGGCTTTGGAAATTATTTTAAATATGGAAATAAATCGAGGATAGTTGAAGCATTAATTATACACTTTAAATATCGCTAGACGGATGGAAATTATCAATGTATTTTTGACGCTAAATGAAAAGCAGTCGAACAGGTTGAATTGGCAGTGGTTTTTTGTATTTTTATTGAAAATTAAATTTATAATCGACAGTTCTTGCGGAGAAGTTTATCTTTGGAAATCATTCTTCTGGCTTTAGATTCTACGATTAAATAACGATTGTAAATCGAGTTTAATTGACAAGACTCAATTCAAGTTTTAAGTGAACGAAGTATTAACGATTTTTACAACTGCGTTGTTCATAAATTTATCAAGAAATTTCCTAGACTCTTTAAATACAAGTTCAAAATTCTACACAAGAAATTGTAACTGTACTAACCATCAATAACTTCCTACAAATTCCCAAAAAGAAAAACTACAAAATAAACTCACAAAACCCTCCACATTAAATTACCGTCAATTACTCCGCGATATTCTCCTCCCCCGCAAACCGCGCACCTCCCTCGCGACAAAAGCAACAGCCTCCGCGGACGTCTGAAAAACGCGCCATAAATATTTGCATTCTCCCGTCGCGCGCTGCAGGCAGTCGGGCAGGCAGTCAGTCGCTCTCTCGGCCTCGACAGCCTCGGCGAGATAAGGTGGCAGCCAGTCGTCGGGCGCGCACCATTTGTTATTCGATTAAAGCGCGAGTCGAGGAGAGCCGCCGCTGACGCGAATTCCTCCGAGAAATAATGCCGCCGCTCTCGCGAGGAGGACGAACGGCGCCGGAATTCTCTGCCGAGAGGGGGAGAAAATTAATATGCGCCGCGAGGCCCTAATTGCGCGCGGGGATAAAAGCCGCGTTGGCAGGGATCGCCGATTTTACGGGGGTAAATAATCTCTCTCTCGGATGCTGGCAGTCGACGGGCGGCTTCTTTTCGGGATTTCTTCGGGGGCTTCGTCCGAGCGACGTATGTGTTTGCTCGGCGGAGGTTATATTCGGTCGAAGGACTGGATTGTAGGCGAAAATATTGATTCGCTTTTCGGGGAAAAGGTTCATAAAAATTTTAGATTGGAAAAGTGGGTTTATTCCGCGATTGTTACGGAGATATACGGAATTTGTGTACACGAGCGTTTTATTTCATCAAGCACCGATAAAAATTTTTGTCGAATTAAGCCGTCGTCGCGGGAACGAATCGACAAAACTCGCGAAATTTCGAAATGTAGTTCGTAAAAATTTTTTTATACTTTTAAGCGTTGATAGGTGTTTGATGTTTGACGGCTTTCGAATATCGGTGGTTATACAGTTGTATTTCAGAATGCGTACCTGGTAATCGCCGCAATCAAGAGGCGTAACTAGACGCTTTTGTGCAAAGTGCCATTACACGAGTATACTCGATATTGCCATTCGAACAATGTAATCAGAGTCGATACAATATTTTTCGAAAAGCGTAATACCCGCCGCTGGCAATAAAAGTAGTATATACAAAACTTTTTTGTAATTCGCGCAATTTGCGCGACGACCCGATTATTATAAAATATGATCGCTTGTCGAGTCGGTCCCCTTTAACGTTTGGCAATCGCGAAATTCGCACCGTAATGCAATAACAGTGATATTTAAACAACTATATCACATTACGACTCTCTGCACCGAGAAATATTACCTTTAAATTACCGAGATCTGCTCGAACGATACTCCCGGCCTTTCCCATTGTCGACGTCAACACCGGTTAAAGCAGCTTGAAACGATGGAGTACCATCCAGAGGCACGGCTGCGAAGAAATGAAAGGTCGTTTAGATTCGATAAACGAGGAGGCTTCAGATAAATTTGGAATTAAAACGTTGAGCCTTTTTGCAGCCTGCTGATTAAATCTGGCAATTATATCGCGTTCTGAAATAACGCAGCTTTATTAACTTGAATTCTCGTGATTTTAAATTTTATCATATAATTTTCGCGTTGAATTGACTTTTAAAGGATCGCTTAACCCTCAAAATTTTCTCGTATTTTTAATCCTCCCCCCAGAAGCATTATTCAAACGGAAAACATACGCGGTCGCCTAATAAAAATCAACCCTCCAAAATCCCGCGAAAAGCCAAACTTCTCCCGGCGAAGAACAGCCCTCAGCCCGGCGAGAGCACATAATAATCCACTCCGCGTAAAAAGCCGCAGCTCCATCAGCGCTTGGGGGGTGGAGGGGGGGGGGCAGCGATTACTCGAGCTTGCGCTTCGGCCGAGGCGCGTTGCGGCGCGTCGCTTAAAGCTGTCCTGAAATATCAGCCGCAAACATCCCATTTGGAGGCGGCGGCGCTGCGCCGACGTTTACGAGGCAGCCAGGCCGCATTATAAGCTCGTAATATCGATTAAGCGGCGTGTATACGCGCGCACCGCCGCCGCTCTCGTACGTATATACTCTCGGCCCCCGTAAAATCGGCCCCGCGCGCGCGCCTTCGGTGTGTCTTGCGGCCGAAGCCGCGCTGCTCCTCCTAACGGCCGGACGTTTATATACGCGCTCGCGCCTATATCGCGGCCGCTAAAGTGGATTACCCCGTTGCGCGCGCGCGGGCGGGGAGGGCGCAAATCGAATCATCGGTAGCCCCGAGACGAAGTTACGCGGGGTGGAGGGGGAGGACCCGTCGCCGCTCGTTTCCCGGCTACGTCCGATTTTTGCCCCCAGGACTCGGGGTTCTCCGGGGACGAGGCGCGACTGCTGAGTTTTCTGATGTATCCGAGGGAGGACGAACGACTTGACTCCGAGGTTTTTTAGCGACTCGCGAAAACGGGCGAAGTTTGGGGGTGAGTGACGGATAATTGAGTGGATTTTGTTTGATTTTTTGCGAGGTTTTGGAATGAATTCCGTATGTTTCTAGTCTATTGCGTTCTAATTTAAGCTTAAACTACATTTTATTTTCGGACTTTATTATCTTATATAAATTTCCCCCTCGTTTTCGATATCGCCTTTATTTATGGCTCGCAGGAATACACGTAAATTATCGATTGCGCCAAGGTCTGCTTTAAATAGTCGCTCATTACGCATAAAAAAAATTCACTTTAAAAAAAGTGAGCCGAGGTAAACGCGGGGATTCTTCGTCAGTTTGCAGGCAGTAAAGTTTATAGTTGCAGAACTGCAGTATCGGCCGCTGTGAACATCTGTGCGCCGCGCATATTCCTAATTTGCTCGAGTTCGTCGGCGTTCCTGGAAAATCGCGGGGAAGGGCTCCAGTTGACCAAAAGCCAACCGCGTTCAATTCCTGTAACAGATAATTCCCCGCGAACTTTCCGCCTTGGACGAACTTTGGCCCTTCCCTCCCCCCCGCGGCTCGCTTTGTTATAGGAAATTCATTAATAGCCCCCCCTCCCAAGACGCTTTTGAATAATTATAATCGACTGATTGTGTTGCAAACAAACAAAGCTCCCGATAAATCAGGATCCTTTTGCTTCTCTCTGGCCGCGTTTGAGGAATTTCGGTTTGTCGGCCGGTGCATTTAAATCGCTTTGGCGGAGGGGAATGATTACGCGATTAGTCGAATTTTCGTGACAATCCGTTAATGAATCACTTCGATCGAAACTTCACCTGATACAATTGTTCCTAATCCAATCCAATTCTCGAACGACGGAGCCGGAAAGCTGCTTTGAGAGGTCCAATAATCGGACTTACCTTTGATAAAAGGGTAAAAAACCGTAAAAAAACTCTTGGAAAATTTGATTAGTTCGCGTCTGTCTTTCCTAAGTTTATAAATCAAATATATATCGGCGCCTTGCGAGTAAAATATGATTTATTCTCTTATATATTTTCGTTACTGTTGCCAAAAACCAACTCTGACGTCATTGCCAAAAAAAAGAAACCCATTTTCTTTCTTCATAAACTAGAAACAACACGTAGAGAATTCTCCGAAATAATTACACGCGCCGTAAATTTCTCGAAAAAACTTTTCATTTTGATACATCTCCCCCCCCCCTCCATTGTGACGCGAGCAGCAACAAATTCTCCGCTCCTCGAAAAAAGCCTCCCGCGAAAAAACATTAATTCAATCAAGCACAGGAACACTTTTCCCTCCCCGAGCGCGTCTCTCTTTCCTCCTCCTTCCAAAAAAAAAAAAAAAGAAAGAAAAAAAACTCGGCCACAAAACAAGCCCTTATACAAAAGGCCACCACACCGCCGACAATCGCGCGGCCCGCTCGACATTCACTTCAGCGCCGCATCTCCGGCGATAAAGTAGTCAGCGGCGCATTGTTAACTCGGCGTCGGCGGGGTCTTAAGTGACGGGGAAAAAGGGCCCTCGTCAAAAAGTTCAAACACTCCGCCGACATTAGAGGGACGCCCGCGCGCTCGACAAAAAAAAAAGGCGGCCGCCCTCCCTCTCTCTCTGTCTCTATTGACTCTCGGCGCGCGAACCCGAGCGAAAAATGTCCTCTCTCCTCCCTAAAAGCTTTTCTCCATTCCGCGACGAGGATTGTCGTATTAGTTTAATTTCCAGAGACTAGGGGGGAGAGGCTTTGTTTTGTCGGAGAGCGGAGCGCGCGCGCGCGACTTTTTGCCGGACGCACTTGAGCTTAAGCGCTCTCGAGAGGCTTTTAGAGGGTCTTGAAATTGATACCTTTGCTTGGAATTTTTCTCTTTTTCGATTTGCATGGCCGAGAGAGAGAGAGAGAGTCGTCGAGCTTCTCCGCGACTCCCGGATTTCGGGAGAGCGGATTTAACGTCCAAATATTTGAGGCGATCCGATCCCCCCTCCTTTGTGCTTTGGTAATTAAGTTAAAAAATTGACGGCGAGAGAAAGTGGGCACTTAATTTCGCCGGAATTAACACTCATGGCTCGCGAATTACTACCCATTACCGTAAATTAGCGAGAACGACGGGACCGAATACGCGGCGGCCGCGGGGAGAGAGAGAGCTCGAAGCGAAGCGTAATATTCAATCAACGAATAAAAGTGGCCGGTAAATTTTTTTTCATAAGGCCCTTAAACTCCGGCCCGGTAAAAATCACTCTCACGATCCTGAAACTAACGCGTAACATTATTATACCCTTAAAAAAAAAAATTCTCTTTATACCGCCGCGCCGGGCCATCAAACTTTTATTTATCTCGCCTATGAAAAACTACGCTGAGCTCCCGCCGCGAGCGGCGCGCGGCCACAAAATTTCTGATGGTTTTAATCGTAAAACGTGGCGGTGGAGCGTCGCCGGGCATCAATAATTTTAGGAGGGGCAGAAAAAAAAGAAGAGGAGAGGAAGGCTGTTGCATCCGCGCCGGCCGACGGAAAAACAATTAGCCTAAGTGAATCGAGCCTGGCGTTCTTCGCGTGTATGGAGAGAGGCGTCCCTTTTGCCGCGGCGGACAAAAAGCTTCTCCTTGGGGTTCGAGGTAGTTCTGCCGCTGTTTGGGTAGTTTCTTGGCGGTACGAGTTTCGTAAGTAACTTTGAGGATTACTTCTTAATAACGTTGTAAGATTTATGTGCTTCTTTGTGCGAAATTATTAACTGGCGAGTTAAATTACGAACGTTGGGCGAATGCACAATTTTCTGAATAGTTTAAATCGATGATTCGAGTGACTGACGAGTGATCGCGAAAAGCGAAGGGATTGTAAACTAACCTAAATCTTTAATTATATTCAACAGAATTTTTGGTTAATTTGATAGAATTCGCGGTTAATTTGACAGAGTTTCCGTTAAGTCAACAATTTTGTTTGTTAAATCAATATAGAAATTCTGTCAAATCAGCAGAAAATGCGACTGTTTCAACCACCATTTTTCCGTGCATAAAAGCCACTAAAAGAAATTTCGAAACATCAAGTAGATAAAGCTGCACACTCCAACCGCATGTTCACATCGCGCGCGGCATTACACAGTGACGTCATTATTCAAAAGCCGAGGGTACGCGACTCACCGTCCCGCTTGTTACCCGGGACTTACGCGCTATTTACCAACTTTTAAAACCGACCGTCTCCCGAACCCTAAAATATCATACTCCGACGGCTCATCCACTTCAGCCGCCCAACGACTTTATAAACTTTCGAACGGGATTACACCCCTCGCTCCGCAAGCGTATCAAGCGGCTTAAAACGCCGGGGAATCCGATATGGCGTTTCCAAGGTGTCCGCCGGTCGAAAAAGGCCGCCGGGATAAAAAGGGGCGAAAGCGGCCCCCGCGCGCAAACACACACCACCACTCCGCGGAACGAGGTCACGCGGGCGCGGGCCGAGTTTCATTAGCCGCTGTGTTGTGTCCGGGCGCGTTTTAACGCCGTCTGGGAATATTATCAAATTATCGGAGGGGGGAGGCGCAGCTCGGGTTTATGTACACACGAGCCGACGCACAATGGGGCTCCGAGTCTTTGGACGCGACCGAATGTACGCCGCACGCAACTTGTTGATTCTTTCGCGGGGATTATGAATGGCCCCCGACGGGGTTTAATAACGTTAAGAGGCATTTTTGAGGAGGCCGCGATATGCTTTGTTCGCGCGGGGATTTAGTGTGTTCGGAAAAATGCACTTTTTGCGGCCGGTTAAAGGGGACTTTTTATGCGGATTTTGCGGAGGGGTTGTATTATTAATTATGTTTAATGGCAATTTGCTTTACTTTCATAAATAAAGTATAAAATTGCAGAGTGTCGTTGTTTAAAAATTTAGGTTCGTTATCATTAACATTGTAAAATCAGCCAGATTTACCCGTCATTTCACGAGGATTCAGTGATAAAGCCGTCGTTTTTGCGAATAAGTTTGATAAATTTACTGCGCGCAACGCGCAGAATAAATTCGTAAATTATAAAACAAAAGTAAAACACATCTCGCATTAAATTCTCCCCAAACTTCAATCACTCAAAAAAGACCAACATATCGACGCCGCGTTTAAAGTTTTCCCGCTACTTACAAGTTCCGCAAAATCATATTTACCCCAAGTTTTGCTACACCAGTCAAATAAGTTAAAACAAACATTCGGCCCGGGCAAAATTCGGCGCGCGAAATAAATTCCGAGTCGAGGTGTTAGTTCGAAAGATAAGGTTCGCGTCCCCGAGTCCGAGCAAACGAGTTCGTAATCTTTAGTCACACTTTCATAGTTGGAGCCCGCAGAAATTCCCCCCGATGTTATAAGAGAGTCGGTCAATTTACTCGGAGTTTGTATTCTTCGCACGTCCCGGCAGCTGGAACTAGACAAATTGACTCCCGCCGTCTTGCATTACTCGTCCTCAATCTACCTTGCCCCGAGTTGGCGCGGAATCTTTATAAGTCTCGGGGATAATCGCGTATCTTTTGACCAATCATTTGACTTTTGGGGGGTGAATTTGGATTTAAACGTTTGGTATAAAGAAGTCATTTTTGGGTAATCGGGAAAACTTTGGTTGTTGGCTTTAGATGACATTGGATGAAAAAATGTTAAGGTTGGAATTAAATTAACAAATTATTTCATTTTTGGAATTCGTTTTGTTCAGAAATTAGTTTGAAATTACCAATGTAAAGGTGTATTATTACGAGTAATAATACACCTTTATGAGTAATAATTCACCTTCATGAGTAATGCATTCGACTATTATTATTAACCAGTTTAAAATTACAAATTTTACATCTGTGAATTTCTATAGAGGTAACTTAACTTAAATTAAAGACTCTGTCGAGTTACTTAGCAATTTGCAAATAATTCGTACTAAATTATTACACTTGCATAAATTTGTAACGAAATACTTAAAACAGCCCTTTCCCACCCTTCGACTCAAAATCCACAATTCGCAAAGTCACAGCGCAAAAAAACCAGAACGCACCCGAGCTCCGTAAAGCAGTCGGCGCAGCTCGCGCAACACCTCATTTCCTTAGAAAAAGCCCCGTCGTCGCCGAAAAGAAGCTCTCTCGCATCCGATTACCCGCCGCGGGAATCCGAGCGCGCGCGACTCGCGTAAGCAGAAGTAACGAGTATCGGGATCCCCGCGAAAAGTCGGCTAACTTATACAAAAGAAGAAAAAAAAAGCGCCCGTCAGCTCCTCCGCGCGGCAAATCCCCGCGAGCGGAATTCCTTTTTTTCCGCCGAGAGCCCGGCGGCGGCGTCTTCTTCGCGACGAGCTCTCTCCCCCCCAAGCCGATTAGGAGGAGGATTTCACGCGGCGCGCCGTGAATTCGCGGAGTAATTGAATCCCCGGCAAGTCTGATACGCTTTAAATAATGACGAGACGGGCCCCCGGTGCGCGTTTTGATGTATGTTTGCGCGCCGGCTGCGAGGAGTGCGTGTAAGCGGCTTAGGAGGCAGTGTGCACGCCGCTTCGTCGCCGTCGTCGTCGATGATAATGCGATTTGTTTCGCAATTATTTTGAGGAACTACTTGCGCCTGTAATTGGGAGGATGGGAATGAAAGGGGAGCTTCGCCGAGGGAGGGGGACTATTCAGATGCTAATGTGCATTTGAAGAATCGGTGCGTGCTTTTAAGATTACTTTACGAACGAGAGCTTTTGCTGAAAATTGGAATTTCGCTTTAAATTTTTTAAAATAAATCCTCGTTTCATTCGATTTTTTAATATCTCGCCGAGAGACGAATAAAATTTTGAAAAATCACCATCAAAGTATAAATTATCGCACGACAAATGAACAAAAGAGCGCGCAAAACCCGCGATATAATACCATAATTAAACACAATTAACTCCCCGCGGGGCATCGACGAGTGGCGGCGCGGCTCTCATCGCGTAATTTGAATAACCAAAGGGTATGCAAATGCCCCCGATAAACGAGAAGGGTATAGAGAGACGCGGTGGCCGCATTAAAAAAAAAAAAAAGCGCGCGCGCGGCTCCTGGAATAAAAAATTTTACCGCTCGATCCGCGACAGAGAGAGAGAGAGAGACCGTTATTTACGCTCGCCGCATCAGCGTAAAGCCGCGTCGATGGCGAAATTAAAAGGGAAACAAAACCGCACTCTGCGCCGTATATACGGTATCAGCCTTAAAATCCGGGTCAGCTTTCGTTTTCGATTCCAATTAAAGAAAAGCAACCGGCGGAGATCTAAATCGGGGCGTAATTAGGTGCGCACGTGTGCGACCTTGCAGTCTTGCTCTCGTGTGTATATATCCGCGCACCCGATGAACAAAGGACCGCGCCGCGAAAAAAGCGGCGGAGGAGGAGGAGGAAATCCGAGACTGAAAATGAGATTGTAATCCAATTAAAAGTCGAGGCTGGCCTGTGGCCCCTCCCGGAAAACTGGGTTTCGGGAGTAAATGCGCGCGAGTCCGGGGGGTGGCCGGGGAATTAAGGGAAAATGCGTGAAATTGGGACGAGTTCGAGAATCGGCTTAGCGGCGGAGTTACGGTCGCGCAGCTGCTTTTCACGTGCGGGAGAGGGGGGCGGCCCTCGTCATCCTTGTCGCTGATTGCTTATCGGCTTATCGCTCTAAGCGCGTTACTTCCCGCTGCTTCTTCTCCTCGATCGAGAGAGAGAGAGAGAGAGAGAGATCGCACTCGATCCCGGGGAGGGACGATCGATCGCCGCGTGTTTTTGCGCTCCAACAACTTGAGAGAGAGAGAGAGAGATGAGTTATCTTTACTTCGGGCTTTCGTCCGGAGATCGTTATCCCGCGGCTAATGCTGGAATTTCGGACTTAGTCCTGTTCGATAAGAAGGCCGGACTGCTGTTTTCTTGTTTTCTTTTTTTTTTATTCGGGGATTTGACTTTTAATTTATTTCGGTGCCGCTCCGGTGAGGCGGACGGAATGTTTATTGGAGTGGAAAAATGGCTGTTTTAGCGGTGATTGGGGTATATAATAAGAGTAGCTTTGCGCTTCGGTTTTGCGGAAAGTTTCTAAAGACGAATTTTGAACCAGCAATAATAACTTTCGCATGTGCGGGAGGTGTATTATTGATCCCGCTCATAAAACGGATTGATTTACACCCTTGCAGGGCGACGCGCCTCTCAAAACCGCCGAATAAACCCGCCGTGACACGCCGGACGTTTTTATGGGGAAATTTCATTTTCCCGCCGTCGCAAATTCCTCGTTCCCTTTTGTAATTGTACATTTGCATTTCGAGCTCGAAATTCGTAAGAAAAACGCACTCCCAAGAAGCTTCCCGCTGGTAATTACGAGGATCTAAATCCGCCGCTCGTCTCTCTATCGAGAGAGAGGGAGAGCGTTAATTGCGCGTAAAAAGTAGAGTTTCAATCACCTTTTACGGGCGTCGGATTGCCGCTGATAGCCGCGCGTTTGATTCATATCGTCGGGGCCTCTAGAATTGAATTTGAAACTTAGTGTTTCGGGCGGGGAGGGGGGGAGTATATGGAGTTGCTCGCCTAGATTTCGATGATTAAACGTATCCGGCGCGCGTACGGCTGCTATATACCCCTGTAGTTTGAGTGTAGGTTAAGGTCGGAATCAACGTTTTAGTATATCGGCGGGCCATCAGCTGCAAGATCGAAGTGATATCCTTCATTTTCTCGGCGTATATATATATAATCTATCAGATGCTGCATATGTTATACTTTAATTAAATCGAATCAGGTCAATAAAAGGAGTTCGCTCAAGTCGATAGGCGATTTAAAAACTTTTTCGAGTAAATTAATATATTATAGTTGATTGTTGGTTATTTTATGGACACTGAGAGAAAGGAATCTTTGTGACAAGTCATTCGTGTATTAAAATTTAATCCATGATCTTTTTTCTGTTAAATAAATAGTTTTTTATACTAAAAACACCTGCTTCTTACGAGATAAATGACAATTAATACACAGTTAAGTGAAAAATTAAGAAACAAACTGATTTTATCTTATATTATTGGTAAATTTTTAAAATTATAAAAAATAGAGGTTAGGAATGCAAACATTGTTAATCGTTAAATTTCCTTTAAATTAGCGTAATTATTTTTATACATAGTATATGTTTTACAGATAACAGTGCTGACAATACTTTAAAATAAATGATAAATGCGTTTTTAATATAAAAAAGTGACTTTATAAATTTTAAACTTTCTGTAATATTTGATCCAAAGATTTCTTTCTCTCTGTGGATATGCATAAAAAACAAAAATATTCAAGAGTTTATTATTAACCCGAATCTCTTTATATTTCACTCCCAACCAGGTTTGAGAAAAAAAAAAGACACGAATCACAATAGCAATGAATCCAAGTTTCCCCGGAAAGCATCCGCAGCTCGTCGGCGGCAGCAGCAGCAGCAGCTGTGTAATGACTTTATTCCGGTCGGCGATTATCACTCCCGCGGCAACTACGCGAAAAACCCTCCTCCTCCTCCTCCTCCGACGCGGCCGAAACTTTTCGAATGCATGGAGGGGCGCGCGCCGCTGCAAGCAGCATCGGAATCTATCGCTCCCCGGATTACCGCTTCATTCCGCGCTGCATTATTGGATTTGTGGCCCTCTTATTTGCTGAAATGTTTTACGTTCTATGTATAATTTTTTGCGCGCCGCGGCTTTATTCGTCGGCCGCGGCGAATGAAAAATAAAGCGGCGGGGGATTGATTTATAAATATTGAGAGTTGAGGGCGCGCCTGTATATAGGTATATGTACAGGCGGTGGAGGATTTATTTGTATTTAAAGAAAAACATTTTTTGCCGCGGTTTGTAGGATCGGCTTTAGAAATTCTGTTTACCGAAAATTTAAATTCATTTTATTCCCGTTTATAATCCTTCGATGATGTTGTAAAAAATACAGTAAATAATTATGTCGCTTAAACGTTCGGAGCTCGCGGAACATTTTCGGTTATTATCTTTCGAGAATTTCGTTCGTAAAGTCATTACGGAAATACATTAAAATAATGATAGTTTCAAATTTAATAATTATCAATGTGTAATTGATAAACGCAATATTACTTTTATTAAAGAGCAAACAGTGAAATGCAATTATTCAATGATATTACAGCATAATCCAGCGCCGAACCTACGTATAAAAGAGATCGCAAGCAGCCCAATCATCCTTTAATACGAGCGCGCCGCCTGAATTTCCTTGATTTTCCGATCTAAAGGGAAGGGACAATAAAGAGAGTAGCGGAAAAGCCGGAACGCGAGAGAGAGAAAAAGGGAAAGGGAGCCGGAGAGGAGAAGGAGAGAGAGAGAGAGAGAGAGAGAGAGGCGCGCGATTACAAAAAGGACTAAAAAGTAAAGTGAAAAGGCGAAATTTCTCATTCTCCCCTGCTTCTTTCCGGCTCCTTTTTTGCCCGTGTCCCTCCCCCCTCCCCCTCTCATCGACCCGGCAAAGCTCCGCGCGCCGCGTGGAAGGCCTTCGAGTAAACAAAAGAGGAAATGGGGTAAATAAGAAACAACTGCCGAGTGTGAGCGGGAAGCAGAGGGAGAGAGAGAGAGCCGCCAAGTTGCGGAAAACGACGGAGATCGAGAAGGACGGACGAAGAACGGAGAATAGGAAAGCGAGAGAGAATGGAGGAGGGAGAGAGAGAGGGAGAGAGAGCCTGCCTTCCAAGTGGGAATAAGTTTTCTGCGTCCTCCTGTGTTAAAGTGCTCGAACTGTTTGAGAATGGCGCAGATGCGCCGCCGAGGCTCCCTCTCTGCGCCTCCGCGAGAACAAAAAAAAAAAAAAAAAAGGAAGAAGAAGAAGAAGGAAAAATTCCCGAGTTTTAGTGAAATCGCGTAATTAAAGGAGAATTGAGAATTGCCCGGGAAAAATGACTTTGATAGTGATTTTCTTCGAGTGCTTGCTCAAAGAGTTAGGGGAATAAAGGTCCTCGTCGCCGGGCGGAGGGGGAAGGGGGAACAAAGTCTGCGCAAACAATTGCGTTATTTGCAAGAGGACTCGTCGCCGTCGTTTCAAAGTTTTTTTATCGCGCGACCGGCGCGCGACGACCGGCGTGAAAAGCTCTCTCCGTCCGCTTGAATGTTATCTGCTTTCTTTTAAGCGCGCAGCTGCGATTATCGACTGGCTTTTCTCTCTCGTTGCTTTTTTTTTGTTTGTTTTTTAATTCACACCGTAGTATTTCAGTGGGAACGCGCGCACTTTTTGATCCGGTACATTATCAAGCTCTGGCTTTCGGTGAGAGGAAGTCGAAAGGTGAAGGTGTCGCCGACGCCCGAGTTTGTATTTTTGAAAGAAACCAAAAAAAAATCTCTCCCAATCCACCGGCTGCATTTTCATAAAAACTTTCCGCCAAGTAATTCGCGTGTCGGCCAAGTTTCGGATCGCCAGATTTCCGGGGGCGGCAGAATTCTCTTCTTTTTTTTTTTCAAAAACTACCTGCGAAAGGCAGTTTATAATAAGCTCTCCCTCTCTCGCGAGGCGCCGCGAGCTTTTCATTCCGTTTCCCGGCTCCGCGGGCCGCGCGGATTCGCCTGTATTTGCGCTTTCGGCCGCGGCGCGCCGTTAATACCTCGGCAAATATTGGGCGGCTAATCATCCGTGACGTCAATCCTCCGCTCTAATGTACAGTCTCGCGGCGCTTTATTGAATAAATTATTTAAAACGGGGGATAATATCGACGGTGTCGCCCGGCGGGAAAGGAGAGGCTCCCAAGGCTGAGTCGATATATTTCGGTGCGCCCAACAATACGTGTATATAATATCGATATGGCTGACGTTCTCGCCGCGGGAAAAAAACGTCAACGCGCCTCTGCTGATATATTCGTGCGACGGCGATGCTCGCTACTTTGATCCGCTACGCGTTTGATCGCTCCTCGGTGCGTTGCAGAGTTTGAATAATGATCGATGGCTTAACGGGCTTGGTACGCTCTGTTGTAATGAGTGCGGCTTGCTGCCATTCGTCGTTGATGCTGCGAAAGGAATTGCTTAATAAGTTGCGTAATCATTTTCGCGCGGTGTCCCGATAGAATACTATAAAAATATTTCGATTCAGTCGCGTTCTTATAACAATCATTAGAAAACAGACGCAGCAGCTTTGTACCGCGGAATAAAATACAACTTTTATCCCCCAATCATCGCTGACCGAAGTCAGCCGCATCCCGGCCTTTTCGATCGCAATGATTTTCCAAAGCGCGACCGGCCAATATCCATTCCCGCCTCGCGGAATATTTCAACCCGCGGCCGGGGAGCTAAGCGATAAGCCGCGCCGCGGCTCGCAAAGAAGGCTCGCCGACTCGACCAGAAGAAAAAGCCCTTCGCGCGCGAAGCCGCCAAGATCAAAGAGCCCCGGGATCGGTTCGCGCGTCCATCGCACGCGCGTATCGCCCCCCCGAGATATGGAATTGTAACTCCGTAAATAAACTGTCAGGCTGATCGATGGCGGGACGGCGGAACGTCAGTGGTGCAAATCGAGGCTGCGTCCGGCCGGTCTGCCGCTGACAAAGACCGGAATGAAAAGCGAGGGAGAGAGAGGAGGATCGCCGGCGAAAGGGAGAGAGAGAGAGCTTTTCTCCGAGTGTAATTTTCGCGTGCGCGCGCGCCCAAGTCGGCAAAGTCAAATAGCAGCTCGCTCTCTCTCTCTCTCTCTCTCTCCCCGAAATGCGGGCTGAATTGTAAACCCGGACGAACTTTCCGGCTCCTTTTCTGAGCCCCGGCAAGTGGGTCGGCCCTCCTTTAAATTACCTTTGGACGCGCTCGTCGCTTCTTTTTGCCTGTTTTTTTTTTGGTCGGAGGAGCAGCGGCGGCGGCGGCGGCGGCTCTCCTTTGAGAGGAGCGACGGCTGACGGATTTATTGGGGATGTGATTTTGACGAGGGGGATTATCGGGTTTCGGTCGCCGCGCGCGGGACGGCCGGGTAATGTTGGATTTCGGAATCGGGTTATTCGGGGATCGGCGACTTATTATTTCGTCGAGCGAGAGTCGCGATTTTACGGAGTCCATTAAGTAATTTACAATTTAGCGAGGCTTTTTGCACGAGTCGAGGCTTGATCAATTATGGAAGTGAATGCAGTGTGACCGTCTTGGCGTAATTAGGAGGGGATCTATTTTTGTCTTGTAGTGTGATTATATACTTGGTGATAATTTGATGCGAGATTATGGACTCGAATCAGCGTTCCTTTATTAATTTAGCCCTTTTGACACTTTGAATTACGTTTTAATTGCTTAGGCAGTCCGAATTTAAACTTATTTAAGGAGCTTAAACAATTTGGATGAAATTAATGAATATTGTTTATGAAAGAATTAATTTTTCAGATGAAAATATAGTATGTGCTTAAAGTAAAATTAAAACGAAATAATTATTAGTTTCATCAGAAAATATATCATATATATTCACTAACGAAGTAGTTGAAAGAATTTATATATTTTGTTTGCCAACCCGTGAACAGCCAACGTGTTTACCTCTCCGTAGGATTACTTTGTAATATTCTGTCTCTCATCAAATAAACACCTCGACCTCGACAAAAAAGAAAACGAAGCACTCGCGAACGACGAAAACAGCAATATTTAATAAATGAATTCCGAAGACAATCATTAGTAAAACGCAAAACGATTCATCACAAAAATAATCCAGCGACACACTGAGTTCCCTTAATTACCCGATCGTACAAAGACCCTCCGCTCCCCTCATGAATCCGTAAAAATTCAAGGCCAGGAAAAATTGTATAAGAGGAGCGCAAAACCGTACGTCGCTTTAATAATTCGACGAAACGACGACAAATAAGAATCCCTTTGTAGCCGGCCGTCGACGACGACGCGCCTCTCTCCACCACCACCGCCACCCCGGCAGTCTGACGAGCGCTTGGCTTTCGCGCGCGCGAGACCTGAATTATTTAAGGCCTTTACAAAAATATTCATTCAGTCCGTGACTGTGAATTGCGGAGGAGAGAGAGGGAGAGAGAGTCGATTTTACTGCTCGCGCGGAGAGCTGCTCTATTTATACGGAAGGCGGGAGGAGGAGGTAAAAAAGGAAAGTAAAAGCGCGCCGGGAAACAAATTTAACATTGAAATGCCTGGCTGGATTTGGAGGCGCGTCGCCTCATGGAAAATTGATGTTTACGCTCGTCATAAATTATTTATTTCCTCTTTACGGCCTGCCCGATGACTGCTGTGTACTTAAATTGATTACTTTCGCCAAGATTTTCTTCCCCAATAATTTACAGGTCCTCTCCCGTTCCGAAAGAAATTAATCGCATCCGGTCGAGTCGACCCGAATTTCAAAGTCGCTTTTGTACACCGTCGATAAAGGGTTAAAAGGGGGGGCGGCCAACTTTCGCCGCGCATCGCGATCCGCCGAGGCGTATAATTATGAATATAATTTGTCTGCGGAGTTAATTGACTTAGAAAATCGCGAGAGAGAGAGAGAAAGAGTCGCGGAACAAAATAAAGTTTCGCCATTAAAACGGCAATTAAACTTTTTCTACGGCCGTGCGGCGACGGATTTGAAGAAAAATTACCGGTTAGGAAAGCATTCATCACGGCCAAAACAGGCCGGGGATTCAAATTCCGCCAGCCTTAGGGACGAAAAAAAAAATACCGAGACCGCGACCCGCCACATAATTGAATAATTATTCTTCGGCCGGCGGGGGAGAGAGAGAGAGAAACTTTGCCCCCCCACCCCCTCGGCAAGGGGTTAAAAGTTTAATTCGCGCGCGGCTTTCGAAGCCCTTCCTTCCCCCCCTCCCCAGCAGTTCGGCGAGCAGCGCGCATACATGAATGCAATTAACGACGCGGGCAACAGTCGCCGCGGGAGGGAAATAAGTAGCGCGAATGCGTGCACGCGCGAGGATGATGACGGTTCGCGGGAAGAGAGTTGCTCGGCGGAACGAGTTTGTGGGAGAGCGGAGAAGAATGACGCGGGAGAAAAGGAGGAAAAGGAAGAAAGGGGGGCTCTTTGGTGAAGTGGGAGAGAGGCGGATTTGGCGACTTTTTCGTGGGTCGGTTTGTTGGGAAACAATGGATTGGGCATTTTAAGGTTTGTGAATGTTTTGGCTGTGATTATAGGTACAGCTGGGTTTATGAAGAATTGATCAGACCAATGATAGCTTAAAGAGATGGACTTGAATGAAAACTCAATTTGTCAGACTTTGATTTTCTTATTTTAGTTGGAAAACCACGACGGAAACTACCCGAGACTGAAAGTTTTCACTGATCAATTTTACCATTTGAACAGCTAACATCGCTCAAACATTGATTCTTTCGAAATTTATTCAAGACCGCTTTGAAAGTAAAAAAATTGCCAATTTTAATTTCATTATTAACCAGAGCTTCCGATTTATCAAATATTCGCTCAATTAACAACTCGTTCCCCGGTCGAATATCGCCCAACTGAATAATTAAGATTTAATTCAACGCCTTCAAATGATCACGAAATATTGAAATATCGAATCGCCATTACTACTTCCGCCCAGACCCCGAGAGTCGTCAAACGTCGGCTGCTCGTCCCGAAAGTCGGAGATAAATATTTATCAGACAGCAATATATAACGGCGGGGCATTATTATTCGAGCCGGGAAAAACGGCGAGTCTCCGAAAAATCCTCCTTTGTGCCACCGGGGAGAGGACTGCTGTCGCGCTTTCTCCCTCGTCGTCGATCGCGTCGGGGCACGAAAAGCACGCCCACTTGATTGCACAATTGCATTGTCGTCCCTCTGTCTTCTCGATTCTTTCGCGCCGGCGGCTCCCTCTCTCTCTCTCTCTCTCTCTCTCTCTGCTTGCTCCTCGCTCATATACATGGATATTGCTCCGCGCACAAATATGTTTTCGAGCCGCCGCCGCCGTCGCCGACGACGTGCTTTCAAGGATATATTCATTCGCTTTCGCGCGTGGAGCCTCTGTGTTTGCCGAGCGACAGGTCTGTCTTTTTTTTTTGTGTGACTCGGGATTTTTTGCGCGTTTCTGGTGGATTAATGGATTCGGCTTGGCGGAGTATGATGTTTCGGTGATTTTAACAATTTTCGGTGAAAATATCAGTGGGTCACCGATATTTTAAATATATTTGAATTATTTAAATTTCATTCATTCTTCGGTCGGATTTATTTATTCTCAAAAGAGAAAAAAAACAATTCTGAAAAAAATTCAAATATTTAAATTCCACCAGGAGAAAATAGCCTTATTTAGAAAATTTAACGCGCAGAATTCGTCGTCGATAATTCATTCCCAAACTCCCCTAAATAACCTCAAAATTAGCAAAGAAACCCGTCCAATTTCCCGAATCCCCCGAAATCTGACGTTCCAAAAGTAGCCGAAATCCTCTCCCGCGAATTAAAAGAAATCTCTCCCCGACAGTCTGCAGCCACCTCGAGTCCGGCACTTAGCACGTTTCCCGGCTCCCGAAAATCTGATCCCGTCAGCTGTCGTCGGCTGCTTTCGTCGGAAAAATAGGCCACCGCGGCGGAGGGGCGGAGGGCCGCACTGCAACCCGATTACCGGAAGTCTCTCTCGCGGCCCTGGCATTACCGTTCGGCGCGCTCTCCCGGCGGTTCCTCGAAGCGCTTAGAAATCGTCATCGCCGCAGTCGCGACATTACGTACCACTTCTCGGCTATATATACGTACAGCGGCCGGCGCAATTTCGATCCTTTCCATTTCCGAGGAGCGTTGCGCCGCAATTACGCTCTCCCGACCCAGCCAGTCATTACTCTTCGACTGTAATCAATGTCGGCGCTGAGAGAGAGAGGCAGAGCGAGAGTCGAAGATGAGATAAGGAAGGTAATACCGCGTGATAACGCGGCAATTCCCCGGCTGTGTTTACGCCGGACGGCTCTCTGGGAAAAAGAATTTTCAATGAATTACGGGCCTCCGCGGCGCGGTGCACGTCTCGGGGCGTGGCCACCGGCCTCCCCCTCCCTTTTCTAAGCTCGGACCCGCGCATTTCTTTCTCCGGCCTCGAAGGAGCGGACTTTCGTGACAACCGTTGTTAATGATACGCCGGAGGCTTGTCGTTCTGTGTATTTGCGTAATTCGCGGAACGCGACGCGGTTTCTTCTCTCCTCTTTTTTCGAGGCGGCGAATTTTCCGGCACAGAGAGGCTCGGAGTCGCCGGATTACGGGGGACGTGTAATTTCCCCGATGGCGGGGAAAGATTTTCCTTTTTTTAGACGGGCAATTGAAAATGCGGCGCGGAACCTTTCGCCGACCTCCTGTATGTAAAACAACGTGATTGCATTAATGCGTGCGCTATTTGTGTCGGCGTTACTTGTTATAAAAAATTGCCGCCGATAAGCGAACTTCCCTTCTTGTTTACATTTGCATGGAATATAGTTTGGAAGTTTATATTCAATTAGCTCACTCTTACGGGGACGCGAAATAGTTACTTGTACCGCGATGAAAAGAATGTTTTCATAATAAAGTAGTTCCGAGAACGGTTCGAGTGATATAAATCAAGTTCAGTCAGACATTAAGCGCGCAAGTTAAAAAATGCCCTCGGACTCGAAATTGCAGACTTGAGAAAATCTCTGAATGCTAGATTTTTATCGCCAGCCATCGGGTTTAATATACGAATTCTATGTGCATGAAAAGTTTCGCATTTCCATCCAATTATATGGGAGAGAACGGATAATATACAATTTAATGCGGCTGCCTCTCTCTCTCGCGTTCCAGTTTTAAAAAGCCGCTTTGAATATCAAAATATTATTCCTTATAATTACAAAGGCTCTTTGAGGCGCAGTAAAGCAACTCTTTAATTAGTACTTGAATGAAGTTTAAGACGCCCTTGTTTTCCGAAACAAAAGTACTCTCCCCGGCAAAGAAACTTACCCTCTTTCAAATTACATTTTACAAGAACGAAACCCCCGGCATTAACATACTCGTTTGTTTCATTATAACAAACAGCCCCGCGAGAGAGAGAGAGAGAGAGAGAGAGAGAGAGAGAGATATCTGCGGGGAAAAAAACTTTTTAACAACTTGACGCTCCCATAAACAGCGCCGAGGCCACTAATCAGGCCGATCTATAAGATTAATACCATAAGTACACGGCAGGCGAATTAGCTTTATTCCCCTCCACACCGCTCCTCCTCCTCCTCCGCTCCCGAACCGCGATACAACGTATCCCTTTTAAAGCCATTAACATTACAAAGCGCGGTTTTCTGATGCTAAGCCTATATACGAGCCGCCGACGAAGCTGCGGCCGGCCTAATCAAATAATTAATGCACATCGGCCGAAGTCCCTTTCCCCTCGCCTCGTCGTAAATACCGAGGCGCGCAATTACTCGATACAAATGGACTTTTGCAATTAAATTCATAGAAAAGCGGCGCGCGCTGTGCTCTTTGTTTAATTAAAGCATTCTAATCAAACGAGCGGCTCTCATGCAACGGCGCGAGCCCTGAAAAATGTACAAGACAGCCGCACGCGAGCGTCGCTCGAAGGGGGGAGGGGAGAGGGAGATTCTTTAAAGTCGCGGGGAGAGGCTTGTTAATTAAGGGAAGGGGCATTTTTTTAAGGCGGAAATTTTGAGCCTGTATTTAATTGCCGACGAGGGATTGTTTGACTTTTTAATTAACGGGGATTTTTTGGGCCAATCAAGGTATAACTGCCGTTTAATCAATTTGGGCCGATTTAATCAACGAGGGGGGATATGATTCTTTTATTGCATTGATAAAATGAATTGCGTCGAAGGGATGGGCTTGCGAACTTTTTTTTTCGATTAAATGTATAGGCTGCGCAGTTTTGAAAAACTTTTTCAGATTCTCGATTTTATATTTGCCGGCGCTTTTCAGTTTTTTTTTTTATCCGCGAACAGACTGGGAAATGTTTCAAAGTATTAATTGAAGAAAGCTTCAATTAAACTTGGCGCTATGTTTTATCCGCGTTTAATGCAGTCTGAATTTTATCAGTTTTCTTTTTAAGATACGTAGGGCTGTGTAGGTTCAATTTTATAGGTTTTTTTATCGGTTGTTATTAAAAATAACGTTTTTTTTACGCACAAATAATCCCCAAAGTGGTAGGAACCAATTTTTGTCAGCCGCTAAAAAAATAAGTAGCCCCGTACTAGTAAATAAATATACCGCGGCGCAATTATTACTTGTTTACAGTCCGCCATAAATCACCCGACACCGACACGCGTCTCTTAAAGTACCCCGAAAAGGCATAAAACCAAGCTAAGAGCGCGCAGCTCCTCGCATCACATTCAAAGCGCCATCATTTCGCGCGGAAACTCCGCAAGTCACGTCCGGCCGCGAGTCCTCTCTCGAACCCCCCCTGCCGCAAAACAAAAGCAATATCGGAAAAGCATCTGCAGCTCCTCGTCCGGTCAGCCTCGACGCATAAATTTTTAAAGCTCCCCGGCCCCGAGACGTCGCTCGAAATCGAGCTTGGATAAGCGGACTTATATATATCCGCCGCGCGTCCGGGGAAATAGGGTGTGTGTGCAGTGTGCGCGGGGCCGACTGTCGCTCCCGACTCCGGGAATCGGAGACGACGCTGTCATGAGTCGCGCGAGTGGAACCGACAGTCAAGCCGGCCCGCGGACTTAGATTGCGGCCGTGGGGCGCAAAAACGCGCGCGGCCAAAGTTTGGCAATCCCGAGCAATTAGTTTCGCGAGAACGAACGCCGGAGGTTCGGAATAATGGAGAGAGAGGGAGAGAGAGAGAGAGGCGATCGAACGTCCGACTGTCGCGAGTGACCCATCTCCATTAGCGGCCCGGACGGACGCCGAGGCTTTTCCGAGTCGAGCGTGTAATTAATTAAGGGCGATTTCAAAAATGGAGGGGCGGCATTGTGTATTGTAAGTTGCCGGCGGAACCGAAGTGGATTGGGACGGAGGCGCTAAGTGCGCGATTATTGGGCAGTCTGAACGAACTGATTGAATGGATGGCTGGTATTAACTATGGGTTTTATTTTGGGTGTGATATGAGCAGTTTTTGTGAAGTTTTATAAGTATTTCAATAACAGCAACTGCAAAATATATCCAAAATATGTTAGTAGATAAATAATCTTACAACGAAATCGCAGGTTAAAAAAGTAATTAAATCAAAGTAAACAGTCAAGTTTTCAATTCATAAATATTTTAATAACCAAAATTACAACTTTTGAGGGTCACCGATTATAATGAAAGAGAAGGAGAGAAAATAAACGTTCGACAAGTTTCCGAACAAGTCTTCAACTACGCTCATCAGTTTGCCTGCGAGTTTAGCGGAGAACGGGCGCGAAAAATCTGTTTAATTAAGGCACGTTTCGTACGTCATGGTTTCCAAAAGTAATAAGAAGAAGATAAAAGCAGCCCTAATAATAGCATGCTGACTTTCAGTAATTTTTCAAATCTGGCGTACACGGAATTATTTAATAACATGGCATTAATTGCCAATAACACTCGGGAACAGGTAACATGGCATTAATTGCCAAAAACCCGGGAACAGGTGAGTCTCGCTTGAAACGAGGAACTGCCTTTCCTCGGCCGAAAGCGGCATACTTATGCCTTTACAAGAGCTAGTTTGCTTGCGAGTTACGGTCGCCACCTACCGGTGGCGCCGTGAGTTAGTCACGTCAGACTCGACCGCTTGCGGGAGTGAGCTCCGGTTACAAATAAAAGTCTAAAAATATAATACCACCTAATAGGTACAAGCTTTCGATCGAATATTCTTCTTTCCCATACTGAGAAGTTTAGTAAAAATTACCATACTACCTAGGAAGGTCGCTACAGACTGTCAAAACCAAAAAAATTATCTTACTTTATAGGAAAATTTACTAAACAGTACAGTAAAATTTCTTACCAAGTATAGTAATTTTTGTGGTTTTGACAGTTTGTGTTGGCTTTACTAGATAGTACGATAATTTTTAAAAGATTATTTCTACTTTTTACTATATTTTTTCAGTGCATACCTCTAACAATAAAAAAAGGACAACATAGAATTCCATCATTAACGTTTCCTCGCCAAACCTGCCTGCCCGAAATTCTCCCCATAATCCTGTCGCGCCTCCCGACCTCATTACGGCAAGCTTCGCTAAAGACTCGCGGGCCCGCTGCATACAGCGGGAGCATATCGCGGCCGGCCGCCAGAATCAATTGATCGATGCGAAAGTCGATAAGGGCACAGCCGACGTATGCGCCGATTGATCGATGCGGCTGCTTCGCGGCTCGAGCGCGAATTGCTCTGGGATTTGACGCCTCGGGCCCCCTCCCCCCCGCATTCAGGCGGCGCGCGATATGCCTCCGGGCGTCGCCGCAGCCGCCGCGAAAAATCGCGGGAAACGACGTTTCCGAATTTTCGAAATTGTCGCCGAGCGAAATTCGGAGGTGAAAATGTGCTCTGGCTGAGGTCGGGGTTTTAATTTTTTTTTTTTTTTTTTTATTTTGAGGAGGGAAATAATTTTAATGATTCGAGATGGGATTTTGCGAATTTTCGAGTAATGCTTTTGTCGCGTTGTATTTCCAGCTTTCGTACAAATTTAGGAGTCTTTTATATATTCGGAAAGTCTGGTTCGTAAAGATCGCGATTTACGGATTGAAACTCTGAAAGCAGTTTCAAATTTCAAAAACTTTCTGAAACCCTTGTAAAATAGAATTGCCAGCATAAGAGCTGAATCATCTTCGTAACAGCTTCGCCGTGTCTTTAATATTTTCTCTTTATTTACACGTCGTCCGTTTCTATTAAAGTACCAAATCGGGATGTTAAAAATGGAGAAGGTCCTTTTATAGAAGCTATTCTCACAGCACTCCCGGTCACATTTTAATTTAACTTACCAAAACGCGTAAATGCACATATAAAATAAGATTTGAACAAGTCATCCTCGTACGTTGACTTTTATTCATCCAGAAATATTAAGAATTATCTATTCATTCCCACTTCCCAAACAAACTTAATCAATTTATTAAAACCAAACGCGAAGCCCCCCCGAAAGAAAATAAAGCCAAAAAAAAAAAAAAAAAACGTCCGTCTTTCATTCCCCGACTGCAGCCCTAAACGCCGCGTTCCCGGCGCCTCTCTCAAGTAATCCAAAAGAGTGTACCCGAGGGCGAGCGCGGGATTCGCAAGTACACCCACACACACATCACCCGCCGGGAAAACTGGCCCGGTTGAATGTCAGGACCACTTCGTTATTCAGCCGCCTAGCCTACTACCATTGACCCGGGCGGCTTTCTTCCCACTCCGGCCGCCGCCGCGGCGGCGGCGCATATTTTCCTCTGAATTATGGATGCCTGCCGCTCGGCGATAAATACGCGAGCGGGAGGCGCCGCTCAGCTGTTTCGGCGACGCGATGTTTATACGCGAAAAAGGGGAATTTCAATCGCGGCCCCCCACGGCTCTCTGTTTGCGCTTGGCTGCGCGGGGAGGAATCCGAGGAATGCCCCGTTTGTTTAGGATCTTGTTTAAGGGCTCTCTCAGGATGGTGTTCGACTTTTTCTTGATTTATTATTGCTTTTTTTCTTTTTTTGACTGTTTGTGGAGGTGGATTATAATCGGGTTTTCTCTTTGGCTGTTGCAGGAATCAACGCGAGTTGGGACGAATGGTGGACCTACGACGGAATCTCAGGTAAGCTGAAATTCATTATTAACGGCAATTGTTCGAGTTTGTAATTCTTTAATAATTCTTTGATAATTCAAATAAGTAAGATTAGTTTGACGTGTGCTTTTACGACAAACGACTATATATTCCGTTGAAAGTTTAATAATTGTGTTTTAATACAATAACTTTCGGAGCAGTAAAACCGGGCGAAATTACATTTGAATTGCAGAATTAATGTAATTATAATAAGCATTTCGAAAACCGGTAGCCTGAAATATCATTACCAACCAGTTGGGGCAAAGTGTTCGCGCTGCGGCCTTTTATTAAAAAGGCCGCGCGCGGCTCTCTCTCTCTCTCGCAGAATTCGCCTTCAATAGTTCGTTTCGGCGTTTAATAACGTTTTTCATTATGCAAAATAAGATATAAAATTATTGTAATCCTTTTCGAGGCGGAAATCGAGGCCTGAATACAAAGGATCTCATAATATTTGAATTTCCAAGGGTGTGTGTGTGTGTGTGTGTGTGTGTGTGCAATCTCAATTCCAACTTGACACATTTAACACGGGAAAAGAAAACAGTGCAGCGCGCGCGGCGGAAAAGCTGCCGGGGCGCGAAACTGCCGCTCTTGAATATTCAAATCCGGCATTTTTGGCTTTTCACCTTGATATCTCCGCCTCCCCCCTCTTTCCACCTTCTTCCATCGTCGGGGGAAGGAGAGGGCGTCGTTTACCTAATTTTCTTCATCAAAAGTTACGAGGCCGTGGCCCTCTCGAATTTTTTTAATCTCACCCCGCACGAGCAAACACGCCGGAGGAGAGGCTAAGCTTCTCTCCGGCGGCGGGGCGAGAGAGAGAGAGAGAGAGAGCTTCTTATTAAAACAGCGAGTGGATAAAGTCCGGGGGTATCTCGCGGCAGCTGCCACACACAGCGTCCGACGAGCGTAAACAGCAGGAATTTCCATGCGCCGACGAGAGCTTCCCGATATACATGTATATACGCGCGTACGTATAAGCAACTTTTCCTTTAAGTTTCCTCATCGCGCGCGGCGTTCGTTCGCGGAATGTGTCGCGCGTTATATAAGCAGAGAGAGAGAGGTCGCGAAAAAATCCCGGAGTGCGGGAGTTTCCAAGAGGGAGAGAGAGAGAGAGAGAGAGAAGCAGAAGTTGTTCGATTTAACGAGCTTCTTTGCTGCTTTGCATTTTACAGGCGATCGCTCTCGGGAGCCGAGGCTGCCTCTCGGAATGCGCGGCGGGGCTGTGCATATTTTCTTTGTGACTTGTTAAACAGCTCCTTTTGTTGCGCGGATCCGCCGATAATTAATTAGCTCTACCATCGACAAACGGGGGAGAGCGGCTTCTCCCGGGAGGTTTCTCGGAATACAAATCATTTTGTTATAGAATATATAACGCTCTATTTCGACGCTTTATTCGTCCCTGTAACGGAAGATAATGAGAGAAATGCTTTCGCGAGATTCGCGAATCAAACGCCAGAGGACGTCATAAAAAAGAAGATGTAAAAAAAACCGATGGGCCGCAGAAAGTTTTCATAAATAAGGATGAATCGCCCTCGCAGGGTGGGAGGCCATTCCAATATTTCATTAGAGTCTCAGACGGCGGGGGCGATATATAAAATTTCACGAAATTTCTATATCCACAGACGGTAAAATTTATTCATCGTCAAAGGGAAAAAAAAGCCGGGAGAGGAGGAGGAGGCCGTCGCGCCGAAGGAAAAGCTGCTATGATTGTCACCCTTATGTCCGATATCCCGGCGAAGGTCCTCTCTCCCGCTTATATATAGAAAGGCGGTATCTCGGCCTCCCTTCCTCCAGGACTTATTACCCGTCGTCCGGAGCGGCCAAAAGTGGATTTTTAGGGTCCATCGAGCCTCGCATAGCCGGCAGATGCTTCGACCGTTTTACAACCAATAAGCGGACGCGCCCCGGACCCTACTCTCTCTCGCTCATACATTCACCCCCGGCACTCGTCGGAGCGCGCGGGGGGGTTTATTTTTCCCTTTTCCCGCGCGCTCCGCTCGAAGGAGGAGGAGGAGGAGGCGCGCGGCTTTAAAAAGGATGTACACGAGAGGGAGAGCGAGACTCAGCAGAAAATTCAGCCCCGCTCGCCGTCGTTGAATTCACGATCGTCCACGGCTAAGTGCTCGGCGTTTTTCCCTTCTTATTAAGCCCCGATCAGCGCGCTTCATTATCCTCTTTTTATTCAGCTCCGCGGGAAAGAAGGGGGAGGGGGGAGCGGAAAGTTTCTCGCCACGCGCGTCTCTCTCGGAAATAATTTCAGCGCAAACTCGCCCGCCGCCGCCGCCGCTGCGCCGGAATTAAAGGAGCGGAATAAACATGCAAATGCACGCCGGGGCCACTTTCCATCTTTATCACTTCTTCCTCGTGCCTTTCCTCCCTCTCTCTCTCTCTCTCTCACGGTCGTGTATACACTACCCGGCACGTAGCCGAGCGAAACGAGATTTTTCAAACGGGCCGCGGACGAATTTACGCCCCCCCCCCTCCTCCCCCAATCCCATTGCGGCCGGTGGGGCGGCGAGCGAATCGCGCGAAACACATCTCCTTGGCCCAGTTTCCGCCCCGCGGCCGGGATATGATGCGCCGAAACACGTACTTTTTTCCAGAAGTCCTCCGCGCCAGATGAAGTAAATTTTTCCGACGCCGAGGCTCGACTGCCGGAGCGAGTGAGAGAGAGAGGAACTCTCGGCGGCGAGTTCGCTGGATTTCCTTTTATTTTTCTTACTTCCCCCCCTCCGTCTTCCTTTTTTCCGTTTGCGCACGCTTATTAACAAAAAGAAGAAGAGCTCCCGGGGAGAGCGAGAGACCGAGATACGGACTTATAAAGCCGAAAGACAAAAGATGAATAAGGCAAAGTGCGCTCCTCCGGCTCTGCCGGCGGGGGACATTGTTCCGTAAGAAAAATAAAAAGCCGTTTGCTGTTAATTAAGGGGGCGATAAAACTTGGCGACGAAAAATTTTTGCCGAGCCTCCAGTGCTCTTTCCGCGTTGAGCGTCGTTTTCTTAGCGTTTGAATTTGGGTAATCGATCGCGATTGTTCCGGGGGATTTTTCGAAATTTCGCGATCGTTCGATGTGTACGTCGAGAGTCGCGCTTTTTTGTCTCCGGAAAGCTGTCGAAACGCGTTTTCCTAGAATTGACGTTTACCCCTTTTTCCGGCGCGGCCGCCGTAAATTTTATATTTTGACTTTATAGCGCATTTTCATGCGGAGAGAGGATAAAAGTTAGTGCTTCCTCAAAAAAAATAAAAGTAACGCCCGCTGGGGATCTAAAATTAAAATTAACTTTTTCAAATGCTCCTTATAACCCCCCCCCCCCCCCCCATCCGTCTTTTCCAATCGCCACTGAATCTCGACTAACGACGTGTATTCTTTCGAAACTGCGGAGGAGGGAGGCGAAGCGATTGCGATAATAAATTCGCGAAACCGCCAGATGTTCCCGATCATTACGGCAAACCGGCCGCGAAAATGCATAAAGATTTCCTTTGTGATCGCGCAACGCGGTCCTCTCTCTCTCTCTCTCTCGCTTTATAATGAAAATATTCTCCGAGCCGGGCGGATATAATTCATGCCGCGAGGGGCCGTCGCTCGTAAATCCGCGGAATTTTTACTTCGTTAAAACTTGTAATATTTGCATATTAGCCACTCGCGAATTATCGGCTCCGCGAGTCGATCATTTTATTCATGATTTTCGGCGGCGGCGGCGGCATTTTGCGCCGCGGCGGCATGAATTTCAAACAATATTACGCTCATTTCGCGCTCGCGCGTACGTCCCTTCGCGGGGCCCCGGCTGTATTTACATTTCATCGTTGGGTTGGACATTTTTTCTTTTTTTTTTTTCACCCTCCTCCCGTCAATCTCGGATTTTTTCGTATATACGCGCGAAATCCGGCTTTATACGGCCCTCCGCCGGGCTTATATACATATTCAAGCGGCGGAACATTTGAATAGAAAAACAAGAGAGAGAGAGACAGTGACCGCGCGGCTCTTACGTATATCGCCTCTTTTTTTTTTCACCCTCTCCCCCCGGGCGAAATTAGAGGGCGAAAAATCTCGGTCTCTCCCGGCGGCGTTTAACGAAATTATTTAAATGCCGTAATTTAATGCCTCTGTTTCTCCGGGCGTCCGTCGGTTTACGCGCAACTGCACAGCCGGACCGTACGGGCGGCCGGCCGCGCGGTGTGCTTTGCGGGTGTTGAACATGAATGTATGCATAGAATATGTTTCTCCCCGCGAAACCGACTTTTCCCACCGGCCTTCTCTCTCTCTCTCTCTCTCTCACTCTGTTCCGCGCGCGAGCGCGTCTGTGTGTACTCGGCGTTTCATTTCGAATCGGACGGTCAACAGTTTTTTGAGGGGGGAGGGGGGGAGGATCGTTGAAACTTTGCGCGGCTTGATGAATTTGCTGAAAAGAGTGCACGGGGATGAATGATATTTCGAGCGCGAGCGGCCCCGGCTTTTTTGGCTTGTTTATCGAGGGGATTACTTGGGATACATTATTTATGTAGTTTATTAGAATCGGGGAGGGTCCGATGGTTAATAAGGTTTATTGTATTTGTTCGCATCGCGCTGCTGAATAAACAAGTCTTAATGTTAAATGTTGCATAAATCTGCATCTCGTTCCGAGGGGAATGAATGATTCAGCGGCTAGATCGCGTTGAAAATTCATAAATTTTCCAATTTGAAAAGTATACGTGAAATTGAGTTTATTTTTCTTTTGTTACGCAAATGGACAGATGGTATTATTTGCGTTTCGTTTTATTTACTTGCATTTTTTACATATTTACTAAAGCAAGTCTAGACTGCATATCAGCATTTTAAGTTCCCATCTAAAAGATACATTTATCGCAGTTACACGATGAAACATTACATAATTAAAAAAAAAAAACTTTCACCCACTCCAAACAACTCCCCGTCGATCCCAAAAGCCCCCGTCTGGCACGTCGCGCAGTTTTATCCGTCGGATCGCATTACAAAAGTGCAAAATTTCCAGCTACCCTCGGATTCAATCCCCGAGCTTCACCCCCGCCGCCACATTCACGTCCGTCCGTTTTTATCGCTTTGGCTCCTCGTCGGTCAGTCCCGTCGGCGGGAATCTCTCCTCTCCTTTTTCCCTCCGCGTCCGACCGGCATATTCATTAGCATAGTACGTGGTGGCCGGCCGGAGAGAGATCTCTCTCGATCTTCGCAAAGTTCTCTGTGAATGCCGCGCGGCCGTCTCCGCGGAGATGCGGCCCGCGAAAGGGAAGCCGAAAAATTGAGCCGCGTCGGCGACTCGTGTATAATTGCCGGACGGACGCGGAGGTGAATGGAAGTCTCGGGGTTATTCAGCGGCGTTCGTTTGCGAGATTATTTTCGGGACGTGTATTTACGGCCGCGAGTTTTGAGATTATTTTGTTCGCCCTTTGCCGATTGACACGCGTACATAAATCGTGTGACTGGCCGGCGGGTCTAATTGAATGGAAGCTGCTCCGCGAGTCGGAATTAACGTCTAACGTGTATTGAGAAACACTTTAATCTTCATTAAAGCCGATGTGTGTGTGTGTGTGTGTGTGTGTTTAAAATGCCGAGTTTGACGATGAAAAAGGAACGCGTTATCGATCTCATATCACTGAGAGGCCGTGACGAGGGTTCGCGCGTTCCACCCTTAATATCAAAGGGTTGATTGGAAAATAAAGGGGAAGGGATGCTAATAAGAGTGTGAAGACCTTCCGCGTGAAGCCTTTGAATTTCGTTTTGAAAATATCGGTTTGATATCTCGAGTGGAAGCGCGAATATATAAATAAAATTCATTCCGCGTTTAATTATGAAATTGTACACGAACACCTCGATTTTTTGAAACTCTAAAGTAAGAGTTTTAAAGCCAAATACCTTCTCTTTAATAATAAACAGCGGCCTCGGCGCTTTATCAAACAAGCCCCAATCATCCGGTAACCTCCGACGAAACAACTCTCGCGCCACGAAGATTTCATCGAAGCATCGCTCGAAAGGCCGGCGTGTCCGACTTTGACTCGCGATAATTTCCAATATACTTACCGAATAAAGGCCCGATTCCCTCGTCCAGCGGGCCGCCGCGGCCGTTAATCGCCATATTCAAATGTATTCTAATCAGGCCGAAGGACGCGGAAAATTGCTATTGCACTCGGGCACGCTTTCCCCTTCCATTACAACCGAGTGGTAAGCTAGTCGCTGTTCTCGGGTGGAGAGAGAGAGCGGACACATTCGGGGGGGCCTGCCGAAGTAATTACCCCGGTTAATTAACGAATTTACAACTAAGCGACATCGGCGAGAGAGCCGCGTATGAGAAGTTTATGTCGCGCGCCAATTGCCCTCTCCTCCCCTCCCCCCCGTCGCGCGCCTATTCTCGTATAACAAGGAGCGCTTGAGATTGTTACAGGCGAAGCGCCGATTTGATTGGCAATTTTCGGGGATTCGAGCGGCGAGGATTTGGTCCGGCCACCGCTGCTGGCTGCGTTATTAATAAAAATCAATCCGCGGCTCTCCCCCGCCGCTGACCGCGAGGCGACACAGTCGAATTTTATACTGCGGGTGATGGACGGTGAAATTTGCGGGCCCGAAAGGGAGAGTGATGAAGAATGGATGGCGATTTAATGTTCCGTTTGAGCTGCAAGTGTCTATGATGTAATGGATATAGCGACTGGGTGGATAAAGGTTTTGCTTTGTGGTTTTTAAAGATGGGATGATAAAAATTTTAAAAAAGGGATTCTTTTGTCAACCGTTTAGTAATTGTAGATGTTCGACAATGAAGTAAATTTAGACTAAATGTTTTCTCACGTAAAAATACTGCAGTAATAATTTTAGTGTTGTTCCCACAGTATAAATATAATTTTCTTCCAGTTTTTACTATAATCATCATCATAGTTCGTTTGCTTAAGAGTCCATTATCGAACCTTTACGACAACAGTGAATTTTAAACCCCAAAAATTTAATCCGCTCTCGTAAAAAAAAAATAATAAAATCGAAGGGACTCGCGCGATTTCAAATTAAATTCATATTTCAACGGCGCCCCGTTAAAAATACGCGGATAAAATATAATTTTATTAATTGAAAATTCATTCATTGTCCGAATAAAGCTTAAAAAAAAGGGGAAGGGGGCGCTTAATCCCCCCGAGTTCATTTATCTTCCACAAAAGGGCCGCCGCGAAAAAAATGAAATTTCTCAAAAAGCTCTCGGTACAGCCCCAAAATTCTAATGAATATTTTATAAATACGCCCCGCCGCGGGGGGAGGGAGATCGATCGGTGGCTAAATCTTTCGCGAACGATTAAAATCGCTCTCGTCGGCCCGCCGACGAGGCAGCGATGAATGCCTCTCCCCCCGACCGTCAAAAGTGCGTTGCAGCCGAGAGAGATATAAAATCGTTTAACGGCGATCCTGCGTGGGCCTCCGCGATTGATTCTCATCGCTTTTCGGGGCTCTCGCGTCCGACCGATTCCGCGCTCATCCTGCGTGTATATCCCCCGCCGCCGCTGCCGCTTTGTGTGCTACGGCAAAAAAAAGGTGGGCTCGCCGAGAGAGAGAGAGGAAGGGGCAGAGAAAAATAAAGCTCTTGTTCCGTTTGGAAGCGCCGAGGGCTCGGCGGAGTGAGAAAATTCGTTGAGAAATCAATGAAACGACCGGGCCGTCCGTTCGCCGCTTCTGTCTGTCTGCGTATACGCAAAAATCCCGCGGAACTTGCCGGCTGAAATTCTGATTGATTTTGTAAGGAGAAAAAAGGCGAATCGCCGAGTAACGGTTTACATTCATCACCTCTTTTTTTTTTTTTTTTTCTTCCGAAAGATCTGTTTGCAAGCGAAACGGGCACAGCTTTTGTATAAAGCCAATAAACGCTCTTTTTTGGACGAATCGACTATATTGTTGATAAACCGCCGTGTCTAAAAATAAGTCCAAAGCTTTCTTCGTCGAAAATAAGCTTCCCGCGGCGAGAATCTAAAGCTAACAGGACGTTCAAGAAAGGGGGTGATACTCCTCGGCGGCAATCTCCTTTAAGGTTCCCAGACTTTAGGTTCCCGCGATAAATTTGCGCGGAATTACGTTATCTTCATAAGCCGCGGAGGAAGCATAAAAATCTTTATCTCGTCGAAAGTGAAAACGTCACGTACGCGCGGCGGGGCAACGTAAAAAGGGGGGGAGGGGGTGGAAGATGAGATACGGATAAGATTGAATTAGATAATTTATTATGGCGATTCCCCAGACGCGACGCGATCAAGTGTCCCCCCGGGACATTAACGCCGCGGTGTTCGGGGTCACCCTTACGTTTCCCGGAGCTCAGACGGCGAGAACCCGAAGAGAATTAAGCGGACGCGGACTAATGGATAATGAGAGAAGGGAGAAACGCGCCGAGGAATCGGAATGAAAAATAACCGGCCGAGGGGGGGATTCGGGGGTAAATTTCGCGGCAAACAACCCCATTTCTCGGATATGAATTTTAAGAAGGACGATGAGAGCTGATTTTTGCCCCGAGGGAAAAACGTGTAGCATCCGTGATTTTTCGTGTTTTTTTTTGTGTAAAGTGTGCTTCACCGTTTTCCTTCTTGATTATTCAAAGAGCACCTGAAAATTCGAAGGTGATTAACTTCCATTTTTTTACGGTGAGATAACAAATGACACCCTTAAATTCTACATTTTCGCAATAAGTAAGCCACCAGCCCGAGAACACACCTTTTTCCACAATTTTAGCTCGGAACCCCCAAGACTCGAGCGCATTAGTATATTTAAACGCGGCAGTTTGCCCGGGCCGCAAAAAGCGTCCGACTTAAGAAGTCCGCGCTTAATATCCGCCTTAAAGCACCGCTGAAAGCACCGCGTAAAGCACCTAGTCGCCGTCGGGAAAAACAGCGTCGCGGCCTCTAACGACGCCTTGTGTTCTTTCAAGCCCCCCGGCAGGAAGATTTGATTCCGAGCGTGTTATGTACACCGCGGTGCGCGGCGCGGCGACTCCCCGACAAGTCGATAACAGGATAATGGATCCGCCGGAGGGAAGACGGAAGCCGCGCGGCAGAGGAGACAACGAGGAGAGAGAGAGAGAGAGTCAGGTCACCATACAGAGAGAGAGAGGGCCGAGCGGAAGAGAGGAACGGTCGCCGAATGCGGGCGAGCGCCGACTGCGACGACGACGACACCTCGGCGCTTGATTGGAGAACGCCGAAATGTATTCATGTATGCATATGAATTCCAGGCGGGTTGAGGCTGCCGGCGGCGCGTCGCGTCGTCGAGCCGCGGGGAAAAAGCGCGTGTTTGCGCGGGGGAGGGCGAATATCTTAATTGGACGCGTCGGCGGGGCTTCTTTTTTCGTTTTTTTACGGAGGAGGATATTGTCGATCGAGCCGCGGAGCAAACTTTGAAAATCGAGAGCCGGGAAAGCCGTTAAGCCGCGCCGGAGCCGGGAAGTGAGGCTCGCGGGTGTTTCTCTTTTCTTCGGATTCGCGGGGGAATCGAAGGAAATTCCGGAGTGGCGTTATTGGCTGTTTTAGCGGGGATCCGTGGATGGAAATTTATCCAATTGGATTTTTCTTATAACTTGTTCGAGGGCTGCTTTGTGCGCGATAAGGATGTGTTAATGCGTCGATTTTGTGATGTCACTATTAAAGCGGTAAGAAACTTGATTTATCTCGTTTCGCGAAATAGAAGTTTAACGAGTCTAATCATAATCCTTCTTTTGTCTATTATTTTATATGAAATATGAAGTTTGAGATTTATTTGACGGAATTAGGTGCAGGTACTCCTCGAGAAATTAATTATCTCGCTTAAACAGATTATAAAATAAACTTATAAATTTTGCTAGCTTCTTAAAGTAATTATTTAAATACCGAATTACTCAAGGTAGCAAAACTTATATTTTAATTCAATATTCAAACAATCGAAAATCCGAATAATACAAGAGTCTCCGGCAGAAAATCCGCCAAAAATTTGCACATTCCACCTCAACAGCGTCAAGCCAGCTTACTCGATTAATCCCCCCCGAGAACTTTTTTTTTCTAAACGTACAAGGATCAATCCCTCGCCGGAACATCGAGCGCATCGCTTTATCCCACTTAGCAAAACATTCTTATACATCACGCTTAGCCGAGTCCACTCGGCTTCGATTACTCCCCACCTCCCCCCCTCCCCCCGAGTCCTAATCCCCGGGAAGCGATACCACGTCGCGCGCGCGGTTTCTCACGTACCTCGTCGGGGGGCGAAAAAAATGACGCCGAGCGCAATTCCCCTCTCCCTCGTTTCTCGTTTAATGCCTCTATTTGTTTCCGCCGCCTCCTCCGGTAATTTCTTTTTCCTGGCCCCGCTTCAAGACGGGGAAATGAATTTTTCTCATTAAGTAATTACTCGCTGATGGTCAGGCGGCGGCGGCGTTTCTTGCCCGGGACAGGTTGATAATTAAAACAGGTGTCGCGGAAGCTCGTTTTAATACCCGACTTGCTTTTGACTTCGATACACCGGGTAGGGAAATGGGGGGAGGAGGCGCGTACAATGGCCGAGACAAGTGAAATTAAGAAGCAGTAAAGCGCGGGAACGAGGCGATGAATGCAAACCGGTGTTTATTGCCGATGGGCTTTTACGGGATTGTCGGGGCCGCGGCGGCTTTTGTTTGGATCGTTATTGCATTGACTGCTTCCTTGGCCGGGAATTGAGGAAATAATTTGCAGCCTTCGGAGACTTTGTTCGGATGCTGATGGGTTTAATTGATGCATTTTTTTATACGTACTGTAAAAGTTAGTGTTAAATTATAGATTATACGTTTGTTGAGCAGCAATTTTTATTAGCAACTTAACTTCATAGAAAAATTAATTTGCTCTTACATTTATAGAATCGCCATCTTTTTCGACAAAGCAAATACAAGCGTCAAATATATAAGTTTCACTTCGAACGAAACCCACTCGTTCTCAAAATTGCTGCCGCCGTTTAATTTTTAATTTTCCTACCTCTCGATAAATAATTTCAACTGTGTTTGAGTTGCCATCTTGAAAAACGCATGAATATTGAAAAATATTTGATTCCAAAGAGAGAGAGAACCTTTTATTTATATCCCCGGTAATAAAGTTTCCCGAAAGTTCCGCGGAGAAGGAATTGGCAGCGGGAGCCGAAGAACGAAGTGGTATCCCTCTTAGTTATTCGTCCAATGAAGCGAATAAAGGTTATAGGCGCTGCATTATTGATCTGGTAGCTACATCTTCTCGCGACTCTCCGAGATCGGCTTCCCATCTTTGCCTGTTTCTGGATTTAAATAGTTAGCAGTTCTCTCTCTCCGGAGGGTGTTTTTTTTTCTTTCTCTTTGCATTCCGGCTATCGAGCTTCTTCTTCTTTTTGAAGGTATTAACCCTGGAAAAAGAGGAGAGTGCTTTTGTTAGATTTTTATGGAGCTCGATGATTATACTTAACGGCAAATAAAGACGTAACGATGCATTGTAAGGTTAGTTGTGAATGTATATTCTATTCGTGAAACAGAGGATTAAATATTTAGAGCTTCAGAATATTATTTGAATAATCTATCATCCTACTCATTGCCCTGGTTTATTCACAAGTGCACTTACAATTTTATTCTAAATTAGAATTCTAAATCAATAAAATTAAATTATATTAATAGTATAATATTAAATTATACCCCGCTGGAAATGTCACGATTTTTTTTAGCCACTTCACTAATAGTTGACCAAATTCAGCCAATCTACAAACAACTCGGCCAAATTTTTATTTATGACGTTTCAAAAATCTACTTTCAATCTTAACTTCCGCCTCATTATCCCTCAAACGCCAACCCAATTCCAAATCCCCGAGCTTACCGCCTCCTCGAACGCGTATCGTCTCCCAAAAAACTTGGACCTCCTCGCGCGTCGCGTCAACCTCCTCGAGCCCTTCCCTTCCCCATCCGTGGTCAAGCTCGCAGGCTCGCGCGTCCTGTCATTTCACGCTCTCTCAATCCCGGGGCTGCGGGCCGCGCCGTAACTCCCGCCTGCGCACGCGAGCTGGAATTAGCGCGAAGGCTCTCTCTCTCTCTCCGCACTTAATCACTTTTGCTAATTGCGGAATGATTGCTCCGCGCGGCGGGCTGAAGTTTCAATAATAGGCTTGTTAGACGAGGAGTGTAGCTGCACTGAGCCCGAGATGAACGCCGTGTGTAATGGCGGTGGGCGCCGCGAGCATCGCCGCGGATAAGAAAGCGATCGCTCGGCGTCTCGGAAGAGCGTTTATTCGGTTATACGGTCAAGAATTCGAATGAAGCAATTTACGTTTTTTCTTACGCGTCGTTGATCGACGGGTTGATTATCGTTGAAACAGGCGATGAGTACGTTGTTTAATTCGGTACGGAAGCGGCGACATATCGCGTCGAAACATGAATTAGGGAAGAAATACAGCTCCCAAGGCGGGGGAGAGATATGAGAGAATCTCATAAATAAAGTCCGCGCCGAGTCTCCGGTCCGACGACGTGCAAGCAGGGATAAAGTATCCGTGTTATCCTACCAACTTTTGCTTCGTCTTTTCTCCTCGCTCTCTCACGGAGCGACCCCTTCGATTTGTAAAACATATACTTCTCTGCCGAGGTATTATATAATAGTCTCTCTCGCATATTTGCGATATTCGCGTAATGGACTCGGAGGCATTTTCAACAACAACGACGACGTCGAGCGTTTTTAAATATATCGCCTTTCGGTTTTTCGCGAATGTTTGCACGCATCGCACTTTTGAATAAAAAAAAAAACAGAATCTCCTTTTTCACGCACCCGCTAACCGACATCCCCGCGGTTAAAAATGACCTCGTAACTCCCCGGCGAAATCCGCGTAATCCGCAAAAGAAAGGTGAAAAAAGGTCCGAGCGAATCAATTGCCGCGGCACTTAGCGACTCGGCTTCGCGAGCCTAATACACCTGTACTTTTCGCTCCTCCCGCCGGAGGGACGATCATCTTGGCTCGCGGCTCTTCCTGCATGCATATATATATATATGCTCTCGCGACTTTATCGCCGCGGCGGGAATTAGCTCCCTTTTTGCGAGTTACGAGGCTCCCGTGAAATATTCTTTTTTATTCAATTGTTCCTCGGATCTGTTTTCGTACGAGTCGGCTGACGACGCGGAGCTTTTCCGGAGGGATATGTAGGTGCACTCGGTGAAATAAAATTCGTATCCGCGACCGGGTCCGCGGGGTACTTAAAATTTACTTGTTGCTCGAATTATGAATGTAGCAACGAGGTGAAATCGATCGCGTGCATTACAACTAAACACCGTTAAAACGCGGGTTACATTGGCCTTTTGCAAACTTGCACGCCTCCGCGTTTATAAACAAGCCGATCTGATTATAAAGCGAAACTCGTTAGTGATATACGAGGCGGAGAGCGAAAAGCGCGGCGCGCGGCGACTTCGTAAATATTAAATTTCCAGGCTGTCAATCCGGTTTAATTTTAACACAAGATATTTAAACGGAGCGATACGTCAATAATTCCGATAACGCGATAATTACTTTCGGGGTCACGGGTACCGCCGCGCGGCGCGCCGATATCCAGTTCTCGCGAATAAATATTTCGACGCGGCGCTGTTTACGATCCTTTTGCCGCCCGAAAAATCCCATAACTTTGCGCGGCGAAACAAGAGCAACAATTTATTTTTCGTCGGGATTCTCTCTGGGCTGCAGAGTGTAAACGAGGCGAGCCGACTGGGTTGTGGAAAACATTTTTGTTGAATTAGCCCCTCGTGAAATATTTGTAATTTTGTAAGTAAATACCGTGAAATTACGCGGGGAATGTTAAAATGTTATAATTACTGCAGTTTTTGATAATAAATGCAATGGGGGCTGTAAAGTAACCGGAACGAGGTAAAGTTTTTCAAGATAATAAAATTCGCTGAGGAGGATTAATGTTTTTTTATCCAATCAAAAATCAATTATAATATAAATATCGAAATTCACGATTTTTTAACGGATAACATTTTCATATATCAATCAAATTTTCATTCTGTGAATTGATCTTTATATTTAACAGTAAAATCATTGAATTCTTTCGCAAAAATAGAATTTCAGTGAATTTTACGTTTGAAACACGTTTTCCTTTCAAACTTCAAGAGAAACCCAATTATTTATTTATAAAAAACATTTTATTCATCTTTACCTATTTTAACTCCTCTATGAGTTGATGCGTAAAAAATTGCAACAAACTGTTTGGTTTAAAATTATTTATTTAAAAGTAAACCTCTTCGGTCAAAGAGTAAAAGGCAAGTGCATTGCACTCGCAGCCTAACCTTCGTCGCTTAAAATATTCATTTTTTTTTAATACAAAACATAACTTGTTATTACTATGACGATCAAAATTAAATATTCTCTCTCTCTCATTCGCTCTTTTGCCCTGAAACGTAGCCCTTACTACCCGTCCGCGAAAAAAGCCTCTTTACTTTCTCACCCCGTGTCCGTCCAATTACAGATCTTGTAAGATACGGGGAGTGAAAATTGTGGCCACGGACGATCCTTTTCGATCGCTGCGCAAACTATAAACACATCCAACTGTTGATGTGTTGGACTTTGTTTCAAAGCCAAAAGAGTTACGAAATGAAGCGGGAACACTTATATAAATACACGAAATTTTCGTCCCCCTTATGCAAAAAAAAAAAAATCTTCCCTCAACCCGAGATTCCTGCGACCAAAATAATCCCTCAAAATCGGCGCAACAGGCCGCGAGCAATTATCGGTCGCAGCAGAGAGAGATGCACCTCCGCGTCGGGCTTATCGGCGCCGGTAATTTTTAATCAGGCTCGCGTGCCTGCGCCTCGTTACGCGTCTGCGCACACACTCGCCCCCTCCCCCCTCGGAATTCTTTGCGTTATATATACGCAGGGCTAATTATACAAAAACGACAGTGAAATATGTCGGCGGCCCGACGGCCGCGGCGGTGGACCGTTTAGGAGGGATTAAGAATTCGCGCTTAAATTATAGGCGCTCGTCACGGAACGCGCATAAAAACGGATTAATTTCCCGGAGTTCCATTAATTTCGGGGAGGGGGGGCGGGCTTTAGTTTATTTAATTTAACCAAGGTCCCGCGCCGTCGCTTCGTACGCTCGGTCACGTGATAAAAGTCGCCGAATATCGCGGCGCGGCGCGGCGGTTGTTGCTCCGCCGCGGCGTCGCGTCGGTGTGCGCGCTTTTAATTTAATCATTGTAAAGTTTGCGGAAAATGTTGAATTATTGTTATTTAACTTTTAAATGAAATGTGCGCTCGGACGTTAACGACGTGTATACATATATATATGTATATACATACGTACAAAATAATAAACTTTCCCGCAGATAAAATCTTACGATACTCGGCACGTAATTCCCGGCGTTATATACGTTTTAGCATCTCCTAGTCATTAATTAGTTTTTGCCGCCGCGCGGATAGTAAATGAAACTAGATGAAATGATAAATGTTACTTTTTCAATTTTTTAATTAAGAGAATTTCGTTTTTATGGAATCGCCTTTAATTGTTGAGCGCCGGGCGGTAAAAAAAAGTGATTAACGACGCGTCGCGCGAATTGTAATTTTACGCGCCAACTTTTTATTCGAGATAATAACTTTATATAAAACTTTGTATAAACGTCCAAATTCTTACAGCTCGAAACGAAATCCAAACGTTCGCGCGTGCCTGCTTTTTTTTTTTTCTGAAAAGCCAAGGAAGCGAGTTGAAAAGCTCCCCCTTTACAGCGTCGATACACTACTGGCAGCTACAAAAATTAGGCAAAATAAACAAGCCCCCAAAGCACCCTCGAAAATCGCGTCAGCTCCCGACCCACATTTGGCATATCCCAACGCAGATACACTCCGGCCGCGTGCAGCCCTCGAAAATATTAAAAACTAATACAGCCCGCTTTTTCATCCTCGCCATCGGGGTTGTAAATTAATTTAGGCGCTCTCCGTCGGCGGCCGGGGAAAAGCAAGGAGCCGAAGAAAGCCGAGGGACGCTCTAATTCGCACTTGTCGCCGCACCGGTGGGGGGGAGGGGGGGAGTTGAAAAGCCTCTCCCGTCGCGCTCTATAAAAGAAACCTCATTACGGCGCGCGAAAGAAATTAGCATCGTAAATCCAAAAGCCAAGAAATAAACCGCCGAGCGACGAACGTCCCCCCCTTCGCCCCTTAAGTAGCACTGGAGGCCGCGACAAAGACTCTCGCCGCTTTTCACGAGAGTCGCTCTCTCCTCTCCCGGCGGCTTTTTCATCGCCGCGGAGCTGCTTCTTCTTCCGAGCCGAGAGCCGAGTCCTGGCGCGGTAGTCTTGACGTGTGTGTATGCGCGGGACTGCGCCTGTGGACGGGGGAGAGCGCTTCTTGGGGAGTAGTTGCCTGCCGCGAGTGCTCGAGACAGTTATTAACAGTGTCGCTGCTGCTGCTGCTGCTGCCGTCGTCGTCGGCGAGGCGAGGCGACTTTTTCACTCGGGCCTTTTGATTATTTATCGCCCAACGTTGGGCGAACGAGGTGTACGTTCGGGGGTCTTTGTTATGCGAGGCGATGTGCGAGGTTGGTCGAGTGGGTTGAGGTCAATTTCGGTCGGGAGTTGGCTGAATATTTCATTAATTCAATAGGGGTTGGTTTGAGATAATAAGTGGGTTTATTGGGGAAGTTTTATTTTTTGTGTAATCGATTTACTACAATTTTTTTATCAATGCGAGTTTTTGTATAGGATTCGTGAAAAAATTGTACTTAATTAAACAGACTTTATTATAATAAAGAATAACTTGATCGAATTGGTCTGTCAATATTGGGAAGGTTGAACTATTTATTCATCTAACTTATTTTCAAACAATAATTAATTGTACTTGACAATGGTAAAGTTAATTTTAACAAAGAAAGTTTAATAAACCAACTTCTGTTTTATTCCGAGCAAAAAGTCAATCTAAAGAATCATATTTCTAGAAACTACCGCAAAAAAATAGAGCTACATTCAGTCTAAAAAAATTTTTATTCAACATTATTCCAAGTCAACTTCAGTCGTCATTTAATTTACTGCACAATAAATAAAACAGCATTCCACCCAAAATATAAAGCAACATGAGCGACGAACCCCGTCAAAAACCCTCGCCCCTCCCCGCCGCATTCCTCCCCGCTCGCCTCGCAAGCCCGCATCCCCGTCGGCGAGTATAAGACGTCGGATAATGAATTAACGGCGTATAAACAACTCATAACCCAAGCGGCGGGAGGGCCTCGTCGACGGGCCGCACACGCGACGACGCGCTCCCCGCGCGCGCAATTTGCCCCGCCGGCCCTTCTTCGCACTGATATAGCTGCGCCCCGAAATTCCGATGCTTTTAATCATGCGCCCCGCGAGCGGGAGAGAAAGTTGAGCCTGAGTTATCGTACCGCCGACCCTGAAATATGGAACGCGCGCCGGATGCCGGGACCACATTTTTTTTTTTACCTCCTCATCCCCCGCCGCGGAGTCTGACGCCGCGCCGTAATTAGGAAAGTGGAGGCTGCGCGACAGGAGAGAGCCCGGCCGTGTGTATTAGGCCAATTCCGAGCTCGTTTATTTACGCTTCGGAGTTGCGGGACTGGAGACGGGAGGGGTAGTGCTTTTTGCCCTACTCCCCGGCTCCGGTGCCGCTGTGCAGTTAATGAATTTATCGTGTATGGCGAGATAATAACGGCCCGGGACTCTGGCTTTGTTTGATTTTAGGCTTTTTCTTTTTAAACTTTTTTTTTAAAGTTTCGCGGTACTCGAGCTTTCGGGTGTATACGAATGGCAGCTCGATTCTGGCGTCGTTTGGCCGCGTTAGATTTTTTTATTTGCACTTTGCTTTTTGGGGGTTTCCTCGATATTTTTCAATTATTTAAACAAACAAATGCGGACACATACAAACACGAACCAAAGTGGAAATATCTTTAAAGGATAATATTGGCGTCGCTCAAACATTTCCTCTTTTTTTTCGTCGGTCTCGAAAACACCGCACTCATTGAGTATAAATCGTGAAAAATGGCAGTATTACCCACCGAAAACTTTCCCCCTCCCACCCCCTTCAAAAAGAAAAAAAAATAAAAGAAACAAAAAGTATAAGTCGGCGTCCGCCGCGCGTAACGAGCAATTCCCATGAAAGCCCGTAAACCATATCCCGGCGCGCGTCGAAAAGCTCCGAACATTTCAATAAGAGCCCTCTGTTTTATGGTTTGTCCGCAGGTCCGTCGTTTTGGGGCCTAATCAATCCCCAGTGGTCCCTGTGCAGCAAAGGCAGGCGGCAAAGTCCCATCAACATCGAGCCTGACAAGTTGCTGTTCGACCCCCACCTGAGGCCGCTCCACGTGGACAAGCACAAGGTAATTTGTCAAAAGCTCTATCTCTCTCTCTCCGCCGCGGCGAGCAGCCGCGCCGTTATATACACGTAGTCCCCCGTTGTCTCTTACGTCGGCGGCCTCGCGGGAAAGCTCGTGTTCCACTATCTCTCCCTCTCTCCTTTTTACTTGGGGAAAAGTTCACCCCCCCCTCGGCAAATGAAGATGAAAGAGGTCCTTTGATAAACGCTCGTTAAGGGGGGAGACGGGTGGAGGAGGTCGATTTCTTTTACAGTCGATTTCATTAAATGGCTCTCGGATTCGGATGGCGAGCAATTAAAAAAGTTTCTAATTATACATCGGATGGGACGATGATTGATGCGAGTCGAAGGGGGAGAGGCGCCGGATTTAATAACTAGATAATTAGACGGGTTATGGGGCTCGCTTTTTATTATGATAATCGGATTTCGCCGATTTGGGTCGAGGAAGTTTTACGTTGAGGAGGCACGGATTTTTCGAGGTTTACGCCAAGAATCGAATTTCGGTGTGTACTTTGTTTTGACACCTTCAAATTGCTTAATAAACTTTCAGCCAACTCGTAATTAATGTTGGAAAATGTTTGAAAACTCGAAAAAGAAACGTGCTTTTTTTGTAATTATTTCTAAATCGGGCAGTAGAGCTTCATAAAGGATTTCGAAATCCCGTTCAAACGTTGCCAATTCTATCTGGTATACGGAGCAACGTCCGTATGATCCAAATTTTTATATATTGCATCGTAAATTTCAGTTTGTACTTGTGGCGATCGTAAAATACCTTTTTTCAAACGAATCCTATAAACATTGATTACTTACCAGTATTTGTTAATAAAACAGATTCATTCATTTCGTATACAAATATAGTAAAGTAAAATTGGCAGACGTACAAGCTGTATACATAGTATTTGATAATAACAGTGAAACAATATATAGTAAATAAATGTTACAATTACAATATTTACAAATTCAGAAATCACATAAAAATTTGGCTGTAAATTTCCTCGCATTTTAAATAAGTAAAGTTTCATCCGATCCACTCCAACCATAAAAAAAACCACCTTCCCCAATATCATTTACAAAACACACAGAAATATATCCCCGTACCACATCAGCTCCAGCACCAGAATCAGATTTCATTAATCTCCGCGGCGGTATTTCCTGCCTCAGCCCGGCCCTTTTTCCCAACGCGGCGGCGCGCACGCAAATCCGAGCCCGGCGCGCCTCGCGCAAAGTTGACTTGAACATGAAAAACCGCGGCGGAGCAATATCTCACATTCGACTGGTCCGACGGGGGGGAAGGCTGCAGCCAGCCAGCCGAACTTGCCGCGGCGCTGAAATAACTTCGGCGTTCGCGCGCGGCCCGCGAGAAGTTTGCGCGCCGCGCGGTACAAAGGGCAAAGGGGGATATATAACGCGGGAAAGAGAGAAAGGGACAGGAAGACGCCGCCGAGCCTTGCGGAAATTCGATTAGCGCCCGGGTGTTGGATTACTTTTGGAGAAATTATTAAGGCGGCGTGAAGAGGTAGGAGCTGCTGCGCTGACGGAGGTTACGGTGAAATGGGCGATTAAGGACAGTTTTGAGGTGCTTCTGATTAGAGATGTTTGGTTGGGGGTAAAATTTATCTAGTAGTAATAATATGAACGCGAAGGAACAGTGAAGAAACGTTCCTCTTCTTGCGAGAGGAACGTTGAGAATCCTACTCAATATTTAAGTCGGCGGAATTTCCATTTATAATAAAAAGAATACTGCTTGTAAGGAATCGATTTCATTTTCCGACAAAATTATGGTTTTTTCAACTAAATAGAAATCCATTTGGGAGGAGCAGAATCCTTTTCTTATAAACAGAAATTCCGCTGACTTAAATATTGAGAGGATTTTAAAAATGAATTAATTAATTTATTTAAAAATTGAAATAATAAAGATTCGTTATACAATATTGCTTCTCCATAAACGAAACAATCATTTATTCCATTTCCTCCAAGCACGAAAGAACGTATACACACCGAGCCCGCAATTAACCTCGGTAAGCGATGCTCGACAAGATCGCGATATCGCGCCAATCGGCCGAAAATAATTCCCGGTCCATCCCCTTTACATCGCATTTACCCCCCGGGCAGTAAAAAAATCAAGCTTTATAAACCGCAAGGCGCGCGTAGCGGCTCTTCAGAGCGGCGCCGCGGGAAAATGAATCGCAGACGCACACAAACAAACATCCACACACAGAGATCCGCGTCGCATTCCTGCGCGAGAACGCAGAAAGAGAGCGCTGAACGCGTCTGCCGCGATCATAAAATTTCTCCGACCCTTCTGCCTGCTGCCGCGCGGCGCATGTACATTTTTTTGGCGGCTGCCTCCTCTCCCCTTTCCCCCGCGACGATATTTCAGCGCCGCGGGGATTTCGCATATACTATCGGGCGCGCGCGTGTGCTCTCTCGGACGACGCGGCGGGGCTTTTCCCGGCATTTTTTCCGCGTAATGAAGTACATCGCCCGAATCTCGGGATAAAGCATTGCCGCGCGCGGCGGCGGCGGCGGCGGCGTATCGCGCTTTATTTTCATCCCGGCTACCGCGCGCGGAGAGAGGAATATTTGCGAGGGCCGCCTGTTGTTTTTTTTTCGGCGGACAGCGTGGGTTTTTCTTCCGCGGCTTTTTTTTTTTGCCGCGCGGGGTTAATAAAAGATCAAGCGGCGAGGGAGGCTCGTCCGCGGCGCGGCGAAGGACGCAATTAATAGCGATTTATGGGTGGCGCGTCGAACTGCCCGGGTTTTTGGGGAGGTTTCGGGGATTTTGGACGCGCGGGCCGATTGCTTGCTGATCTTCGCGGGGGAGGAGTAAATAGAGTTTGGGAAATTAGATTTGGAAGCTCGACGGAGTTTTGGTGGTTTGTCAATTTTTTTTTCAAGCAGAACGTCGTTCTGCTCAAAGATTGTAATTTGAAAAGTTTTAATTCAAAGTTAATAATATTTCGCCGGGCTTACCGTCGCGAAATTTTAAATATGTAAAGCATTTCAGTTATCCCGGGAATTAGAATGCAGCAGAAGATTTCCAGACGTTTTTTTTTTTTTTTTATAATCTTTCCGCTGACAAAAAGATATTTTTGCTTTAAAACTCTCATGAGAATGAAAGGAATTTGAGCTCCGCGTTTCGGGCTGAATCCGAATTTGCCGGGTTTCGAACCCCTTTCAAAAATAGGTCATTGCATTAACATGTTGAAATCTGAAGGTTAACTGTGTACGTTCTTATGCAGGGGATGCTACAAAGAGGTTTACACGGATTAAGCTAAGTACTCGGGGAGCTTACTCGCGAGCTTTCCCCGGAAAAAAACTTCAATTTGAAAATGATGTTAAAACGTGAAAGTAATAATGCGCGAAGGGGATTTCTCTCCGCGGGGCTAAATAAAATTTCTCCATTATTGTTGCGGAATCTTTTTATTTTCAGCGTGTTATACTGGATATAAAATAAATATGCAGATGCTTGCGAAATTAAACGAATTAAAGTTTATGGTTTACCGAAATTTTCTGGAAGCAGGAATAATAGATTTTTGTTTTAGACGAAAAATTGGCATTGCTTAATGCAAGTCATTTGTACAGCATTTTTATTTTTATTAATGCACGAAAGCACACCAATCTAATCCGCTAATCTAAAGCAAAGTTGGATAGCAAAATTTTACAAGACTGTCCTCCCATATAAATAGTTCTATATGTTTCCCGAAAAAATCCCTGTTAAAACGACGCCATATTTCTCCCAATTCCCGTCCCATCCCCGCGCGTAGCCCAAACAACAGCTTGGAAAGTGAAAAAAAGAAGGAAAACCCGGGAAAAAATCGACGCCCCCCCGCGCGCGTGTCAAAAGGCGGCATTTCTCAAAACCTAAGGACTCGGCTCCGATGCTTGAAAAGGTTGACACTCGACGCGACCCTTTAAAGAGACAAATCGTCAGCGCTTCCAGCCCTCGTCACTCTCATTTTTCAAGCATCCCCCGGTGTCCGGCGTTTTATCCCCTCCCTCCCTTCCTCGCGGCGGAAAGCTCATCGGATGTGTATTCTCGGGAGGCCTTTTCAGCGCGGGGATCCTCTCTCTCTCTCTCTCTCTCTCTCTCTCCCGCGCCAAAGTGCCGCGCGGCCCTTTGTTCCTGCGTGTGCACGCGAGCTTTTTTGTTGCCCCACCACCTCCCCTCCCGCTCCCCGGGCCGCTTTTCGCGCGGAATTGTTGCCGGTGAAAAAAGCGAGAGCGAGCTGCGACCTAGACCGAGAATTTTGCGTGGCGCTGCTTTCGCGCTTCGTAAGCAGGATGGGTGTAAATAATTTTTGACGGGTAATTAGGGGTTTTATTGCTGGGGGTCCTGTTGAAGTGCTTGATTTTATGAAATGGTTATTGAACTTTTATTGTGAAAAATTTATTGCTTGACTTATTCTTGCCTAAAATTTTGCTTGAATCAAACTTGGAAAAAGCCAGTCTTTAATAAATAATTTTTGTAGCAATTATAAGAAACGATTGGAGAGATCAACTTTTTTTATACTTTACCTAAGTTTGCAACCAACTAAATGGTATTCGAAAAATTTTCCACATCAAGTTAAACTCTTGTCCGTAACAGTAACATCTGTAAAGTATCGATCGGTTATACATTTTTAATCCGAACATTTCACAAGCTCATTTAACAAGTTACGATTAACCTTTGATTTTTCACAAATCCTTTCCTGAAAATGAAATAATTATTCATGCCGCATACGATGAAGGACCGACAGTTAAAAAGAAATTAAGACCCTGGCAGTACCCACTTCCCGCGAATGCTCATAGTATTTCAAAATTAAAACACCCGCTTTACCAGCAAAAACCTCGCATCAAACAACGTAAAACACAACTCCAACCACGTCATCATTCAAAGTTCGCGCCGTTAACGCGCGCATTAACTTTTAATAAATAAAGGATATTGTACCAGAATTACCGCCCGGGCCAGCAACGCACACACGTCGGATCGAAACAAAGAAGGCGGCGGCGCGCGATTCGCGCGCCGCGCCTCATCAATCAAGCCCGCGTAGAAACGCGGCGGGCAGCAGCGCATATTAGCCGCGGCTTCTTTGTCCGGCGCGGCGAAGAACGCGCGGCTTTTGAAAGCGATCGCGAGCCTTTTCCCGCGACGCAAAAACAGGGGAGGGGTGCTTTTTAAGTGCGTCGCGAGAATTTATAACGAGCTGCGCTCGCGTGGATTAATTGAGCTCGATGATGGCGGTATTTTTTGCGTATTGTTTGAACGGAAAATTGCTCTTGTTTAGTTTGATCGAATGAGTTTTGTTGGATTAGAACTGTTTTGGGTCAATCATCATTCGGCGTAATTGTTTCCTACGCGGTTCGGCCGCTAATTCGTTGCAAGTGTTGTATCGGCACGATAATGGCTATTTACCCCCCGAGTTTTTACAGCGCTCTTAATAGCCTTTATATACGCATCGATCGTACAAAGCAAATATACGCTTTAATCTCCTTTATTTCAATCCCGAATTTCCAAAAAAATAAAGAGAAAAATGATAACGGTATAGGAGAACGCCAGCCGGGAAATCCCGCTTTTCCGTATCCGTTGTATTGAAAGCTCGCAAATCCCGGGCTCTCCCGGCCGGCTTCTCTTTGAGATCTTCATCTTAGTCTTACCCTCCGTCTAATAACATTCTCCTCGCACTCGCGCGCACACACCACCTTCCGCTCAAGTACTCTTATTTCTCCGGCTCTCTTTCCCCGGGCGCCGCACTTCGCGCCTCGTAGCCGAGAGAGAGAGAGAGAGAGAGAGGGCCGACCCTCCTTTCCCCGGCGAATTTATACGCCGTTTAACCCGGTTAAAACTTTGGCACTTAAATTAAACAATAGAAGAGGAAGGTTCGCCGGGCGCCGAGTCGAACGTACGTCTTCGCCTTCGGAGCAGCTTTTTTCCGGCTCTCTCTCTCTCTGCTGCCTCCTTTCCCTGATCGTCGACTTCTCAAAATTGTCTTTTCCTCTCTCTCTCTCCCTCGGCCCATTCGCAGCTCGGCAGCCGGCTTTATCATCGCTCTCTCGCCGCTTTTTCCCACGACTCCGGGAGCTCTCTCCCTTCGCGCCCGCCCGGGATTTTCTTTCGCGTTTAAAGGCTCGGTATCGCCTCTCTCTCTCTTTTCCCTCCGCTCCGGCCCCCGAGGCCCGAGAGATGTAGTTTCCACCTGCATTACCCGGGGATTGTATATAGCCTCGGAGACGTGACGCCCCGGCAGTTTTGTAAGAGAGAGTAGGCGACTTTTCGAATTCCCGCTCTCCTCCGGGGGCCGAGTTGTATGAATTTCAGGCGTACGATTGAACTTGCGTAATTAAGTTTCTGCCGCCGCCGCCGCTGCCGCCGGACGACGGCCGGACAAGTTTTTTCATTAGGCCTCTTTCGCTCGGGGTGGAAATTTTAAGGTCTCGGCGTTTCGGTTTACCTTCCGTCGCGATAAGCGGCTGTTAATAAGTTGGGTTTCATTTGGTTTTCTTGTACTTTAATGTAAACCAATTTATAATTTATATACTCTTACTTCTTTAAAAACGGTATTTTTCCACTGAAAATCCAAAATTACCATCCTTCCAAAAACGGCGCAATTTCTCAGCCTCGCCTTTCGGGTACAACTTCCATCCGCGCGGTATTTTATCAGCTTCCCCGAGAGAGGCGCGAAAGAAACTCCGCGCGGAAAATTCCCCCGGAATCGGTATATCTGCTTAGCATCTCTCCGCGGCTCCTCCTCCGTTTCACTCCACTCGCGTAAGCGCAGCTCCCGCGGCAAAAGGCTCGGCGCGAATATAAGCGGCAAACTATTGCCGAGACGTAAATACAGGGAGGGGGGGGGGACCCTCGTTAACCGCCCCTCGGTCTCATTGTTGCGGCGGACGTGATCCGCGTGGCAACGGGCCGCTATCGACGCGTTGAATTCGTATTAATTATCGAACAATGTTGCGGCGGCCCGAAATCGGCGGCGCGGCGGGCTTAAGAGGATATATATCCTCTCGCTCTTTTTCCTCGGAGGCATTTTCGCCTCGCGCGCGGATGCTTTTCTTTGGCGGGAGCCGAGCGAGAGGTTTCTCCTTTGCTTCTTGTTTTATCATCGCTCGCTGTGTGTAGCTTTTCAAGTCTATTTCTCGTTAACCCTTTTAGCAACGGCTCTCTCTCTCTCTGCCTCGGCTTCTTTTTTTACTCCTTTACTCTTTCGCGCGAGCTCCCCCCCTTTTTTTTGTTCTCTTTGCTTTCTTTTCCGCGCTCTCTCTCCCTTTCTGCGTTTACACAATTCCAAAGCTTTTCCGGGAGCGGAGCTGCATGGCGTGCGCAAAGCTTCCGGAAAATTTATCGGCGCGGGGCAACGATTGATTTGGGAGGGGCTTTTTCGGAATTAAATTTTGTGCCAGCTCCGTTATTTGCTCGATGAAAGGTTTATTACATTTTTTTTCGCCAAAATTCTAGGATTTTTCTTCGCGATTTTTTGGTCTTCTTTAGTTTACGAAGTACAATGAAAGTATTGCCGGGCGATAGTAAAATAATCTGATAATCGTGAGGGCTGCATCGCGTTTTTCATGTATTTTAATTATAAACAGCCGCCCGTATCTTTCAACGGCAAATAAATTTATAATCGTAAACTTTCAAATTTTTTTAAAATTATTTCCCGCTCGGTTTTATCCGAGCAATTAATAATTTCCGTATTTAAATATTTCAGCGAAAACATCAAGCTTCCAATTAATCTTTTATAACGTTTTATGCATTTTAATAAAACGTTTTTAATCCGCGGAGTGTAAATGTTAAATTAAATATTTAGTAAATTACCGCAGCCTCCCACTCAGAAAGATTTAAAATTATTACGTCGAAATGATTATTTCATTGTTAATTAAATTATCATTGCGTCCCGCGGTACTTTAATTAGCAAAACATTTCTTAACCACGAAGTGAATTGCAAAATGCAATAAACCCCAATAACCCAGATACGCCATCAATGAAATTCGCAACTTCCGATTGGTCCAAACTCAAAGTAACCAGTTGCAAATCGTCTTTTGGTGACTGCTGTGTATATGTAAGGATTTGCCTTTAAAATATTCTGACCCCACAGAATCTCTTCCAAAGTCTTGGCGTCAGAGGGTTTCGGTTGAGAAAAACCGAAATAGTTTGAATAATTGAATAAAAGTTTTATTTAACTAGTCAAAGGTATAAAATAATTAGTCATTATAAAAGGGAGGCCGCGAAGTTGTACCGTAAGTTTCAAAATAGATAAATAACATAAAATTTAAATCAATATAAAAGATTTAATAGTCATTATAAGAAGATTTCAACAATTCAATGTATCATTGATAGTATACAGAAGATAAATATAACTCGATAACCTGGACGTATTTATGCGAATTATTTATGCGAAATAGAATCGTAATGTTTTAAAGAAAGAAAAGACATATAGTGATTATTATTAAATCGGATAAATTGTTGAATTCTATTTCCAGCGAACACTTTATTATTAATTTGTGTGAATTATAATATTAAATGAATTGTAAATTTCCATATTCCAAGGAATGAATTGATAAATAAAAAGTTAATGAATTAATAAATCTAGTCAAACTTATCGTCAACAATCTCTGAAATGAAAATAATAATAGCTGGACTTATTATATTAAATTGGATTTCATTAAATAAGTTGTTTTAATAAATGATTTTATGTACAATAAATGAAATGAAATGAAATTTAAAAATCCAGTCAGAGTAAAAATAACGCTTCCCTCTTTACAAATAACGAAATTATACGGACAAATATATAAATAATACGATTGAGCGATTCTCTCTTATAGATTCAAATTCATAATATATTCCTTAGCACAGCTTGCATAATGGATTGATACGTAATAACTATTTATAAAATAATTAAATTAATAAACCAAATCAGTAAAACCAGTAAATCTGTATCGATATTACAAGTCTAGCTGCTTTACGAATGCAAACGTTATAGTTAATTCAGATCTTCCAAGAATAAATGAAGAATTTGCAGCTACTATTGTAAATATATATACTTATATTGTAATTGAAACATTCCAAAATATCTCACAGTTTGACGACCCGTTCGAGAAACGTAGTAAATATTAATTTTAACAAACTTTACGTAATAAAGTCTCAGTCGTAAAGTGATAATAACCGCTTCGACGATCCGACACTGATCTCGCTAATCTGCGGTCATCCAACGGCATCAATATGTTTAAATTAAAATTCATGAATAGTAAAAAGGAAGCGCGTTAAATCAATTACCGTGTATATCGGAGGTTAGAATAAATCAACGAAGCAAAATCATTGATTTGACAACCTATAAAAACGCAACAAATAAAATTAATTAGTCACATTGCTATAACGTCCGAATCTCACGGAAAACCGTCGAGTCACAAAATTCAGTTTGTAACGTCGAAATTTGCCTTTCGATTAAGCGAAATTCAACGAAATTGATTCAACCGCCAAATTAGAAAGCAGTCTCCACAAAAGATTTCCGCAATCATAAGGCCATGCAGCCACTAAAAATCCGGCCAAACTCTAATTAAGTTTGCCCCCAACAACAGGAATAATTTACTGCCCCCAGTCAACAAGTGAGCCTCGCAAAAAAAAACTCAATTAAAACTCGCGCGCGGAGAGAGTGCGAGAGCTTTTTCCGCGGAAGGATATCCGATCCGGCCTCCGCGGTAAACATATAGAAACTTACCCTCTCCCCGACACGTGATTAAACTTTCGAGGAGACTCGCTTCGACTCGCGCATAACGTCGAATGACAAACAGAGCCGCGCGGAACGAGAAAATACGACGACGCGGCGCACAAACTACTCACGCACCTCTCCTATATACCTTCCAATTGTTCGGGCCGCGAAGGAGCAGGCGGAGAGAGAGAGAGAGAGAAAGAGGAAGTTCCGGCTTTCTCGAGCGGCTTCTTTCTCGAAAACCGGGGGAGAGGCTCTCCTTTTCGCGGCGCGCGCCGAGAGACGAAGGAAGGAAGACCTTTAGCTGCGCGCCGTTTTCTGTGCTCTCTCGCTTTCTCCTCCTCCGCGCCGAGAGGCTTTTTCTTTCATTCGCCGCTGTCGTTCGCTTTGAGAGCGGCGCTTTCTCTCTCTCTCTCTCTGTCTCGCGTGCATTTTAGAAATTTTTCGTTCGATTCAGGAGCGCAAGATTTTTTCGAGCTGTTAATTAAAAATTTTAATTGGGCGCTCGGCGGCTCCGCCCTTTGAATTTTGATTTTTTCGAGTTCGCCGACTTTTTATAAAAGTATTAGTCTGGCTTCTTATTTCGAGTCGCGCGCCATTGAAAAGTTATGGCCAAAGTATGTTTCTATTTTTTTCCGGTTGAAGGACAGTTTTTAAGTATATTTTAAATTGGATTGTAAACGTTAATTCACTTTAATCTCGCCGAGTTTGTAGATATAATTGCAAATGGCGTTCGTAAACTTTGAATTCGAAGCGGGGCGCAGAAAGAAATCTCGAGGCAACTTTCTTACAATCGAAACAAACTAAAAAGAAAGAGGCAGAATCCTCCTTTAAAAACAAACGGAGATTCTATTAAAATCAATCGGCGATTAACAAACTCCTGGAAAAAAACATCGGAAAAACAGGCTCCAATTAATCCTCGCGTCCTCGAACAAAGGACTGCAGAGAAGTCGTGTCCCCGGCAAAACTCATTCCCGATAAAACGCGCCTCCCCCCTCCCCCCTCGCCGTCCAACTTTCTCCGTCCCATACATTAGTTTTAACTAAAACGCCATCTTTTTCCCTTTGGCATTCGCCTATTACGGGGCGCGAAACCATTCATCGGAGTTTCCGGGGAGATCGGAACTCGCCGGGCAAAAAGTACACGCCTACCTTCTCGCCCGGGATTTATCGCCCCACGAAAATAATAATTCCTCGGCCGATCCGAGAGGGAGGGGGAGAGCGACACTCCAACTTCGCGCAAGAAGTCTATCTCGTTTTCTTCTGACTTTCGCGGCGGGGGAGGAAGAAGGGGGGAAATAAAGCGCGAGCTGCATCGATTGACCCCCGGAAAATTGCCGGCGTGATTTATTATGTTTATGGAATTAGTCGGGGGGAGGGGCGGCGAAAGGATTTTGGGAAAGTTGGGCGAGGCGAGCTTTTTTGGGGTGGTTGGGCGCCGATTTTCTTTGCGCGGCCGATAGCGGAAATTTAAGGGACAAATTGGGGAGATGTATGGGGAAGGGTGTTAATAAAACATCCTTTTTGAACTGATAAGAAAGCGGATGGGTATGGAGGGAAAATTCGATAAGGCTTTTATGTTTCTCGGAATGGAAAAGTAGTTTTTGTAATTGCGGAATTGCAATTTTTTTAGTATACATAAATTATGAAGCTCGATTCGACCTTCAGCGTTGATATCTTGTCAATTTTACAAAGCCTTTCAGATAAGATGTTACTTTTTGCGCTTGCCATTCAATCCTCAACCGAATATAGGAATCAATAACCACCGCACTAAATCAAAGCAAATAAAAACGAACAACTTTACCTTCCAAAGCCAATCAGCAGCAATTCAGTCTCCTTAAAAAAGCGCCCTAAACGCAAAATTGTTAAAGAAGCCCTTTCAGCTCCTACGGCGTGCTTCCTAAAATTTTTTCGAAAAAGCGCCGCTTCACGGGCTCGTTTCCCTTTCGCCCTCCCCCATCCCCCCGGCGCAGCTTCTCCCTCGTTTTTAAAGCGTGTAAACGTAAGGTTTCTCGCGCGAGCCGTAAAACTTGCTCTTCGCGCGGGAGAAATCACCGCGTTCTCATCTTCGCTCCCCTTTGCATAGGAATTGCGAAGTATGCTCCTTTGAAAAAAGGCCCAAACAACTCCCTCGGAAAATCTCCTCCGGCGGTGAACCAGCACCGCTGAAAACCTATAATGGAAATCGGGAAAAGGTGCACCGCGAAACAATAACTTTAGCCGAGAGAGAGAGAGAGAGGCGCCGAGGGCAGCTCATTATTTCTAACGGATGAGGCCATAATTCAGGTTCGCGCGCGACGCGCAAGAAAATGGACTCCGCAGCCTGGCGCTCGGAGGAGGCGGAGGAGGCCTCCGGTCCCGGCGTTCCGTCCAATTAAATGTCCAATCAATTACCCGGCGCGGCCTTCTTGTTTGGGACGTCGGCTCGGCGGCGCACTCGACACACGCCGCGCGCTGCAAGAAGCGCCGCCGAGAGGCGCGATCGATCATGCCGACGGATGCTGGCGCGCGGAGAGTTTCTATCTCTCTCTCTCCCTCCGCGCGCGAGCGCCGAAAAACACGCGAGACAGCCGGCGCGCGTCGTAGACGACGACGACGACGACGATTCGTGTCTGGGCTTATTGCCGCGCGGAGCGGTACACGGAGAGAGGTCGGGGGAGATAGAGAGCTCTCTCTCTCCCCCGTGTGACTGCAACTGCTGCCGCGCGGAGCTGCTCCGGCTGCTGCGGATGTTGGGATCGCTGCGACGACGCGGGGTTCAATTAACTGCGAGCTGCCGGCCGAGCTGCGACAAGTGTCTGGGTGGAGGCTTTTTTTGCCGCGGGTGGGGATTTAGTTTTGAGTGGGTGATAAGGATTTCGGGAGGAATTATTTCCAGGGTTGGGAGTTTTGGGATTTATGATTGGTGGTCGACTTTCGGGAGTCGGTGGGGTTGCGAATTTTTAGTTGTTTATTGTCGGGGGGTGAAGGCAGGGAAAGAGGAAATTTAATTTCATCGCGATTAATTACTATTTTTTTGATTGCTCCTCGAAAAGAGAGGCCGCTTACAAAATTCAATCGCTTTTTATGCCAATGTATATTTTTTAATCAACGTTCCTCTAGCGGTCTATAAATATGAATTTTCCGAATATTTTTATCAAAGAGACCAAATAATATCCATCCTATCTCATTTCATTCTATCGAAACAATAGATAAACGATAAAACGATCATTGCCCGACCCAACCCGCACTCGTACTACTTAACTCCCTCCAAAAAAAAGCAAGCCCCCGTTAACCGACGAATTCTCTTTTTTGCCCAGGTCACCGGTCAGCTCCACAATACCGGCCAGTTCCTGATGTTCCGCATCGACAAGGACTCGAAGGTGCGGGTCAACATAACCGGCGGCCCGCTCGCCTATCACTACCAATTCGAGGAGATCTACATCCACTACGGCATGGACGACAACCACGGCTCCGAGCACCACGTCAACAACTACGCTTTCCCCGCCGAGGTAAGAGAGCCGAGCGGGTTATGCGATTCGGAATTTTTTATCGGGGGGAGGGTGGTTTGATTTGTGCCTCGGAATATACCGGTATTGAAAAGCGGAATTAATTAAAAAATAGCCCGATACTCCGATGCATCGACGGGGGTAAATGAATTTTTTTTTTATTTAGTCGATAGTATAATGCTAGGCTGCTTTGCTCGTATTAATTAAAACTCGGCGAATTAGAGCCTTTAACTCGGGCTCTTTGCGGAGGCGCGTAATTCGCAACTTCGTTTTGAGCGGCTAAACTACTTGCAATTCGCAACCGAGAGCAGCTTTCGCGTCAGCTTTCCCCCGACAACGTCTTGCCGATTAAACAACGCGGCTCTTCCCTCAAAAAAAAAGAGCCTACGTTTTAAGCTTTATTAATGGCCGTAACCAAAGCCGGCGGCTCCGCTCCATTTTTTTGCCGGCGAAATCGTCGCGAGCGGCCGGAGTGGCGCGCCATACGTTACACGCCGTCCGGTTTAAAAAGTATCGCGGCGGCTTTAATATTTACTCCCGGCCGATTTGGCAGAGCCCGATATACTCCGAGCCCTAATTCCGCTCTCCTCTTTTTCCGATGCTTCCCCCCCCCCTCCTCCCCGCGCGGGAAACGGCGGGCGCCACGTGATCGGAATCCGTTTTATACGGACCGCAGAGTTTCGCTGCCGACGCTGCAGTTAAAAGTGCCTGAATTTTTGATGCGGCGGGACGAGAATTATAGGACATTAAGCGCGGCCGAACTCCTGACCAGGCGAAATTCGGCCTTCGGGGGCCGACGGGAGAAAGAGAGAGAGGAAAAAGGTAGATCTTCCGGGGTGGGCGCGCGCACTTAAATTTGCTTTTTCGGGAGGGGGGCCGCCGCCGCCGCCGTTCTCTGCGATTATTGAAATTGGAACTGCCGCGACCGGGTCGAGCGTTAATAGTGCGGTTTACGGGATCAATTTCGAGCCGCTGTGCACTCGAACGAGCGAAAGGTTCGGAATTTCGAATTTCGGGGGAGGCGCCGCGACGATCGTTCGGGGGAAAAAAAAGATTGTTTTGACCGGCTGCGGAAGTTGGTTTCCGGCCTATATGCCAGGGGGATAATTAAATCGCGGCGAAATTAAGTTTTTGCTCGGCGCTGAAACGATGTGGTTCTAATAAACTGTTCGTTTTTTTCTTCTAAAAGTGTCTGTAATTATTATTTTATCGCGACGAGAAAAAGATGTATTTTAACGAAATCGTTGTACTTTTTCGTGCTATCAAAGTGAACTCGAATCCAATCGGTACACATTATTCTCCCGTCAACAAACGTATCAAAAAACACAGCGACGCTCGTAAAACTATACGCACCTCCGAGCAATTTAAAAAAAACTTCCGCCACCGCCTTCATTTCAAGAGTGAACAAAAGCGTCTCGCGACGAAAAGACTTACCCAAACACGATCTCCGTTTCCCTTACACACGAAAATCCACTCCTACCTCAATAAACTGAAAAAAAAAAAGAAGAAAACACCCCCGCTGAGAGCGGCTTGACGTACACATGCATCGCCACAATTATCCGGGGTTCTCCTCTCCCTCTAATCCCTCAAAGGCCCGGAGGAGAGATCATCGGAGTTCAAGTCTCACGGTACAAGTCATTAACCGCGGCGCCTCGCCTCCGGTAATTAATTTCAATTAATTATCAGGCCAAAGGCTGCGGCGGCGGTGGCAGCGGCGGCAGCCTTGTCGGCGGCCGGCTTACTCGGGGGGGAGGGCCGTATAGGCAGGCTATACTTTGACAAATTAAACATTCGCTAATTCCCGACCCAATTAACTCGACGCCTTTGACCGGATTCCGGCGAATCGCGCTCCCTGCCACACTCGAGGGAAGAATCACGAAAATCCATTATGTGTACATTAGCGGCCGCTGTAATGAATGGGGCTTATCGTGCGATGCCGAGTCTCTCTCGCGAAAATCCCCGCCGCATCGATGGTTCGACTGGTCGGTTGTCGCTCGATTTCGCCGCCCGATTCTTTTTTCGGGGATTTGGCGTTTTTGCGGCGGGCTGCTTGCGCGCGCATAATGCGATATGTGCTTTGGACGAGGTTGCACTAGGGGAGGCGATAATTCCGACGAGGATGGGTCGTTTTTGGACTCTGGTAGTGGAGCATATTTATTGGCGAGTATTTTTATATTACAATTATCTGTACTCGAAGATTAAAAATCCTACTCCGATTTTCTTCGTACAAAAACTTCAAATCGACACTGATTAAATTTCAATCGCGGTACCCTCACGCGTCCGGCAAAAGAATTCACCGGAAAATAATCACCTCGTCACCATTAACCAGCAGATTAGATCAGTTTTAATCCTCCTCCGATTCATTGCCCCCGAAAATTACTCGCCCCGACAGTCCCGAAAAGCAATTAAAAACGCTTTTCCCCCCGTCAAAAAAAAAGTATCCATCCCCGCTCGTCCGAACTCCTAATTAGCCTCTCTTTCTCCCGCCCGCACTTTTCCGCGCATTAATCCGCGCTCTCGACGCAATCGCTTTTAAACGGCCGCCGGCTAATTAAAAGGCGCGGCTTTCGAAACCGTCGGCGCGTGCGATCGATCGATCGTCCGGGGCGGGGGAGGGGTGCAAATATTTGCCGAAAACAAAATCGCGCGGGGACACCTGTCGGTGCGCGTCCCGTTTCGCCGCGCGGGGACGATATATACAGGGTAATGTAGTCCTTCGGCTCGCTCGCTCGCGCGGACGGGGCAGGCGTTCAACTCTCCGCGGCGGCTCTCCGCGTTGCACCCGCGCGATATTCATTATTTCGACGTACTCGGCCAACTCGGCCGGTCGATGTAGAGCCTCGATAGCGATCGATTCGCGGTTAATCGCTCGCGTATAATTCAGGCCGCGGCTCTGTACGGATCCAGCTCGCGGATATGCCTCTTGCTTTTGTGCCTTTTACTGGAGGACCTGTTGTTGGTAAGCGGTTTTTTGGGGGGGTTGATTTGGGGTTTCGGGGATTAGAGTTTCTAGTAGTAGGAGCTGGGTTTGGTCAGACTGAATTCAAAAATAACTTTTTGCGACGATGATTAATATGATTTTGATGTGACCACGTTTGTTTAATGCATGAAGGTCCTGCAATTGATGCAGGTTTTAAATTGATACTGCGCTACTGGAAATGTAATGAGATAATGATGAAATTATCTCTTTACATCAATTCCGCTTCATAGTCAATGTAACTCTTCATCTGAACACATTTTCATCGACACTCAAAGCAAGAGTTACGTGTATTTACAGGTATTTTAGCAGAATTAAATAGCTTTGATCCAATTAATAATTCGTTAACGAGCTAATGAATAAAAGCTTCTCACTTACTCGCGTTATATTATTAAAATTAATTGTACTGCAATCAAATAGCATTCAAAATTCATATTTATCGCAAAAACATGAAACTTAAATTAGAGTGTCGAAATCTCAAAAATTAACTGCTATAATATCCGAGCATTTAATTTAAATGAATTCCCCGTGTCGACGCTCGGCGCTTTAACGATTACATCAATCCCGAAAGCCGTTCCCTCTGCTTTTATCGTCGAAAATCGCTAATTCGCAATACCATATACCCTTCCCTCCTCCGAGCAGAAATAATTTTTATTCAACCCGGAGACCAGCAATAGTAACTTCACCCGAATCAAACGATTATCTCCGTCTCCAGCCTCGGCCTCCCCCGAATCGTAACTAATCTCGAGAAACACCCCCTCCTGACCTTATCCATTAGCATCGATTCAGTCCTCCCTTCACCCTCCGCCGCGCGCTTCCGCCCGGCAAAACTCGCATAACCTCGTCCTCCCCCGCCTCGGCGAAATTGCAGCCTCCCGCGACCGCCGCCCCGAGTTTTTGCCCTCCTAACCCGCGCAGCTTCCTCCTCCGCAAGACGCGACCGGCCGGAGAGAAAGAGAGGATGAACGGCCGGCCCGGATCGGCGAGGCTACTCACGTAGCGATAACTCCGATCGAGTATTATGCACATCGGTCGCGCCCCCTCCCCTGTCCGTGCGCTCCTCGTACGTACATAAAACCTGCGGGCCCGCGCTTCTTTTATCGGCCGCGGGGATTTGTCCGCCGCCTCGTTTTATTGTGATTTTATCGCGAGCTCAAGGGCCCCCCCCTCCCCACCGGCACAGATTGCCGGAGGAGGACGCAAGGATGGAGGGCAAAAAAGATGATGTACCGCGCGGCGGCGGCGGCGGCGGCCCGGGAAAAATCGCTTTAAAGCCTTACGAGCGATATCCCGCCGAGATTAAGGATTTAGGGGCTGATTTAGAGCGCGCCGCGAAGCGCCGAGAGGGAGAATTAATGAATTAAAGTGCTTATTGGGGCTGAGGCGCGAAACAGGGAGATGATGGCTTTGTTCAACGTCCCTTTAAGTGAGGAGGTAGTAAGTGATTATTTTCATGTATTATCTAAGTGATTGCGTGAATATAATAATAAATAGTGTAAACTAAAATACTAGATATTGGAACTGAAATAATTGAAATTTTCCTTAAATGTATTGATAACTTGTCCATGGAACATTAATAGCTACATTCTGATGCTCAGACAAAAGCGAAATTGAATAATTCACATATTTATCGGTCGCGGAATATTAAAAACGGCGCAGAAATTTTTAATTGAACGATCTTTCTTTATGAAGGCATTAAAATTCAGTCCGGCAAAAGGGTATATACTCATGATGGTCGGGGCGCCGCTGATTTTTATAGTATTCTATTCCGGCCCATCTTGAATTGATTGAATAAATAATTCCTTTTTGCAGCGCCGCGCGCGAATGAAATTTTAAAAGCGCGGCTCTCGGCGTGCACTTTTTCGCGACCATTTTTTCCAATTTCGTTCAATAAAAGATTTTTTCCTCGCCGCGCCGCGATCGAGTTTAATGAAATTTCCCGAGGCCGCCGCCGTTGCCGCGCTAAAAGCACAAGAGAGAGAGAGCACACCGCCGTTGCGCATTCGAATATTTCGCCGGCGGAAATAGAAAATCACCCCGGGTAAGTTTGCCCGACAAAAAGAGAGCCGCGCCGCGCCCAGACGGACACACACACACACACACACACACCGCGGCGGCCGATGAGAAAAGTATATTTAATCTGGCCGCGTATCTGCCCGCCGGAAAGAGAGAGATAGATAGAGAGTCCGCAGAGTAAACGCAAACTTTGATTTTGGTATCGTCAGCCCGTTGTCCGATAAACCCCCCGCGGAACGTTTGCCGAGCGTAATCAAAATCTGTATTACGGCCCGGCGCGAATTCCCGGTGTGTGTAACGAGAGTTGGCCGAGTGCAAGAAAACGGGGCCCGGGAATCTGGGCTTCGATGGGAAAAACGGCCGAAAAACAATTGGGTTTCGCGGGAGGAGAGGGATGTGTGTGTGTGTATTGTGATTTCGGGGAAATTTTGATTTTAACCATGGATTTTTATCGAGTTTCCCTGCTTGTTTTAGAAATTTTTGTTGCTTTCCGAGGAAAAACGCGGAATAATTATTCGTAGAGTTCGGGTTTGGAATTTGTTTTGTTCCTTTTTAAACTTATTTCCTGCAATGAAAAACTATTTTACTCTACTTTTGAGTAAAGCGGAGACAAACTTGCATTATTTTAAAATTGTAGTAAAAATTTGTATAGTTCTATTAAATTTTAGTATATTAATTTTTTAATTTTAGTATAGTAATTTTTTAAGCTAATACAAGTTTTCCTTCGTTTTACTCAAAGGTATACTATAATTATTATTCGAAAATTTCTCTCCACGCACTAACCAACAAAATTAACAGCCACTAAATGGAATCATAATCACTGCTTCCTCTAAGAACATAAGTTGAAAAGGACGAACATAATCTTCAAAATTCCATTTACAAACGAATGATTAACGTACCAGCAAATATTCCAGCAACTCTCGCCGCCCTTTCACCCCGAGTCTAGAAAACGCCTTCCCCGGGAAACTAACATCAAATTCGCGAGCCGCGCTCAATCTTCTAACTGAAACATGACGTAATTATAGCGGCTCGACTCTCTCTCTCTCCTCGAGCGCACAAAAGCCCCCGGCGCAAAGAAAGCCGAAAAGCCCGGCTGCTTATTCAGCGACTCGGCTCATTCACGGCCCACACAACTTGGCCCGCCGAGCGTCGCGTCGCGGCGCGCGCAAAATAATCAAGACCTGCGTGCGAGAGTCGCGAGTTGAAAAGCCTGGCTAATATTTTGCGCAGCCCCGAAGTGCATCGAATAGAAGCCGGGCAGCCATTGGCTCCGCGCGATGTTTGAGGAGGCCACCCGCTTGGCTTTGATCCTCGCTCTCCTCTCTCTCTCTCTGCGCCCACTCGAGGTTTCGGATGATGAAGTAGGGCATAAGTGGCCGTTCAATGGCCGGTGTGCGTCGCGTCTTGCGCGTCTTGTCGCGCACAAAGCAGCAGCAGCAGCGGCGCGCAGAGGGAGAGAGAGAGAGCCTCTCCTCGAATATAATACCGAGGCGAGGGTCGACAAGCCAGCGCACACACCGCATAAGGGATGTTCTGACGGCCGCTGATTAACGGCCGGGCAGAGAGAGGACCCCCGGATTAACTTGTTCCGGAGGAGGACTTTCGGGTCAAGGAATTCCACTCGCCGCGGAGAGGACGGAGAGAGAGAGAGGAGAGAGGGCCGAGCTTAAGCCTTGTTAATCTATATAATATGTGATTCCTAATTATATCAAGCGGTTTCATTTTAGCCGAGAGGCACCGGTGGGGGAGAATTGTTACGATAATTCATGGGGATTATGCCACGGCCGGGTTAGTCCGTGTAATTTCTATTAGATTCAATGGGACGTGGATAATGAATCGCCCGCTGAGTTGTGGACCGTGGAAAAATTCCGGGGGTTTCCTACGGACGCGGCAGCTACTGTTATTGCGCCCAGATAATTATCTGCAAGCTAAAGAGTTACGGTTATGTGCCGGAGCTTGTTTTTCAGCCTGACGGTCGGATAGTTCTTTTTTTTTCTAGTCTGTATATACATTTTCTTTTTTTTTTTTTAAATCTATTCGTGTAAAATAAAGAGACATAACCTGGTAGAAAATTAACCAGTTGGGCTGGTTATGATATCTAAATTAAATAAAAACGATTGGAAAATCATTTTAAAAGATAAAATATCGTTATAATATTCATGAGCAAACACATTCAAACACAATAGCACTTTGTCGTTTTCAACTACAAAACAAGCTAAGAATTGGTTTAAAAACTGCTTACAACGTTTCCACCAGGGAATTGTTCTAACGACTATTTATAGAAAGTATACTCCAAGTGGACAACTGGATCAAATTCCGCGAGGATATCGTTTAACGCCAAAGCAAATTATTGCCCCGACTAATTGCGCCACTCGAGCCTCGAAGAAACTCCCACTTATCTCCCAGATATTAAAGCTCTCGCGAGTATCAGAATGACGGCCGGGGGCTTTTATTTACTAAGTAGGTGCATTGTGCGCCTTCTTAGCGCGCGCAAGGTGGGGGGGGGGACGGTAATCTTATGAGCATGTAAAGCGGAGTGCATTATATTACCATTGTAGCCCGTAAAGTGCGCCGCCACCGCGGCATTTCGGAGAGAGAGAGAGAGAGAGCACTAATTTTCCCGAGTACATAAAGCCGAGAGCTCTGCGCGTCCGGATAAAGTGTCAAACGCGCGGCCCGAAATATATATTTGTCAAACGGCACGGGATCCCCCCCCTCCGGCCGGAGGTAACGAGCGCCTCCCGAAATAAAAAAAGTTCCCTCGTTGCCCGCGCGCGGATTATAACGTACTTCGCCGTCGGGGTAATTTGAGCTATTAGTACTGCATTAGCTTAAGAGCAATGAGGTCGCAAGCTGAGTAGCACTTCAAGATGGTAAATAACGCTGAATGGCGAACAGTCGCGCGTCTGCGAGCGAAGCATCCCCCCACTTCTGTAATTCGCAATTAAGCTCCCGGGGTTTACTGTACTTTTACGCTTTATCTCGATTAAAATTACCGCGGCGGTATATTTTAACCGAAATGATCGAGAGTAATTACGTTAGGAGTAATGAAATTAAACAAAAGTAAAGGAGATAAAATTTCTATTCCCGTTATTATTCCTCTAAAATCACGCTCTCTCGCTTCCTTCCCGAACACCCCCCTCTGTTTACGAAATATAAAGCGACTCGACACTTTCTTTCCACATTAAAGTTTCCTCCCCGGCCGACTCCGCGAAGTAAACAATCCGAGAGCCGCGAGACTCTCCAAACTTATTATTCGCGGCATCGAGAGAAAGAGAGAGAGAGAGGCGCTTAAACCGCGAAGGAAGTGTCGCGGGCAGTAAATATCCCCGGCCCGAAAGAAATGTTTAAAAACTTTCCTCGCCCGCGGACATATTTCACTCAGAGAGCCGCGGAGAGCGGAGAGAGAGAGAGAGAGAGAGGCCGGAAAAAAGCGAGCGCGCGCGCTTTTTTTTTGTTTTTTTTTTCCGCCGCGGTAATAAACAAAGTCGGCCGCGCTGCGAACAAAGGCGGCGGCGGCCGTTCGGCAAAAAAAAGAGGAGAGAGAGAGAAAAAAAGCACAGGAGAGCCGGGCGCTCGGAAAATTTAATAGACGGAAGAGCTATGCGCCGCTGAAATTTACGGGCGTTTGATGGCCTATAGAAGTTACAGCGATGCGGCGGCCGCTCGCATCATCGGTTATGACAGAGGCTAGCCGCTAATGGCCAAACAACTGTCGCCCTCTCTATCGCGCAATCACGACGTGCGGCGCACCGAGCCGCAGCCGGTGGAGAGAGACAGAGAGAGGAGAGCTGCACGCAGCGCGCCCGCTCCCGATTCGACGGGCATAATTGGCCCAATTTGCGAGCCGAGTGCGAAACGCCACTGTCGCGACGGACGGACTCCCCGGGGAGCCACTGAGACGAGGCACTTGATCAGCTACTGGTTCTGGATGGATTCCTTTTTTTGGGGGGGAGAGTCGATGTCTTGGGGATCTTTGTTGGCGGGTGTTTAGATGGGGGAGGGAATAAGCGGAGAGGTTCGGTGATGGTTGCTGAAGATGTCAGAAGCGAGACGAGCTTCTCGTCTTCGGGAGGTGAGGGAAGGAGGTTTCAATTATAAGAAAGCTGTCTTATTTCTTTGTCACAAGTTTGAAAATCGGTTTTAAAAGGTATTATGGTTCCGAATAGCGTTCCTTGTCGATTGATAGAATTGAAGAACAGCTGCAGAAAACGTATTTGTTTTTAAATTTTAAAACTGTAAGATGAGAGAATTAGCTACATTTTTCATTTGTTAAGGATAATAAATTTGATTAAAAATTAGCAAAACTGCTTTCATTACGCTCCAAAACTAAAATTGCAGCCGTAAAAACGCTCTTCAATTTAAAGTACTCGACACTCGCGGGCGCACTCAACAATCCCTATGAATGCCCAACTACAATCCTTTATCGTCCCTAATAACGATAAATATTCAAGAGCGCAATCTCGTCCATCACCTCCCCCTCCCGATCATATAACCCCGCTGAAAAAAAAGTAAGGAATCCGTAAATACCCCGGAGAAGCGGGGCGGCGGCTCGAAAAAGCGGCGCTTGCATAAAAATAGTTTATCTTGAAATTTCGCGAATCCGAAAAAAAGCAAAAAAGTATCACCCCAAGAAGCGCCGGGCGAAGAATAAAAAGAAGAAACGGATAGCCGCGCGGAGATTCCAGCGGCCGAGAAAAGTTCCGGGGTGACGGGGAGGGGGCGGCCATTAAAAAGTTGGACTCCTCGCGCGTCATTAGATTATTTCGTGCTTCTTTTGCGATTCCGGGCGTCGCGACGCTCTCTCTCTCTGTCTCTCTCTCGCCATTAGCCTCCTCCCCCCCCTTCTCTCTCTCTCCCTCTTCCCTCTCGCGGCGAATAGTTTCGCCGGATAGTTTGCGCGGGAGAATCTCGGTGTACCGCCGGATACTTTGGCCGCGCGGCGCCTAAAGTCGAGGAGCCGGGATGCCGGGCGCGGAACAATAACGCTCGCAAATCTGCGGTGATAACTTGCACCGGGGGGAGGGAGGCGGCCTTTAATAGATATTTCGCCCTGTTTCGTTATTAATACGCGACGGCGGCCAATAAGCAGATTGTCTCCTCGGTAATATTAAATTATTTTCGGCATAGTTCGATCTGCCGGATTGTGCGGATTGCCGCGGGGTTATACTCGGCTGTCGAGGGGAATGTCGGGGTTGCCTGCAGAGCTTTCGGGGAGGAGGTTCTTTTTTTTTAGGGGGGGGGGGGAAGTTACAGCTACTGTTAATATTTGACAAACTGTTGCGGTTGATTTTAAAATGGAAATAATGTGTTAAATTAAAAGAAGTGCGAAAATTTCGAGGAAACAGTGATTTAAAATTGCTTTCTCAATGATTTATTCGACCTTTTTAATTATTATGTTTGTTAAACTTCTTAATCAGGTTTCTTTATTTATGACTTTTCAATTTTCGCTTCAATCTTGAAGTTTATTCCAAAGTTAATAAGGAAAAATTAAGCGACATAAATAAGGTACATAAGTAACTTTTTAATTGCATTACAGTTTCAACAAAAATCATCTCCTTCGCGTCTCTTTCACGAAAAATTCATAAAAAACTCAAAGAAAAACGTCTGCCTCTCAATCCGTTATTTTAAGAAACAAGCACCGGAAGCTCAAATCCTAAAACTCTCATATCCCCCCGCGAATCAAAGCGCAGCGTACAAATTGAAAACAACAAACTTCCCCACCGACAAAAGCGAAGCTCCCGGAATCGTTATACCGCTCCAAAAAAAAAAGGGGGGGAAGCATACACCTAACGAAGGGCGGCTCGCCGCATCTTCCGACGAGTCGAGCTGTCGTTAATTCTCCTAACGAATTCGGTAGCGAAAGGGCCGCGCGCGGGCGGGGGGGGGGGGGAGGCATTACTCTTAGCTCGAGTTCAGCCGGGGGATAATTCGCTTAATTTACTGAAACCGACGTGAGCGCTGCGCGTTTCAAGGGTGCTGCTGCCGCCGCCGCGCGCTTCACTCGCAGAGAGAGAGAGAGAGAGAGAGAGAGAGAGAACGGCGCGTCGCGCGGTAATTGTAATGGTCGTTTGTAGTTGAATGACTCTCGTCACGCCGTGATTGTCCGCTCTGTGTGCACGAGTGGCTCTTACTTCCGATTGAGATTAAAGCGCGCCTCTCTAGTGCACTCTCTCTCTCTCTCCCGGGGGAGGCCCCCTTTATGAAAACTGACTTTGCGACGCGCGCGCGGCTGCTGGATGTCTGTGTGCCTTTTTTTGCGCGCGCGGGAGCTTTGTCGGGGGGGAGGGGGGGCATTTTTTTTGGGAGAGAAAGGAGTGAATGCGCCCGTATGGGTGGGAAAAAGTTGGAGGGCGGGTTAAAGTTTCGGCGACGTGGATTTTGTGTCTGCATGTAAATTAGGTTAATGTACACGTCAAGTTCAGACAGCGACGCTTTATGCTCTACTAGTTGGTAGTTACATCTTGTAAACTTTAAAAGTGTTTCCTCGTTTATTTTTTTTTTTTTTTTGTAACCCGCTTTTTCGCCGTTTTTTTTTGCCTTTTTAGGGATGCGGCTAGACGTTCTCATTAATGTTTTTCATTATGTTGAAAACAAGATGTTTCTTTTAGCAGGTAGTTATAATTCACGTTTTACGTAATCTTTCTCGTTTTCTACATTATTAGGCAGACATGAAACTATTCTCGATTATTAACGCGATCAATCGCATTAATATTTTCCGTACAATATATACGAATCCACCAAAAACCAGCAATAATTAACCTAAATAAAATCCTTCCCGCCTCGTTCGAAAGGTGCAAAAACGAAACTTCGCGAAATTGTTATTAAAAAATTATCTCGCCCGCCCGGCAAAAGTTATATCGAGTAAGTTTTTCAATTCTCTCTCGAAAAAGGAAAATAATTTTACCGACCGCGCGGCGATCCATAATTTTTTTCCGCAGTTAAAGCCGCGACGGCGGCGGCGGCGGCGGCGGCCTCGTCAAACACGCGCCAGTAAAGTTTTTGCAATCCGCAATCATATTTCCTTTTCCCATAAACTTTTCTACTTGGCGCGCCGCGGCGGCCGTTCGCTAATTTACTTTTAATCAGAAAGTGTATTTAATCAAAGATCGTAAGTAGCCCCGCCTGGGCTTATTTGAAATGCTTCTGCATCGGGCGGGGGGGACTTTTATCGCCGCGGCGAACTTTATTAGAGGTGAAAAACTTGTTAATTGCTTCCTTGGCACGAATGCAGACACAATCGAGTGTGGAGATAAGAATTTTTTGGAATACAAATATTTGTACGAAAAGGCGCGCGACGTAAACATGTTCTTTGAAACGTATAGTAAAAACAGTCGATCCACAAATTATTCCCCGGCACACATTCTCTTCGCCGCTCAAACGCAACGCGCCTCGGCGCCCAAAAAAAAAAACCCGTCGCCAAAACTAGATATTAATAATAATATTCCTAAAATTCAAGCGGCTCGAGGGGATTGAAAAGGGAACTTCGCGGATTTTCCAGGCGTAGCGTACGAGTTCCACTCGACTCCGCGGCACTCGGCGCGCGCAATGACTTTCCGCTCGCACACATCATCATCGCGATCGCGACGGCGTATACGTCACCGTGCGCGCGAAACTCCTTAGATACATACGTCGATTCGAATGGCTTTCCGGCGCGGGAGGAGGAGGAGGAGGGCTTTAATTTTTAACGCGGCTCCGCGTACGTTCGCCCCTCCCGCGGAGCCGCGCAGGCCTCGTCTCTCGGCACTTGAGCTCTTCCATTTCCAGCTGCGAAAATTTAATGGCCAAACGTGGGATCTGGGTTACGAGGATTATCGTGCGTCTTTTTTTACGCCGCTGTAAAGGCCCTCGCGCGAGACCGAGCTGCCCTTTTTTCAATAATTCGAACGTCGCGCGGCTAATGCGCGCACCGCGGTGTGTAATGCGTTTGCGTCGCCTCGTTGTTTCGCGCGGATTGTAATGCGCGATCGAGTTACGCTCGGCGGCCGGCCGCTGAATTGAAAAACGAGATTATATTAGGCGCGCGTAATGAGCGGTGACGCGTTGTGTCTTTTGTCGCGGGTTTGACGGCTGAATCGACGGTCATTGCATTATTAATACTGAAATTTATTGCTTTCTGTACGGTAATAAACTCGTAATTGAATTTCAAAGTAAACCTTCTGGAAGCAACACTTATTATGAAGTGATTAGCTGTAAATTAAGATTCCAGACGAACTCCAGTTATATATTTGAACAAAATTTTATTAAGTGCGTTACGGAGTGTGTGACAAGTGCCTAAGTTTCGGAAGTTTTAATACTTCCCTCTTCGGGGCTTAACGCAACTTCACCTAATACTTGATTCGTAATACATGTTTTCCATTCGAACAAAGTACCTCGAACCAACGAAATTAACATCTCCGCCCCAATTGGACTTGTTCAAAAGAGCACATTAAAATAATTATATTCGCACGCAAACACGAGTCTCGCTCTCGCCTCGCGTCCGACCAAACTCGAGCCCTTCCCCTCCCCCTTTCCTCGCACATTACTCCTAGGCCCCTCGAAAACAGGCAGTCCTCGCCAATAAGCGGCTCGACGCGCGCGCGAGACTAACGAGGCGCGACAACAAAGCGCGCCAAGACGACGCGCGGCGCTCGATCATCGCGCGCGACGACCGGGACGGCGAGGAGCTGCGCGATTAATTATCGGGCCGCGCGTCTGCTTTCTTATACCGTCAGCCGGAATTGGCACGTCTCTGCGAGAGAGAGCGTCGCGCATTCTGCCCCCGGTCTCTCTCTCCCTCTCTCTGTGCGCGTCTCTCCGTGCGGGCCGCCTGCGTGCCATCCCGATTTCAGGGCACAATGCGCCATTCTCCCGTGATAGATATATAGCCGTAATCCCAGCGGCGGGCTTCACCCTCTCTGCCCTCCCCCGCGCGCGCCCGCCCCGTTAACCGGCAACTGCATTAACCCCGACGCCGACGAGTACAGCTGATGTCTGCGCCGGCCTACGTGCAAGATCGAGCCTCATTGATTCGCCGTCTGCACGGGCGGGGGGATTACGAGGTCTGCGCTCCTGATAAATGAATACACGCCGCGGCCGCGAGAGAGTTTTCCCGGGAATAATCCGCCGTCAAGCGTTAAGAGCGCGGGAGGGCAGGAGGGCCGGATTTTTGCGGGCCGCGAGAGCTTGCCAAGTTTCGCGGGAGAGAGAGAGAGAGAGAGAGAGAGAGAGCCGGGAGTTATGTTTGTTTTTATGGAGCAAATTGAGTGGTTTCGCTCGGCCGGAATTCCGGGCCGGCCGGACGCCGGGATTTAGTGCTTCGGGATAAATATAGTTTTTTAAATGAAGCCGGGATTCGTTGTTGTTAAAATGGGGAAGTGATGAACAATGTTTAATTACAATGCAACAGAGTAACGTATCCAGAAGTTTTTCGCATCGACTCGCGAAGTAGGCCCCGCTGATTATAACATTAAGGGCACTTAGCCGCTCGAAATATCGCCCGTAAGTTCGCTTCATATTTCCCGGCAAATGTTGCAGCAGCAGCAGCGGCAGCGGCTCCTCTCCCCGGTTAGCTGAACAATAAATAGCGGGAGCCATTCCGTCGTCTCTCCATTGGATTTATCCGTGCGCCAGCTGTCGCCGCTTCTTGGCAGCTCGGTGCATCTTCCTCGCTAACCTCCTTTTGATGTCGGGCGAAGTTGCGGAAAACTGGCGACGGCGCTCTCGAGCCTCCTTCGGATTTATGGACTCCCGAGAAACGCCTGGTTTATCTTTTTTTTTCTTAATTCCACGGGAAATCGCGTCGTTCAAATTGCGTATGACTAATGTTACGCCGCTTGGGTACAGTTCAAATTTAATTGCAAGTATAATTACAACAGACTCTCGATGGCTCTAAACTTAACATCACCACCGATTCAAAATTAACGCGGCTAAGCTCCCCTCGAAAAGAGGCGGGGGCCGATTTAATTGGCGTTTCGTTATACATCCGTCAAATTTATTTACCCCCTCGGTAACGAGCCGCCTCGGATCGCTTTCACCCGCGACGTTTATCGAGTGTTTGCCGATCTCGTTCCAGCAGTCTGCCAAGGTGATTATGTCCCGGCGAGGCCGCTCGCAAAATCCTCCGGCGGGCCTCGAGGAGGAGCGGAAGCGTGCGTCAACAGAGGGATAAAGGGGAGCTCCGCGCGCCGCGAGTAAAAGTTAAACGCCCCGGCTAATGAAGAGAAAGCCGAGATGCCGTGACTTTCTCCGGCGGATAATGTGCTCTTTTAATATGCCGCGCCTCCTCTGCCTTCTGGCGCGATTATCGAGCGGTTGTTGTGTGGCGGAGTTACGAAACTGTTGGATGTAACGAGAAAATGTAAATGACGGCGGAATGTGAGGGGAGCTGATGCTCTTATCGAGTGGAATTATCTTTTACATTAGTGGAGCTGGGCCGAATTTTTTGTTAAAGTTTGCCTTATCTTCTTGAAGTACGCGAGATAAGATTTTTTCAAATTGTATATATAAGAATGTCCTTTTTCTCGGCAACTAAGTATCAATTGCCAAAACAACCTTGAAGCCAAATGTTTTTCCGTCTGCTTAAATCTACCGATACAACCTTAAAACATTCGTTACGCCAAACTACCGCGACATCCGGCAAAAAACCGCGACCCGGGCAGACAGTCGAAAAGAGGAAATTAAAAAAACGAATCCAGCCGGGCTTATCCTCTCTCCCACGCAGTCGGCGGGACATTTAGAGCGGCGCGTCCACTCGGATCCCCCGTCGATCACAGGTCGAGGGAAAGGCTTGCACGCGTCGGCGAGAAATCCCCAGACGCGGCGACTTCTCGCCTTGACCAGGCAGCCGTGGAGGAAGAGAGAGAGAGAGAGATGGCCAGATAGATAGAGGGAGAGAGGCGTAGGAGGCGAGCCCTGGAACCAGGTCATCCGGGAGAAGGACGTCTCCTTTCCGATCGGGGATCCTTCCGCAACGATAAATCCTGCCGCTGACAGGATAACGATCGGATCGATGCCAACTGCACGCCGAACCGAACTACCGTGCACCCCTTTGCCCCCTCCCTCCTCCCGCCGATCCCTCCTATATCTTTGTCGTCGGCGACGGGCAAAAAAAAAAAAGAACAATATGAGCGGGCGGCTGCTTTCCCAGATTAAATTTGTACCCAATTTCGAGGAGGGGGGAGGGAGAGACTATTGTCAGCCCAGCCACCGACGCCGACGAGCCGACGAGGCAAATTCGATGGTTCAACGAAACATTATGAGGTTTTATTGGCGATCGCGGGGCTTTGATCGCGATTAATCGAGTGTGCGGGTAACGAGCTGGACCGCGAGTCGTTCCTCAATTATTTTAATATTAATTAGATTCGTTTGCGGTAAATAAAGGATTCGATTAATTGTTGGGGCGAAAGGGAAGTTTTGGTTGTTATACTTTTAATGTAATTAGTCATTTGAGTTTAAAACTGTTGAAACGTAGGATGTTTTAAAATAAATCTATAAGAGCTTGCTGGTCGTCAAAGTCTGTTATGTCTTAGTACTGCAATTACATAACGTGTTTATGCCAATTGCGTAAACTTTACTGCAAAGTTACATAAATGAATCTTCATCCCTTGTAACGAAAGATACCAACCAAATTTCCCGAATTACCATTCTAGAAGTAACAAAAGCTCCACCAACCCGACAACTACTTTGGCAAAAGATTTCCAAGAGCATCGCCGTACTTTCTCGATTACCCATAACTTACAGTTCAATTTCCATAAGAGAATTCATTCCCGATACGCATCTCCATATTCATCGAGAGGACCCGCGCTTATCTCCATCCGCATCGATATAAACGAATAATCGGGCTCGTCCCAGCCTCTCCCCCCCGCCAATTGAATCGCTCTGCTCTTCAGCCTCCCCCCTCCCACCGAAACAAGGCCACCTCTCGGCCAGCAACTATCCCTTAACCCCCGTATCTGCGTAAGAAAGCCGTCGCGCGGCTCCGGTCACTTTGAAATACGGTACGCGATACCCGGAGAATAATCGCCCGAGATAATTGGGGGGAGGGCCTTCTTTTCGCGAGGCGCCGCCGCCGCCGCCGCCGCGGGGAGCCGCGCCGATAAATCCCTCCGCCCCTGACTCCATGGACACTCGCAGATTTATTCGACAAATTGGACTGCTTTCCGATCCGGGGGAGCCGATAACTCGACCTCCCCACCCCACCCCCCTCTGCCGCCGGGTCCGTCACAACTTTTAGGGGTTTAATAAGAAAGTGCTTCGGGAATTTGCGCGGAAGTCGCGCAGTTACTTGGGGCTGCCGAGCTCCGCCGAGAGGCTGAATTGTTATGCTCGGCAGAATTTCTCGGCTCTCTCTCTCTTTTGTGCGACGACGATTTTCGAGGTGGAATTTTCCGCGGAATTATGAGGATTGTTTGTGCCGGGGAAATTTAGTTAATTAATAGTTGGAGTCGATGCGCGAGCGCGACGGTTTGTCTCTTCGAGGAACGGGAAAAGTTACTTCTGTAAGAATCGAGCAATTCTATATATATTTATGCTCGTTATCAACGAATCAAAGCACGACGAAATAAAAGACGTATCTTTAAAAGGGAGCTTTTAATAATTCGTACGCCCAAAGAGTGTTAAGCTCAAGCGCTATATATACATTACACGGATAAGAAACAATCAGTCCACAATCCCCGACACCTAAAGACCCAAAGACCGCGAAACGTTCTCTCATTCGAAATTGTCAAGCGGCCTCGGCAGCCGAGAATGTCTTTGATCAAAAATTCAGACAGCGAATAGACACAGAAGCAGCAGCAGCAGCGGGAGGCGTCAAAGAAAGAAAAAAAAAAGTCCCTCTCTCTCTCTCTCTGTCTCCCTCCCGAGTAAAGAAATCGTCGGCGCGGGCAAAGATCCGCGCCCGCATTTCGTTTGCGCTGGCTCGAGTTTCGGCCGCAATTTTTCCCCGAGGCCCGAGCAAAGAGAGAGAGAGAGAGAGAGAATCGCCGCGGGGGAAAGAAAGGGATCGAGAGACTCGTCCGCAGAAGGAGCCCGCGAAAGCGGATAAACGAGGGCGGCGGGGAGGAAGAAAGGGAATTCCCTCGTCCCGGGGTATAGAACTCGTCATACTTTGATCAGGCGCAGTAGATTTACACTGCGCGCCCCTTTGAGCCGCGGAGAGAGAGAGAGAGAGAGAACCCGACGCACGACGTATATATATGTACATACGTAGATATTTCGGGCGCGCCGCCCGGAAGCGAGGCCCCGGAATGCGATTACCGACAAAGAGCCGAACAATTTGTTTTTCCCCGAGATGCGCCGCGGCTCACCGGAGTCATCCCTCTTCGCCTTTTTTGCGTACGTTAGCTCCCCTTTCGGCTCGTCTTAATGTGTATATACAATATGTGCGTCTGTCGGAGGGGAAACGAGGGGTATCACCGTCGCGTTTCAATTTATAACCGAGAACGCGCGTCTTGTCGCTGCTTTTTTCGCCTTCTTTCCTTTGGTAATTAAGTTTTTCGTTCGTTTGAATTTCGCGGCTGATCAGAGTGTAAATCTTGATTCGCGCTTTCAGTTTTGGTTGTATGCAACAAAAATGCAATTTTCCCGGCGAACGAATTTGGGATTTAGTTGAAGGGGGACGGGAATTACGCTTGATCACAATTATTTAAACGGGTTAAACTGTTCTTGCGCGCGAGGACGCGCATACAAAACTAGAATTTAGTGTTTCATATCTAGATCGATAAATTCTAATTTCGAATCCAGCGCGGCACCGCCGCGCGAATTGCGATTCCTACGTACTTTTAATTCGAGTTTTTGTAAGCGTCGTTTCGGGAGGCGAATTCATTTTAAATGATTTACTCACTGGTTTTCTTTTGTTGTTGTTTGTTGCAGATTCAAGTTTATGGTTTCAATGCGGAACTTTATCACAATATGAGCGAGGCCCAGCACAAAAGCCAAGGAATTGTTGCTATTTCACTTATGGTTCAGGTAACTATTGGCTCACTTCGAATCGAAGAATTTTTTATGAATCTTTTGCAATGAAATTTTTTTGTGAACCCTAAAACTAAAAGAAAATACCCTGGTAGAAACGTTAAGCAGTTTTTAGCCAATTCTTAGCTTTTTTTGTAGTTGAAAACGACAAATTGCTATTATTTTTTGTCATTGTCAAATAATTAAATATGTTTGCTCATGAATATTTCAGTGAAATGATTTTCCAATTGTTTTTATTTAATTTAGACATCAATTTTATACAAAATACACGTTAACCAACCTAACTGCTGAATTTTCAACCAGGGTATGTACAAAATATAACAGAGGTTCATCTTAATTTAATAGCATAACAAAAAGAGAAACGGCATTTCCCTCCAACGCAGCATCGCAAATAACCAATAAACCCGAAAAAACATCAATGAACGTCTTTTCCCCGCGATAAACACAGGCGGAAAAACAACGCGCGGCCCGCAAATTAATCAAGTAAGACTTGCGAAACTCGTTTCGCGCGCGAACCAAACGAACGAACGAACGAACGAACGAACAAAGTAGAAACATTCTGATTCCGCCGGAGCAGAGAGTCGAGAACTCAAGCCAGTAGTATTTTAATCAATTAGACCGCTAACCGAAACGTAGTTCTGCGCCGGCCGGAAAATCTGGGGAGGAAGTATAAACGTCGGTCCGGGCGTTGCGCGCTTAATGGCCAGAATTACGCCGGGTAATCTTTCTCTCGGACGAGCTGGGGCCGCCCTCCTCCCCGGGCCGAGAGTTTGCTCTCGGAGGCGAGACTTGCGGCACTTGCGCCCGCGACACACGCCGCTTGGAAATAGGCCTCCGAAGAGGAGAGAGAGAGATGTATCCTCCTCGCGCGCTTTAAACGCGCCGAGGGCCCCGCGGCTCGGCACCCCCCGGGGGAGCTTTTTTCCTGGCGGGGGGCGTACATTTTTTAAATCAATTTTGCCGCCGAGTCGAGAGGGATCGTGGAGATCGTCGAGGTTTGTCGGAAGAGGACTGCGGTTCGGGGGTGATTTGATGAGGTGTCGGATTTTGTTACGGAGCTGAGTGAACGGAGGTGAGGAGTTTTTTTTTTTTCATTTTTGGTGGCTTCTTGAAGTTTTATTGGGAGTCGAATGGTTGAAAAGAATTGGTTAAGAAATTAGCATGGAAACAGATTTGAATTTGAAAGGTTATACTTTATTTATTAGAGGGTAAAAATATTATTTTGTAAAGAGTGAAATAATCTAGAATTTTCTGATAAATATTAGTTCTCTTATGAATTCTTAATTTTACGAAAATATTCGATAATCCTTTCGCATATAAATTTAATATATACCATCAAAATAGATTCAATCTCAATTCCACTTATAAAAACTTAAATTTCTAAAGTTCCACTCCAAATACGAAAATAATCGAAAAAACAGGCGGTATATAAAAAGCAAATTATTACAAAACGTAAGATATCTTCATACACTTGTCCTCCTCCGCCTCAGCAAGATCCCCCAATGGACAATAATCACGGCGCCGCTCCGAAATAATCAAACCGGCCGTCAGCCGATGACGCATTTGGGTCGCGCGTCGACACGCTTTCCTCTCCTTTGTTTCGGCCCGACTTTGACAGCCGCGGCGAGCCCGAAAGAAATTCGCCGGATGAATTCGAATCGGCAAAGTTTAAAGGGGGAGAGGCGAGACGAGAGTCCTCCTCGCTTGTAAGGCATCGGAGGAAGACACAATGGGAACTTCGGGAAATTATTCAAATTCATTCCGAGCGGCGGGAGAATCGAGTTTTCGGCGGGGGGCAAAAAAAGGAGTTCGCCCGACACTAATTTCTTATACTTTTTCGGGAAGTTCGGGGACAAAGGCAGGATATGTCTTTGAATGCGGCTCGAATTAAAAGGTACATATTTGATATTTCAAGGGATTCTTTTCGGGACGACGTGGACTTTGCATTTTATCCAGATTTTGAATTCGGGCCGTCACTTTTATCGGTTACCGGTAATAAATTATTCGAAGGTGTTAATTAAAACTGATTTCAATTTTGCGGCAGCTGGAAAATCTTTCTATTTCCAGATACTTGTAGAGTGATTTAAAAGTAATAAATTACCACTTTTCCGCCTGCTCGGGAACTCAGTCACGTTTTCTCAACTTCCTTCAGCAATTTCGTAGATTGAACTTAATTGAAGTAATTGCAAACGCATACCTAAGTAACTTAAAGAGCCGTGCATTAAAAAACAACCCGAGCTGCCTCGCAAAATAATCCACTCGCCGACAATTAACGGAACAATCAAACTCCGTGCAGATTCGCTTTAAAAAAAATCCAAGAAACCCCGTCAGACGCGGAGGAACGCAAAGAACTAATAGAGAGCGAAAGAGACCGTCAAAGGAAAGAGGCAGGGAGCCTCTTTCGCGGAAACAATGGATCCGCTCCCGAAAGTAGAGGAGAGAGAGCCGCGGCGCGCGGCGCGAAACCGGGACACAAAGAGGTGTGTGCGGGGAGAGGGAGAATATAAACCGAAGTAAAAAGGAGGGACGCGCCGCGGCCGCAGACAAACACACGGCACCTTTCCCAGCGACGGCGGCGCACAGCTCGGGTTAAAGGCTGGCCCGAGGAATAAATTCCCAAGTTTCGAAGGAAACTTCCGCGTGCGGCGGCCCCCCCCTGCCGACCGCCAAAGCCGTCCCCCGCAACTTGAGTCGTTGTGTAAGCGCGGAGCGAGTCGAGAGGAAGCCAGAGCGAGAAAAGATAGGTGGGTGCGACTATACCGGGGCGATGTACTTTGACGCCGGCTGCTACCGACAACGAGAGAGAGAGTCGGGGATTCCCGGAATATTTTCCGGCCTGTTTACGAGCGGGGAACGGATATCGCCGCCGATTATAATCCCCCCGAGAGGAGAGAGAGCTCCTCCTTTTCTCGGCGCGGTAATAAGCAGAGGGCTCGTTAGGATTTGCGAGCCGGGGAGGGTTTATTGGCGCGGGGCTAAATGTTTTTCGCTGGTGAACTGCGGGAGAGAGGGTCCTTTATTTTTTGCGGGGATGAAGTTGGGGCTCGATTTTTGGGGAATCAAATTGGGAGTTTTAGATTAAGTGCAATTATGTTATTAAGGGGACAGGGCTGAGTTAAAAGCTAAGAAAAGATAATAATTGTTAATTACAAAAATTAACGTGTTAAAAATTTTTCTATTAAAAGTATATACTTTTACCTTTATTTTAAGCTCAACGGGGCTAACAAACCTGTTCGGAATACCAATCATCGAAATTTCTTTTGAAGACTGATTTTCAGATGTAAAAGTCACTTGCCGTAGAAAATATTCTGAATCGGTGAGTTAGTGGAGCTGTAAAATATTTAAACACTTGAATTAAAAAAAAAATTATGTTTTTTTTAATTTTTAATACAAGTTTAATAGCAAAATTAAAATAATAATTAATATTTTATTGCATTTCATTTTTTTTCAAAAGTCTTCGTGCACACTTTTAACTCAGGTGCTTCACTTAAGTGGCTTCAAGAACTATCAAGAAAGTGTAAAAAAATTTGCAGCTAGATTAAATGTACGGATTAGAAATTGTCCTGCAGCAAGTGACTTTTGCTTTTGAAAATCAGTCTTCAAAAGAAATTTCAATAATTAGGGTTCCGAATAGATTTTTTGGCCTAGTTGGGCTTAAAATATAGATAAAATTATATACTTTTAATAGAAAACTTTGTAAATATTATGAATTTATTTTACATGTTAATTTTTTGTAATTAACAATTATTATTATCTTTTCTTAGGTTTCAACTCATACTGGTCCCCTTAAATTGTCACTTTGAAAAGCTTGCATATTTATAGCACCTTAAATTTATAAATGTGGAATTATTCAGAATTTGAAACGTTTAACTCGACACTTGAAAAGCCCAAAATAACAGGATGCTCTCCAAAAATAAAATCGTGAATATTCAAAAACTTTCACTATTAAAAATAGGTAGACGAACCCTGCCGCCCTCCGCAGTCCCAAACAAAGCTCGCCAACTCCTCGAGTCACCCATCAAAACTGATCGAAATCCAATTTCCACCTGGGGAAAAAAAACCGCCCCGCACCTCGGATATCAATGCTCTCTCTCTCGTTGTTCTCTCTCAAAACCGAAAGTCCCTCTCGCGCGTCTTGCCGAAGTCTCTCTCTCTCTGTCTCTCCGACTGCGGGCCCCGTGCAATCGGCACGCTCGAAATTGCTTCGGCAACTCCTGCTTTCTCTCTCTCTCTCTCTCTCTCTTTCTCCCCTCGGCGGCGGCGGCGGAAAGTTTCGCAGTTTTCCCGGCGACTTCACAACTCGTTTCCGCTTTGCAATCGTGAGCCGCGCGGCCCGGCTCGAGGAATCGACTCTCTCCGCGCGGGAAAAAAAAACGAACTCGCGCTCTCGCTCGCTCGCTCGCTCGAGCTTTGCGGACATGAATCCCGCAGGTCGTAAGCTCCGACGCGGACTCCCGAGCCGATCGCATTCGCTAAGGATTCCCGGAGATTCGGTCGATGTGTGCTGCTGCTGCCGCTGCTGCTCACAGGCGGCACCTTCGGGTTTCTGGTTAGATCATTAGGATTTTGGATTTTCTTTGTGCTTGAAAGGTCAATCAAAGATGATTGTTTTTCTTCAAATCTTCTTAATCAGGCTATTGTACAGGTAACGATGTTTACCTCTAATAGATTTTACTTTGTAAAATTTTTCGACAATAACAAATGAATAACAAATAAATAAATAACGTCAAGTGCCCACAATAAAAATGTTCAATCTTTTATACTTTTTTGCCCCTATTCGTTTCCCAAAGTCTGTCACAAATAGAGACCTTTATCATCCCCCCCGAAATGTATCATAAATCCCCCAGATTTTTCTCAACCGCGCGCAAAAGAATCTCGGAATCAGTCTACAAATCCGCATCGATCAGCCTCTCGGCAACCGAGCGGAAGTCGCAAAATAGCCCGCGGCAAATCGACGATCCGCAAATCGTCCCGACTCCCCCCTTTCCCCTCCCTCCAAACTCGACCCGCCGCGATTCCGCACCCCCAAAAAGCAAGGAACCAGAGAGCGAGGAGAGTCTCTCACTCGATCACCCCGGCCTCGAAACTCCCCGGCAAGAAGCCTCGCCGAGGAGGCAGCTTCGCCGAGTAATTTAAATGGATTACACCTCGGAGACACGCCGGGGCCGCAAACGAGCGTAAATGAGCGAGCGACTCCGTTCTTAAATAGGCGCGGAGCGCCGAGTTAAGTCCGGGGGAGGGTAGAGGGGGTTCCTTAATGAAATGCGCCGCGACAGATCGTGCGTCCCGCGTTCGATCGGCGAGCGGTTCTCTCGCCCCGGAGATATTCGGAGACCGAATCGGCATTCGAACGCGCCCCGCGCAATGAATGCAAAACGAGTTGGCACGACGTTCAATCCCGTTATTTCGGTGATATACTTTGGAGAGGGTATATATATACAGGCGGCCGCGGAAAATTTTACGGATCGGTAACGAGAGGGAGAGGTGCTAGGCTTTGTCTCCCGCTGGAATATTGATGAGCTGCTCTGCGGTAAATACACGGTATTAAGGGAGGATAATTGCTCGCAGACGAATTGGGCGGTTTTGCGGGTGAAAATTGAAGATCGAGTTTTACGCGCGCTTCTTTTATCGCGGGAAGTCGAGTCGGGGGATTAAAATTTTTTTAGAGCGATCAAACGTAACTCGGAGGTAAAAACTTTGGCCGATAAGCTTTAGCGAACATTTTCAGTGCTTAACAGCGTTTAACTAACGGAATTTCCAATTTTACCGATTTAATTAACAAAAAAAAACAAAAAAAACGTTTTCCGCAAAGTTGAAAAACAGCTGCATTCGGTCAAGATTTATTTAGAAATTTTCAAATAAATTCAAAACAAAACGAGTCCATAAACGTACTCGTGGCCTTGGAAAGAGTTCCGAAAGTTCAAAAGCAGCCTATCGAATCATACCCTAAGAGTTTAACTGGCTGTAAAACTACGCCTCTCTCCCCTCCCCCCCCCTAAAATTTCACTGTAACAACCATAACGACTTATTCCCGCCCATTCGTATCACTCCCGCTAATTCCTTAATTAAAAATTAAAATTTAACGAAACTATTAAACAAGGGTCATAACGAAACTCTCGTTCGCGGCGCGAAGTTGCTTAAAGCAAAGTTCCGCGGAGGCCAACCACCCCGCCGCGGGTATCATACTCGATGAATCATAAAGGAAGAAAAAAAAAAAGAAAGAAAGAAAGCGTCGGCGGCGGCCGCGGCGACGGGGCAAGGAGGAGGGAGATGAGATAAGGAAAGTACATTCCGCGGGAGTCGGCTCTCGGCGGCGGCCGCAATCCTAAAAACCGAAAGAGGCTCGAAGTCTTTATTGTTTCCAGGGAGGAAAAAAACGGCAGCGACCGCGGGGGGAAAAGAAAAACGGAGGAACATATAAGAGAATTAAAGTTTTTCATTGTCCGGACGAGGCAAAACTTCCGAATTGCCGAGGCGCTCGGCTTCATTTTATTCCATTCCATCGCTCTCTCCTCTCTCTCTCTCTCTCCTCGCTACAGAGCGTTTATTGCTATCTCCGCGAGAGAGAGAGAGAGAGGGAGGGAGAGAAAGAGCGACAGGCTCGGATATCTTTTATAGGCAGCTTTAATGACGCCCAGTGTATAACTTCGAAACGACTCTTTGCCTTTTCCTCTTTATGCGGTGCACTTAGCGGCGGCGAACAACCTCTTTCATGGGAAATCGATAGAAAGCGAATTAGGGGGCTGACGAGGAGAGAGAGAGAGAGAGGAGCGACGACGCTCCTCGAAGAGGCGCGCGAGGAAACGCGGCGGCGGATGGAAAAAAAAATAATAAAGGAGAGGGTAAAAAGTCGTTTACGCGTGTCGCGGCGGCGGAGGGAAATGCCGGATTGCCGCGCGGCGAGGAGAAAAAAAAATCCGAGAGGAGAGAGAGAGAGTGGGTGCGATATAATAATGGAAGCCCTTTTTTTTACCCCGACTCTGTTTCAGCTCGGCGACAAGGCCAACCCGGAACTGCGGATAATAACCAGTGTGTTCAACAAGGTGCAGTTTCGAGGTGAGTCGAGAGAGAGAGAGCCGCCGTGCAATTGCACTTTATTTTCATTTGGGGGATGGAATTGCCGCTGCGCGCGCCCTGCGAATCCACGCAGATGCCGGCTTTTTAAAGTTTTTCATTTTCGCTATTTCACCCTTCGTAAAGCGTATAAAGGTGATAAGGGACGTTGGTCGGTTGCAAAAATTACAGTCGCAATAACCGGGCTGGATAAAAAAAAAGGGGGCGGAGCAAATTGAAATGAATATCTACTTATTTCGGGGCACGAAAAGACGCGTATCAACGGGTATTGTACGTTAGTAAAATTATGAAAAGGCTGATTCGAGTTGGTAAAGCAGGAATAATGAAAACGGCGGGGCGAACGAAAACCGTGTCTGACCAAGTCGGTCTGCATTCACTCACTTTTTAATAAACCTCCCCGAGAATTCCTCGCACAATGACGACACGTCATAAATAACCCTCGCGCATTTTTTTAATTACGCGAATCCATTGAAAAAAAAAGACACGAGTCCACCCCGTTTCTTTATATCGCGCCTGCATATAATTAATTGCAAGAGCGCAAGAAGCCAAACCAACGCGTCCGTTTCCCTCGGAGAAGAAAAAAAATATCGCTCATTATAGCCCTTTCCGCATCGTTGCGAACCTTCCGTATTCCGGCTCTTACGACACACTCGACTGCAGTCAGGAGGGGTGGGGAACGGCGCGAAAAGAAATTCGACGTAAAGCTCGACACAATATAACACCGCGTCGTCGTCGTCCTCCGGCGCTTCGTTCCGATCCCTCCGGCCGTAAAAAGCCGCGATCTCGTAAAGTCGCGCGCCATCAATTATACAGAAACAAAAGGGGTCCGTTACTTTAAAAAAAGAAAACAGAAATTGGAGCAAATTGGAGCGTGCATATACACTCCAAGAGCGCGCAGGCCGCGAGGAGCGTCTTATATTCGACCCCCTCCTCCGCGCTGACACTAATTCGCGCATAATTTCCGAAAACGAAGAGGCCGAAAGGATCCGGCGGCAATTAGCGCGCCGAGCGTGAAAGCCGCTCGGGAGAGAGAGAGAGAGAGAGAGAGGGTCTCGGGGAAATGAATGCGCGCCGCTTCACGCACCAGATATCCCTCGCGAGCAGCGAGCAAAAAAAAAAAAAAAGGCTCGGCCTGATAAGTGGAACGTCGAAGGGAGGAAGAATGCGGGGGGGAGGCGAGAGGTAATTTGCTTTGGGGTAACGAGTCACTCGGGGAGAGATTTCGGGGAGCTTTCTTTGGAATTTAATTTGGGGTTATCGACGGGAGAGAGAGGATGGATTTGCCGGGTTTTAGGCGGAGGATTTTTGGACGGACGCGGATCTGAAATTAAACGACGGCCATCTGCATAATGGACGGGTATCAAAACGGGTAATTAGCTTACCTGTTGCTACAGCTTGTTTTTACATTTTTAACGACCCTTGGGCGATCGAGTAATTCGGTACAAAAGTGTATTTTTAATACAATTACATTATTACAAAAAATACAGACGAACCAAAAGTAAATAAGAAGCCGTAACTCCTGACGGCGAAGCCCTCCGAAAAGCGTTTCTTTCATTAGCCGCAATTCCGAAGCCCGGAAGCTTCAGGAAATTTGCAGCATAAGCAAAGCGTGTACCGCGCGGCGACTCCCCCAAGAAAATTCTTCGGAAATGCCTTCCATTACTCTCTCCCCTTCCCTCCCGCCCCGCCGACATTCCCCCGCGTCTCCGTTCGCTTTGCGCGCGGAAAAAAATAACTCCCCGCGGAGAAAAAATCCTCCCCCGGCGGACTTCTCCGTTCTCTCCCGATCCGCGCGAATCAATCGTTTCGAGTGTCGCGCGCGACCCTCCGACGTATAACTTTCTCTCGAGGCAAAAGGCGGCCCGGGGTAATTTCGCGAAATCCCCCCTAATTCCCGGCCGTCCGGCGGAGCTTACGCACCAAACACGGAGAAGTACTTAGATTTCCGGCCGCGACGGGCCTCCCATTGTCTTTATGATTTACGAGCGGCGCCGCCGAGAGGTGTCGAGAGCGGCGCGTGTATTGATTACAAGCTCGCCTTGCTTTCAGCCCGCGACGACGGCCGAAAGCAGCCGCCGAAAAAAAAGGGCTCCCCCCAGGAAGGGAAAAGTTTAATTGAATTCGGACGGGACACGGCATTCTTTACCCCGTTCGGTTGAGTTGAGACTACCTGTTCCGCGGGAGGGGGAAGGACAGGGTTGAAAGAATGTTGTTGCCCCTGATTCGAGCTTTAATTCCGCTGATAATTTGGTGCGAGTTACGCGGTGTTTCGGAGAGAGAGAGAGAGTTTTTAGCGGAATCTAGGAGGGACGATTTGAATAAACAGTTTTTTTTTTCGAGGCGGACTCGAATTACCGGCGGCGATGAATGTAAAATTCATGATATTTAAATTGGATCGGATGAAAAAATAACTGCGGAGAGAGAGTAAATGGTTCGCTCGGCTTTTTCGAATACAAAATATGTATATACGAGCGAAAATTCCTTTGTGCGCGCGCGGATATAACGGAGTAAGTGTTTTACCCAAAATAGTTTAGTTAAGATTTTTTTTTTTTTTTTTTTTTCATTTTCATTTTTCTGAAAAAGTATACGGATTGTAACGAAATTTCGACGGAGCCTTTGAGCCATTATTCCCTTTGCTACATCGCACGGAACGTTTTAAAATTTATAAAACTCAATTTTCTTTCCATCAATAACTCACTTACCCCCCTCGTTTTAAACAATTAACAGACTCTTTTGATAAAAGGACGCCGTAACCGAGTCACGGCGAACGATCCTTACCTCATTTCGTTAAAAAAAACAAAATAAATAAATCAAAAATCCATCGGCCAAACATCCGCCCATCCGAGGACCTCCCGGCATTTCCGCGAATTTCCGCGAGACGCCGAGAGCCTCGCATCCACGGCGGCTCTGACATTTATCCAGCGGGAACTTTGATCAGCGGAGCGAGCCATTAGCGCGCGGCGCTCGGGGACCGCTCGATATTGCATTATCGAGCGCTATCAACATTATTATCGGCACTCCGCCCGGGCCATTAGGATCGGTCAATTTTCCCGGGGAAGCGAGAGCGCGCCTATGCGGCGCGTCCCTCGCCGGGGAAAACTCTTATCGCGCGAGTCGCTTAACGAGCGCCGGCCCCTGACCTTCGCGCTCTCTCGCGCGCGTTCAAGCGCCCCGCGCGGCTATAATTCGGTTTTGAGAGCGGAGTTTTTTGTACGCACCCGTGGTGACGCGAGAGAGCGACGCGCGTGGGACGCTGCTGCGTCGCGAGCGAGTTCGATTTTATGGGGAAATTGATTTTGGACGACGGACGAAAAGTGCGGGGGAATTTTCTGCTAGGTTTTTTATTTTTTGCGGAGGGGGCGAGTGGCGGGAGACGCCGTTTTAGTGGTGCAAAGAGGTAACAATTATACAGTGATTCGTTTAGCTTTTCGAAAGTTTACAAAAATACAAGAAAACAAACCGTTTTGTCCTTTCGCTCGTGTTATTTATCTTTCCTTTTCCGCTCCGTACTCCCTTCACACTTCCGCGCCGTCCTACCAATAAGAAAGCGGTGAATAACGATTTGTTTGACTAGAGTTCCACTTACGTAGGCCGTCGACGTAAAACTTCCGTCCTTTGGAGTAGCGGCTTCGGTAAACACCGGCAGTCGGAGGTTAATCGATTCGAACCGCTGAAATTGATGTCTTCTCTGTGTACTGTGCATCGATAACCAAAAATAGTCAGGGGAGATCCGAACGAGAGCGGCAATTCGCGCGAAGATTTTTAGGTCGCCGATTTCGAATATCCGAGAGAGGCCGCGCCGTCGAATCTCAATTGTAAAACAGCCGATTCTAACCTTACCGACGGAAAACACTCCCCCCCTCTTTTTTCATTCCGTCTCTCGCTGTTTTGCATTCGCAATTAAAAGCATCAGCGATTTTCTTAGCTTCCCAAAGGACGTAACGTATCCAAAAAAAAAAAGTGTCCCCCTTTGCCTTTGATTTTCTGCGCAAGCGCGGCGAAATCCATGCATTTATCAAGGGAGTCTCCTCGGGAAAGCGGCGCATTCGCACCGCTTTAACTTGATCCATATCGAGCCGCCGCTCCGAAAGAGCTTAGCTTAATAATCTCGGCGAGCTTTTTTCGCCCCCGCTGTTCCTCTCCGGGCAATCTCCTCGGTACGAATGACGCAGACGGCCGCCGGGCGAATTAATGCTTTTCATTAATCAAAAAGGACGCGCCGGACGTCCAGCGGCCGGAACGCATTACACTCGCGCATCTCCTTATTATTTGTCATTTTCGCCCGGCGAGCTTTTACGTTTCTTTCTTTTTTTTTCTCTCTTTCTCTCTTCGTTCCGCCGTCTGGATCTGCGGGGGCTTTCGAGCCCCGCGGCTTCTCTGTCTCTCGAGCTTGTAAGGAAAATAAAAGAGCGACGGGGCGCAAATAAAGGAATCTCCTTATTTGCCGTTTTCCGCAAGCTTATATTCTTGCCCGGGATGTGCTTGTTTATTTTATGTATGAGCGCGTTATAAGCGTGTGGGTAAATCTGTTTTGCAAGGAAATCGCGGCGTTTACGAATATAACAGCTTGCCGGGGGATGGAAGAATCGTGTTCTTTGAGGCTAAATATATTTATGGGTATATACGAGAGGGAAAATATACAACTGTTTTACGACGCGACGGGAGAGAAGCTGTTTTTCCATCGGTTCGGGATGTATAGTTATATTTATTGTAAATTAACGGGGCGTTCGATATTTTACTGATAAAAACCCGGGGGGGAAGGGGGAAAATTTTAAAAAACTAAGTTCGGAAATACGCGCGAAAGGAAAATTCGAGATAAAGCAGAAGTTGGGCCAAAGTAAAATAACCTTTAAAGTTTCCGCTAACTGAAAAGTAAATACTCGGCGCGGTAACGATTCTTTTAATTCCTGCCCCGAGAATTTAGAAAATTTATACTGCGATAACAGAAGTAATCAAGTAATTACAACTTCTGTAAAAAGCGCGCGCGCGATTCTTTTTATTTCTCCCGCAATTTATTATTGGATCAAATTACTTCGCCTCGCACTTTGCCAACAAGTTAATCAAATCGCAGCTTTCGAAGTAAATCCTCCATTACGCGAATTACGCCCCCTGACTAAAATAAAAAAAAAAACACAGAGCTCAAACTCCCCTCGAAAAATAAAATTAAGCAAATTTCGTTAAATTCTTCTTTATGAATATCTCCAGTGCCGCCGCAGCTCGGCACGCGATCCTCTTACCTGCCAGTCGCCGGCGATTCCCTTTAACCCCGCGGCGCACGAAGAGAAGCCTCGCGAAATAACGGCAATCTCGGTAGCTCTCCTCCAAATTGACGACCAGCGCCTTGGCTCAGCCCATAAATCCCCCCAGCCGGTGCGGTGTATCCCCGGTCGATCGATGTGTGTGTGTGTGTGTATTTGTACAGAGAGGAGGCAATCGGATCGACTTACTTCCCCCCCCCCCCGGTCGCGTCGGCGGGGGGGAAGGTCAAAGAGCCGCCGCGTATAAAACGGCGCTATTTCAAAACTTGCGGCGCGGCGCGGCTATACGTCGACCTTATGAAAGGGCTCGGCGGCGGAAGTGGCTGCGAAGGAGGATCGAATAAAGCGCCAAGAGAGAGAGAGAGAGCGTGATTTATACTGTCTCAACCGCTGCGGGACACACTTCTCTCTCCGCGCGCTCTCGCGAAGCTTACCGCCCCGTGCGAATGTCGCCAGCTGGATAAAGAGTTTCGAGAGCTTCCTCGCGCCCGCCGAGTCCGCGCTTATTTATTTTCCCTCTTCCGCGGGGCCTCGCTGCCGCTGCTGCTGCCCTTTTTCCTCGCGCTCCAGAGAGAGAGAGAGAGGAGGATGCTGCCTGTTTCTTCCTGCCTCGTTCCTTCTTTTTTTTTCGCTCCGTTATTTAGAGGCCCGGAGATGCCGGGGCGGAGGAAGCGTCTTTTAAAATCTCGGAGTGCTTCTTTATGGCTCCGCGTCCGTCTGTTTTTCGTCTGTGGAATCGCTGAACTTTCGGTCTTTTCGATGTTTTTTTTTTCTTTTTTTGTTATAATTAGACTTTTATTTCGTTGATGGAGGAGCTTTTTGGTTAAAAAGCCGTTGTGTTATAAATTAATTCCCCGCGCGTTTTTTTGATGAAAAAGCCGGCTGCACTCTCTTTTCCTCATCAGTTGTACAAATATACAAACAAAGCTAATGAAATCTGGATTTTTGTATTAAAGTTTACACGCGCGCCTCGAAAATTTTTTGATAATTTCGGGAAAAAACCCCGTTTCGACAAACAAAAACTGAACGCGTTAAAAGGGCGTCGTAATTCTTGGCGAATTAATCCGCGTAATTAAAAAAAAAAAAAAAAAAAAAAACAGGCGCCTTTGTTTGAGGAATTTTTTAATAACCTTGATGAAGGAATGCGACGAGAGAGAGAGAGAGAGAGAGAGCTGCAACAACAAAATGAAATGTAACGAAATATCGCATTCCGGCCGACTGTATACTTTGTTGACTTTGCCGGGGTTCAAAATTCAATTACACTTAAAACAGAGTAATAAGTCCTCGAAAAGAAAGACAGTGTCACTTAATTAAAGAGAGATAGGCGCAGCAGTATTAACAAAGCCCCCGCCGCCATACTCTTTACCAACTCAAACGCCGTAACATCCAACTTGATAGCCGTAATTAAAAGCTCTCTCGGCCCGGGAAACGTATCTTATGCTAATTTACGAGGGGTAAATTTGATATCTCGAAGCAGAGCGTATGCCGACTACTGTGTGTGTGTGGGGCGCAACAATAACGTCCTAAAACAATGTTGTTCTTTTTTTTTTTTATTAAAGGCCATCAAGCCCAGGTGCGGCATCTCTCATTAAAATCCCTCCTGCCCGACACGAGCGGGTATATGACTTACGAGGGTAGCACGACGCATCCAGGCTGCTGGGAGACGGCGGTCTGGCTGATTCTCAACAAACCTATCTACATCACCGCGCAGGAGGTACTTCTATACGTATAGTACGACCTTATTTATAAATGGGCTTCTCCCCCGGCCGAACAATGCGCGCGCGAGCGGCGCTCTCTAATCATTTCACTCGTCGGCAGAGGCCGACGCGCCGCGCTCTCTGTTTAATTAAATTCTCGTTATTATCTATTAGACGAGGCTTTTTGCGCGGTGTACGATTTGATCGCGGTAATTTAGTGCCTCTTTTTCTTTTTTTTTTAATTTCGATCGCGATTGCCCGTGTTTTTTTTGTTCTCCGTTTGATTTCGAAATTTCACTCTGCGGTGTTGTCGATTAAAAAAAAAATGAAGGGCTCTACAGAGAGCGACGTTTTAGAAATTTCGTAAAATTGAATTGAAAAACTTGTGGTAAACCGCGATATTCGACAGAGTGGTAAATATATAATAAATTACAAGCGCGGCAAATTGACTTCGAGGGCGAATTTAAAAAGATAAATGACGCGCGTCGACTCCCGATAACGTTTCGCTCGCCTACTAAGATTGACTTCCTTTTGCAGCTCTACGCCCTGAGGAGGCTGATGCAAGGATCTGAAAGCTCGCCAAAGGCACCGCTCGGGAATAACTCTAGGCCTCTGCAGGAACTCCACCATAGGACTATTCGAACAAACATCGATTTTCGCAAGGTAACTCTTTTCCTCCTCCTCCTCCTCCTCCTCCGCAAACTCGATTCGAAATTGAAAATTCGATTACGCCCTTTCCTCGGCTTTTCGCCGAGCGAGACAATGTTGTTTAACGTCATTTTATTATCCCTCTTCGTTTCTTGTACATTTCGAGAAAAAACGCAACTGAATTAAAACGTGCCCGGCATTTAACTCGCCAAACCTCCCCTCCCTCGAACCTCATACACAGCAGCTCAAGCTCCTCGCCTCTAAAGCTCGTCGACGATTTTGTTTCAGCGGCCGGAGGCCAAGTGCCCGACCATGGCGACGGACATGCGATACAAAGGTAACCCGAGCGCTTTTCCATGGAGCCAGCCAGCCACCCCCCCGGCCCGCTCACCTCTCGGCTAAGGCTCCGATGAGAATTTAAATAGATGACTTTTTCTTTCCAGCCAACACGTGGCGGGACGACAGCACGGTGTCGCGCAACGTCGTCTGAATTCCGGAGCGGAGAGCAGCCGCGCGGCCCTCTGCACTGGACACGCGACACGCCGTCGGCGCGGCGGACAAGCAGAGGAGCGAGAGAGAGAGAGAGAGTGGCGCTTCGAGAGAAAAGAGAAAATGAATAAATAACGCTCGACTGTTAGAGAGAGAGAGAGAGAGAGTAGGGAGGAAAAACGAAAAAAAGTTATATTTTCTATCGAAACGAATCAACAACGGATATGATCCCGTGGCGCTTTGCACCTTCGAGAAAAGAAATCAATAAGTTCCTTTGAATGCTCATCCGAGAGACGCCGAAGCTCGACCCTCTTCCCGACGGCCGCGACGAGGATCGAGGGGCGGGAAGAGGGTCCCGCGGCTTCGGGGACACGATTCGCGCGCCAAAAACGACGATGCAGAAAGATACGACGTTGTTTGTTTCAAAACGAATAATAATTATAAAGGCAGGCTTCGTATACGGCAGAGAGGACTGACACATATATTATAATACTCGTCGACGACGGTGGAGATAATAAGGAGAGACGACGTAAACGTGTTTTAAGCGACATATAAGTATATAATCGTTGTGCAATACGCGGTTCTGTACAGAGAGAGAGAGAGAGAGGCGATAAGGAGATTGTAAGAGTTATTTTATTGCGCGTGTTGATGGTTGATAAATTAAATCAAATTTCCCGGTATGACCTGAACACGAGGTTAAACCAACGCGACGAAGGACGCTGATATTCCGCTTGCGATCCTCCGGATCTCCGAATGACAGACTTTGTTGTCAATTATTTTGTAGCCGAGCGGCTCGAGACGCCGAGACATTTCATTATAAAACCAAAAATCACCCCCCCCCCCCACCACCACAGCCCCCCAGAGAGAAAATCGATCAAAATGAGGTGCGAGGACGTCGCGTTTTTTGCTCTCCCCACTTTTTTTTTGGTTTTTTTTTATTGTCAGTTCACCGTAGGGAGAGAGAGAGAGAGAGAGAGAGAGAGAGAGAGAGAGGGAGTGCGATTGCAAAAGGTGTTTTATGTAAAGTAGAAATCAACCGGGTGAAACGTTGTTGGGAACATAGCGTAGTTGACGGACGAAATAACCCTGCGCTTTTGTATATACCGTATCTACAGGCATAAATTTTAGGAAAAAAATGTATAGAAGAAGACTACTTGTACGATGCAAAAATGGTTTAAAGGAAAAAAAAAAAAAAGAAAAAAAGGCCGATTACGATTGTGGGTTCACGAATAATGATAATAATAAACATAACGTTATATTGTAAATAAAGTCATCTCGTGCTTTCATCCCCGTCCACCCCCTCCCTTCGTCCCCTCGACGCGGAGCAAGGTAAGTACGAAAATATGTATACGACAGTAGTTTTTTCAAGAGCGCGTCGATGAATGGTGATTAAAAAAGTTCTCATCGCAAAAACCGATACGAGAGAGGGTTATAAACGCTCGCAGGGCGAAACAAGCAAAAATCAACGCGTTCCGCGAGTTCCGCGACAGAAGTTTTGATTCGCGGCGAGAGAGAGAGAGAGAGAGCTTGATAATCCGCGGGAAAACGGCGGCGGGCCAAAATATTCAGCCGCAAAACTGTAATTTACTTTATTCGCAGGCGCGCAAACGCGCGCACCTCGATCACCCGGAAATGGAATTAAACTGCCGCGAATCCGCCGCGCGCGACTTCTGCCCGGCGGGATATATATTCGATTAAAAACAAATAAATTATTCGCGGCAAGTTCGCGTCGTTTTATCGAGGAGGGGAGCCCCCCCCCCCCGCGCAAACGCAATCAAAAACTTCCCGCAGACACATTCGCGTTTTGCAAATTATTTGCCGAGCGAGAGAAGGAGTTTGATGCTCTCTCTCCTTCTCGTCGCAAATTATGCTAACGGCGGATTTAAGGGAAGAGCGACGCGCGCGGCAACTTCGAGTCACTCCCTCCGCGTGACAGCCAGCGAAACAGCTGGCGAAGTAGGAGGTGGAGGGGGAGGGCCATTCGGTATTAATTTGGAGTTAATTCCCCGGCGGAGATTAGATGGCAGATACCGAGTTGCGTTTAATCAGAAGCCGCGCGCCACGCGCCTGCGAGCCTTGGGCCCTTAAGTTTATACCATACACACTTTTACGGCTGCTCCTTAACTTTGTCAAGGCTCTCCCTCCCGCCCGCCGCTGCTCCTCAGACTTTGCCGGGAGCTCTCCGGGAGCCTCTCCGTCGACGAGGTGGCTTTGTTGCGTGGGATTTTCCGGAATTTTAATCACGGAAGCCAAATTCGAGGCGAAAAGCTTGTCTGTGTATAGCCATTTGTCAGTCCCGTCGTGTCGATAACTAGAAAAAGCACTAGTTTTCGAAGTGGGGAACTCGTCCGTAAAAGATTTTACAGCCGATAAAAGCGGCGTTTTTCTTTTTTTTTTCGTCGAAAATTTTATCACGACTACGTGCAGCGTACAGAAGCCTCCCCCCCCCCGAGGAGTGTTTAGGCCCGGGCCGAGGCGGCCGGTCACGTTCGATCTTGATGCTCCGCGGTCCGCGCACTCAAACAAGAACTCGAGATGTAGGGAAAGCTCCGGGGGGAGACGCCGAGCGAGGGACAAATATTTGCTGCCTATTAAGACGGTTCGCCGAGTGAGAGGATCCGCCGCTCGACTTTTAACTCGCGCCGATATATATATATGTTCCTCGGGACTCGAGGATTTTATTGTATGTACGGACGGTGGGCGGTAAATAATTAAAAGTTGGAGGGCCGCGTTATTTGCGCGTTCGTTATAACGCGTCAAGGGGCCATAAAGAATTAATCAGTTACCTCGCCGCGTATTTCGGGGATTTTAATTCGAGCGAGCGGCGAAACTTCTTAATTAATTCATTGTCAAAGTTGGGGGAAGGCCGCTACACTTCAGGAGCCGCTCGAATGGGGAATTCGAGCGAATATCCGGGCGAAGGGGGGAAGCTGAATTCCACCCAAAACAGATGCATCTTAATTCATAAGTTTTCCTCGAATTTAAATATGCCCCGAAGCTCGATGTAGCCCCCCTCCCCCCCAAAAATGCTAATGCAAATTGTTCGAGGAGAGGCGTTTGACGCTCCAATTCGCGGCGCGCGCAGCGAACTTCTTACGTAGCCGCGAAGAAATAATCACCTCCTCCGTGAATTTTCCTACCTCATTACGGCCCATCTAAATGTATAACTATCGCCGTTTCCGACTGTACACCCCGAGCCGAGTGTGTCCAAATTTTACGCCTCTAATAATGTTTTACTTTCGGAGTGTAATTGGGGTTTGGTCGAATTGCTTCGGGAGCTTTTTAGTGAAAAATTAATGAGTGTTTCCCTGAAACTTTTTCCCAGACGATAATTGCTCGAAATATTCTAATTTACTTGACACAAATGATCAGCCAATTAGTCGGGCGTTTTTTTTTTAAAACTTTACAATTGCCGCGGCTTCTTTTGTGTCCGCGGACCTTTATGTTCCTCGGAAAAATAGCGAGTAAATATTTGTTGCGCTCCGTTATTTTACCGCCTCCTTTATTTAATACAGAAGACCGACTGTCACGTTTATCGCGTTTCTTTTTTTTCTTTCTTACATTTTCCTTCGCTCTTCCATAACTTTTTGATTGCTCCTGCACCTCCCTTTATTTTTCAACCGCGACGTCTTCTGTATACTTCGGGTTCATTATTTAAAATACGGTGAATACATGCGCGGCTTTTGTCTCCCGGCTCCTTCACTCATTGTCGCAAAAAATTCCCCCACGTCCGAGAGCTCGAGTTTATTGTGTACACCTTCTAATTGCTCACCCTCTTCTCTCATTTCGCGCAATTCCCTCGCCCCCATTCACGTTTTATTTTCCTTATTATCAGTCACTTACACCTATGTACCTTCCAATCGCGGCGAGATTGAAACTTCCCCGTTGTACCGCTCGTAAATAATTCGAAAAGGCGCGGGGAGGGGGGCACTTTACCGTCGTCGCTTACGTCGAAAACAGCGATAAAAGAGACACAGCATCGAAGACGGAACGCAGAGGCCGTTTTTTTTACGACTCCCCATTAAAAATTACAAATTTCGCGCAGGTCCGAGGACAGCGAAATTATATCTTTCCACTTACAAGTTGGAAGGCTCGCGGCGTGCGCGACATAAAAAGCGCGCCGCCGCGCGGCTCATCGGCGCCACGCGCGGGATATGCTGGATCGTCAGTTTCTTTTTTCGCGACCGATGCGCCGGTTTTGTAAAAGAAGAGAGAGGCGACCGTCGCGCGGAAATAATGAAAAACTTTTATCGCGCCGCGAGACGAGCTGTAAATTTTATCTCCCCGAGCATCTCGCGTATAGCTGAGAGAGGAGCGGCTGGATGAGCCGGGAGATTCCGCCGCGTGTCGGATTACGCTGCGTTTTGCTTACGAAGGAGGTTGCAGGGATGGGATTGAGACTTTTACGGGCTTGCTTTGTTGGAGCTGAGCTTTATCTTTCTTTGATTTTCCTCGATTTTTCTAATGTTAGCGGCGGTAAAACGGTTGCGGAGAGCAGTTTTTGAAACTGCGGTGGTAAAGTAATTTGTGTTGGTACGTTATTAAAGCGCAATCAGTAATTTTTTTGCAAACAGCATCGAGTTTCTTTTTTTGTATATTTCGCAATTGTGGATCAATTACAATCGTAGGATAAATTTATTGCAAGAGAAATGGAATACGAATAAGATTGACGTCTTGTTAAGACGATATCGGAAAACTGCTTCAAATTACAAAAGTAAACGATTGCTCGTTATTTTTTTCACGGAAAGGACTTCGTTAAATTTTTCTTGAAAATTAAGTTTCATCAAACGAATACTCTTAAATATTAAAAAGATTTGTAGTCGAACAATAATTACAATTTGAAAAACACGCAGCCTTGAATTACTTTCTCAATTTATTCTGAAGCTCTTTTTAGTTTATATAGTCTTCCGTAAATATAACGAAAATAACCCGCGCAAATAATCAATTCTAACGCGACGAATCTTCCCCCAAACAAAGAGAAACGAAATCAGCGTCTCCTCGAAAATGAGAATTCTCATCTTAATAAACACTCCCACTCCAGCCTCGTTTATCCACTTACTTTTCAATCCCCCCACTTTCTCAGCGAAAAGCCAGAAACAGAAAGTATTAAAAGCCAGAAGGGGCTAAACGAAAGACAAACAGCGCCAAGCGAGAGAGACAGAGAGGAAAGCTCGGCGAAAGTAAAAGTGAAAAGGGAGAAAATAAGAGGGCCGGAGAGATGAAGCGTGGCGGCGGCGTGGAACCTCGGACACGAAGAGAGGGAGAGAGAGAGAGAGCAAACATCGCGGCCCACTCGACTCTCGAGTGCCCGCCGGATGAAGGGACAAAAGCACTCTTTCGCGCAGCCGCTTTATGGAAATTAAGGATGTGATTTCGGCCTCTTAGCTCTCTTCGGGCCTTTTGTAGCCCCGGCAGAGTCTTTCGACCTCGATCGGCCGCGCACTTTGTTACGGATCGCTCGGTATAATGATGCTTGTCCTCTCGTTCGCGCGGAAGCTAAGCGGCCCCCTTTTTTTTTCGAGGGAATAATCGAGAGGAGCCTCGATCGATGACCCCAAAGGCAGCGGCGGCGGCGGCTTCTTCTCTCTCGGAGCTGATCGAGTGGACCGACCGCGGCTGAGGTGTACGTATGCATTATGCAGGAGCGGCTGCTTTATTAAATGAATTGCGCTTGTCGCCCGAGAGGTAAGTCCCGGGTGCTTGCAAGCTCTCGGCCTGTTGGGAGGCGATTGACTTGTTCGAAAGGATATCGTTTTCGGGGGTTGGAAGCGGAATTGGGATTTAAAAAGATTTCGGGGTTTTGTTCGGTAAGGGGAGGAGAATTATTGGGTATATAAACAAGTTAATCACCGTCGAAGATGGAATGGTAAGTTTATCTTTATTGGATTGAATGGGAAATTCTGGGGTAAGCTGTTCCCGAAATCTGTCCTACTGGTTGTGTGCGTACTATCAGGGTTTGAATTTGCTTCAAGTAACTTAGCCGAAGTTTATAATTATGTTTGTTATCAATATTTAGAAGCTTCACAGTTGCGGGGTAATACATCAATAGTGCATTCTAGTTTCTATTAACTCAATAGAATATTATAAAGACTCGCAAAGTTTTTCACATCGCTAAAAAGCATTAAAGCATTTCGATTTGCCTCGATGATTCCATTACAGAAAGCAAACCCGATTTCAGAAGCAGATTTAACGCCAACTTTAAGAATAAGCAATTACTTACTTTTTTTTGTTTTTTTTTTTTTTTTTTATTAAAACTGCACTCCGACCCGAAGCTTTTACACAAAACCTATTTTAGCCGGGTCGTCACGCGCGGCATACATCGTCGAAAGTAAAACTCCTTTTATCTTGTTTCCAAACTCCGCGGCACATAATGACTTAATGGCGCTCTTTGGACCGATGGCAATAACTTTTTGGTAAGCTCCTCCGCCGCGGGTAATAAGAAAGGACACGACAATTTTTGCGCGGTTATTTAAGCGCATAATGCAGGAGCCACACTCGATTTTAAATTTACGACGGTGGTGGTGTACGTGCCTTTTAGTGCTGAATCTTGAAAAGCTGTTTTATTTTTAATGCGGAGCTTTCGGTCGAAGCTTTAAAATGCTTAATTCGATCGGCATTTTATACAAATGATTTTATTTAATTGGAACAGTTATAAAGTTTTAAATCAAAAAGCATGAAATTCGAATTACGTTCGAATTCATTAAATTATCAGGAATTTCGCTCTCTTCCATCTCCGGATGAATAAATGAAATAAAACGCGCGTTACAGCTCGAAAATCGCCGGTTACATTTTCACTTTGCCCTCCTATACTTTACAAGAAAAATATAAATTCCGACAAAACAATGAATTCCAAACTTCCCCAAGAACGTCAATACCGCCTTATAAACAAAATAATCACCCGAATCTCGCCCCCTCCGCAATCGTATACCCCAGGCAGCAAAGCCCCTCCGATAATTCACTCGGTACAATTTCCAAAAAAAGCCCCGCCACATATCACAACGCTCCGCAGCCGGCTCTCTGTCTCTCGCGCGCCGGCAATTCTCTCTGCCGCGCGCAAGCAGCAATTTTCGCCGAGTGCTCGCCCCGCGAAAATCCGAGTGAAACAGTGTAAAGCACTATCTTCGCTCGGGGCGATATATATATATATAACTTATCGGCCAAAGCCTCTCTTTATACGCCGGGGGGGCCAATAGTCGATAGTTACCGCGGAGGGGGTGGTCGATCATGACTCAACGACGCGGCCGGGAATTATGGATACCATTATAAGCGAAGATTAGAGCTCTCGTAATATTTTTATTACGTCCCTCTCTCTCTCTCCTCGCAGTTACATTACGCCGCGCGCGACGACTTATAACTACGGCGACGACGCTTTGCGCCCCGGTAAATTCCGAGAGAGAGACAGAGAGAGAGAGAGTCGGGCGTTACTCGCGGCTCTTAATAGACAAAAATCCAATTTCGCCCGCGGCTTCTTTCCTCCCCCGCTGCCGACGCCGTAAAAACAAGATCATTGTCCGGACGTCGCGCGAGTGCCGCAGGGAGGAGAGAGGAAGCGCGCGCGCGCGCCGAGAGGTGAAAATACGCGGAAAATAAAGAAGGAGCCGCGGAGAACGAGGGAATAACGGTAAATAAGGCGAGCAAAAAGCGGGGAACGGAGACAAGACGGCGAATTCGGGGGAATTGGACGTTATTGTCGGCGGCTCGATGAGGAATTAAGTGAAAAGTGGCCGGTTGTCGCTTTTTTTTCCCAGGGGGGAGTCTCGTTTGTTCTACTTGAGAATTCGCGTTTTTTCGTTTGAATCTTGATTTTGGATTTGTTGTTAGAGTAAAACGGTGCATGTTTGAGCTATAATTTAGTATGAAATTGAGGGAGTGGAGGATCACGCGTATTATATTGCGTTTATTCGGATTATCAATACTAAATTAGATCATCATTTAAATTTGATTGATTTTCAAATGTGCTTCAAGAATTAAGAGCTATTATTTATTAGTTGAAATCTATATCCGTATTTATAATAAACGTAATTTAGGTTTAAATAAATTTTAAAAAATATTAATTTCCGAAAATTAATATTCATATAATACTTTGAAATCAAAATCAAAATAATCGTCAAGAACCAGACTTGAAATTACCTCAAAATTTTACGATCAAAAAATTTCATTCCTGAGATAAAAAAATGATTGATATAAAATTTTTGCTCATTAAAACTCATGCAAAAGGAAATGAACAGGAAATAGTAATCAAAGTGTTCGATTTTTTGCAATTTCGGAGCTTTAATAAATCCCGCCCAGCAATCCGGTCGTTTTTATGGTCATTTTAGTCGGTTCGCTTTCAACGTCGCAATAAAAAGTTTAGGAAGGAGGAAAATCTGATACGAAAGGAAGCAAAGATAAACTTCGAATAAATATCAAGAAGCCAAACGTTTTTCTTTTAGTGCTAAAAATACAACCGTTTTTCTAGCGGGACCCTTTGATGGAACAATTGAGTAAACTCGACTTTCTCTAATATTAATAACGAAAACACCAATCTCATAAAATGCTTAGAAACTAGTCAGCACTCTCACAAAATCCATTCTCAAAAGAAAAGCAGTTCAACGCAAGAGTATCTTTTTTGCACCCTCGCGCGAGTACCGGCTTGAAAAAAGTCTATAAAGATTTAAAGCAAACCAAAAAAAAAAACAGCGAAAAACCCCGAGATCGCATAAAAAAGACAATCAAGATAAGCTTGCAGAAACACAAGGAACAAAACCAGCTCGAAAAAAAAAACGGATCGACTAATCTCCGGCTTCATACACCGCGACTATTCGCGCTCCCGAGTCCGGCCCTTGTGTCGGGGCAGGGCGCAAAGCTCCCGCGGAGAGCTGCCCGCTGCGAAACTAACAACTGCCGGGGCGCGCTATTAATTTTCTCCGCTATTCGCTTCAGCTTTTTCCCGCCGCCGCCGCCGCCGCCGTCCTTTGCTTCTCGGTTTCCCCCCTTTTTATTTTGCTCTCTCTCTCTCTCGTTTTGGAAAAGTAATCTGCGCGCGGCGCTTTGGCGGCGCGCGTCCTTGTCCGCGGGATCGAACCGACTGTCGTTTTTGTACGCAGCGAGGAAAGTTTCCCCGGTGATTGAGACGCGCGACTCTTTTTTTTTCTTTTCATTCCGAGAGCTCGTCTCGCTGATGGAGTGAAAAATCTAACGATTTGGCGGGCTTTTTGAGGGACGCGAATCGCGCGAATTGCCGGTTGTAACTGTTTTCGGGTTTTTGTGAGCGGCGTTTCGTCGCTGTTTGCTGGGCTGCTTTAAAAGGCACTGAAAGAAATGGGATTTTCTACAGATTTATACTTAATAAGATAATAAAAAGTGTATTTTAGGTTTTGCATCCAAAGAATTATTTGAACTGTATTTTGAAATAAACTATTTTTTTAAAAGATATAAAAGTGTTGAAGTTTACTTTGAAAAGGGGGACGATCATATAATTTTTCACAATACCGTTTGACTCGAAATGAATGCGAGATCGCGATAAAAAAAAAAGAATTACTTGAAAACTTCTGAACGTTTGTAAAAAGAAAAAACACTGTCGTCGAAAGGATAACTGAAAAAAGCTAAGAAAGTATATATAAAGACCTGAATCCATAATACCGCACTTAATTATGCCGATATTAAAAAAAAGAAGTGCCTTCAAATTCGGTATAAAATCTGATAACCTTTCACTTCTGTAGGAAGGTGCTATTTTATAGAGAAGTAAATTGAAAGTTATAAAAAGTTATAGGGAAATTTACTCCGCGGGATTTAATATCGCCCGCAAGACTTTACTCAAGTGTCAAGATACTACCCGTTTTTATAGCGATTACAAACTGAACTTTGTTTTCTTATCACATTTTTATTGATAGAAACAGTTTTCCCCGCGAGCGCGGCGTCGAGCACCCTTCAAAACCCCTCCACCCTTCCTCAAAAAGAGAAAAATAAGAAAAAAAAAACCGAGCGGAAATTCGTCGCTTATAAGCACCTCCGCCTCTCGAAATAAAAATTCGCGTCCCCCGGCAATTGGCTTTACACTAAGACGCTAAATTGGTTCGCCGGTCGCGCCTCGAGCTCCGGTCCGGCGAATCGGCTTAACTCCCCGACAATAGACAGGCGGTGAAAGATTTTCCCCGGCCCTCCCCCCCCCCCCCCCCTCGACCGAGCAATACGACGCATTTTACTTCGAGCGACGAGTGGAGAAGCGCACTCGGAAAAATCGCGGAAATTCGCTTCGACTCGAGGATGTAACCCTCTTATTATTCGAATAATTAGATTTTATGAACTCGATATTTCGAGCCGATCGAACCGCGGAGTTTCGATTTATGTACCGGGGAATATACTGCAAGGGGTTGGGAGACGCGGAGGGAGGGGGCTGATTTTTTGGGACGAATTTCTTTTGTCAATAAAATCCATCAACAATGGAGGGAGTATCGCGGATACAAACAGAGAAGACTCGGCGGGGTATAGAAAATAAAGGAAAAGTTTTGAAGAAAAGTTTTCTATCCACTTTAGTACTTAGACTCTGCCGAGAATTCTTACTTAACGTTTGTTCATTTGTTCGCCTTGTTTCTGCAGTTCTTCGGCGCTGCTACTTATTTTTAAATTCCTTTCATGACGCCCTGGACATTGATTTCAATTTTCAATTGGGCTGTTTTAATGGGTGGAAAGTGATGTCCGTTAAAAAAAAAGATCGTTTCTTCGTTAATTCAATGCGCAAACGAAGTAAGCAAATGAGTAAAGGGGACTTTGTTATTTTTAGAAAAGTTATTATTGCTGGTTAATGTAAGTTTTAACTAGAATTCTTAGCAGTACAATAATAATTAAAAAGTTTGAATTCGTAATAAGAAATAACAAGTTTTGTGAAAAATAACAAATAAAGTCCCGTTTTCCTAGTTTCTTGTTTTAACAACATTCACTTTACTTTTCAAGCTTAAAAAAGAATTAACATAAAATTAGAATCCTTTAATACGTAAAGTTGCGATAACTGCGATTCTTTTAACGAAGTTTATTACAAATCCGATCCACAACCCAGAAGACATTTTTCTTCGGTCATTTTAATGAAACGAAAGGAGTTTCTCCACAAAATTTTCTACGACTGCCAGTTTTTCAAAATTTAAATAACCCGAGCACATTTCAAGATTTCAAGATTCAAAGCCCTTCCTTGTGTCAGTTAGAATTTTCGAAAATACAACCGACCATATCTTAACGTCAAAAAAATCGAGCTTTCACCTTCTTCGAACAATTTAAAAATCCCCGCTTAAACACTCCGATCCGTTTACCCAAATATAAATTTCCACCTTCCTCGACAGCTCAAAAGTATATATCGACAGAAACATCCACGCCATTTCCGCGCGAGCCTCGCAAAAAACCTCCCCCGCAGCCTCGATCCCATCAGTCGAGGAACGTCAATTCCCCCCGTGAGCGCATTACCGCAAGTGGTCTAATACATCGCGGCTAATACATCCCCGGCTTTGCAAACGATAACAGACGTAAGTTGCCGCTCGGCAGGCGCACAATGCCTGCCGGGATTGACAGACAGACGCCAAAAGGTGTTCTCTCTCCCGGCGTCTTTGCGACGCGCCTCTCGCGTCCTCGCGATCTCGCGCCTCTCTCTTTCCGACGCGCTTCCCGCGACTGATCGTATATACAATGGGACTTTTGCGCCGAGCGCGAAAATAGGCTACGAGGCGCGTCGCGCGCCACTTTGCTCTTTGCCTTTAACGATTCACGTCGACGAGCTTCAATCAATGCCAGGAGCAAAAGCCGACGCCGCCGCGCTGCTTGCTTCTTGGGGGGGAGGTTTGAAGCCCCGCCGCTGCCGCTGCTCGAGTTTAGATGCAACTTTGGAATTATTGTAGTGCGCGCTCTTGGGCTTTGTTCGGTTAATTGAAAGAATCGCTCGCTTGCGGCGGCCGCCTCGTTTGCGTGGGTATATTTAATATTAGATTTGTATTTTTTTATATACAGTTTTGTATTGTGCGCGTTGAGAAGGAACTGTTTTGCAGATCTGCGCTTTGTGCGACGATAAGGACTGTCGCGAAATATTAAGAGACCTTTTAGTGCGGCAATTAGGAAATAAACTTTGGCCACTAGTTGAAAACGTGGCTTTTTGCCAAGTAGTTTTGGAACTCAATTAGTTCGTTCAATGACTAACCTAATAATAGCTGCACAATTGAATGTAATGACAACTACACCTGCTATTATATTTGAGTATCTGATAAAATATATATATCGTTAACGTCATTTGTCTCTATAACCCACGAAATACTCATTTCTCGAAATACTTTTATTGAGTACATTGGAACCATTGTAAAAGACGACATTCCTTATAAAATTTCGAATTTTGATATTCGTTTAAACATTTATTGTTTAAATAAATTATGCAGAATTCATTTTTCTTGAAATCCAAGACCGGAAATGGATAACTAAATGTGAAATTTTATGTTTTCACCGTGACAGGTGAATCGAGTAAGATGTATTTATAAAGTAATAATTCATCATCTCTGTCTGCGAGACTTTCAATTTATGGAAACAGATGCAACGCATATTGACGTATGATTCGATAATTGTCTGAATAGATTATACAAAATTCGATATTTTACAACAAATTTGCAAAATCTGAACTAACGTCCTCTTCCGCATTGCGATCGCCGTCACTCGATGGCCTCCCAAAAATCCTCCCCAAAACCTCAAACCTCCCAAAATTCACCGCGTCCATTACTCCCGCGGCATCCGAAACATCTTCCCCCCCGCTATTAATTCAGCCAAAATATCACCAAACACGCCCTGAAAATATCTCCCAAAACTCCCGATCGGACCCAGATTCCCCATCAAATTAGCCCAACTATCCCAACAATCCCCGAAGCAACATCCGCCCCGTACCAACAGCAAAACAAGCTCCGCGCGCCGATCTTGAAAAAGCCGCGCGCCCCGAAAACTCGGCCGCTCAATCAACCTCGCCTCGGCATCCCCGGCGGTCCGCATCGCTCCCGAGCCCGACGTCTCGCTCGGGGGCGCGGCCGCCGCAGCCCCAGGATGCCCGGCGCTCCCCGCTCGGAGAGAGAGCCAGACCGCGAGGCGTCGAATCGCGAGGACGCCCGGCGGCCGAGTGTCGGCAGCTATGCCGGCTAGTTGGCCGGAGATATTTTCGGAGGTCGCCGCGCCTCGCGCCGATCAACTATGCGGACGGAGATGCATTAGATAAGCCAATTTGGGGGAGGAATTTTGAGATTGTCGGGCCGGGGCGTTTTTAATAATTCGGCGAGGAAAGATTCTTGGCGGTTGTTGATGTATGTTCAGAATGGATGTGTTTTTTCAAGAAATATTTCAAAAAAGTGGATGAGTTTTTATTTCTTTCGCGAAAATTTTCGAGGTTTTCATTTTTTACGTTTTCATTTTTCCGGGGAGATAAAAGATTCGGTCGAAATTAAATTCTTTTAAATTAGAAAATGTGAGGAATTTGTGAGCTTTGTTTTCTGGAACAAAAAACGGAAAAATTTTTTTATTTTCTACTTTCTGCGATGTTTTGATTAAAAATAGTTGCAAATTATTAAAGTCGGAATGAAGATAAAAAATTATGCCACCGAATAAAAATCCTCGTATTATTCAAACCTTGAAAAACGTGTTTGTCATTTCAAATAATTAAACTGCAAAAATACCCCAAGAGTTTGAATCATATTCAGTTGTATAAACTCTTAAGTTTTACATATATTTTTATAAAAATTGAACCGAAGCTCTTTAATACTTATTTTCATCATTTGGGAAAAAAAAATAACAGAAATTACATAAACTTAATTTACAAAAGAGGCTTACTATAAATACGCACATTTCTTCAGGAACGCCCTTCTTCACCATTTCGCGCTAACAAAACCCGCTTAAATTAATCTTGACAAAACGTCCTCGTCTCCCGACTGACCGACATAACATAAAACCCAAGCACCAAAAGAAGAAACCCCCCCGCCAAATGAAAATACGAACGCCAAAACAATCCCGCGATAACTCCGCCGTCTAAGCGCAAAACCTATATAACCACAGCCCACTCCCCCGTCTGTAAGGAAAACTTACAAGTGGGCCGTCATCGTCCGTCAAGGCGATTCGTTCCTCCCTTATTATCTCCCGGCCGCGCATAAAGAGCCCGCGCCGTGGGTAAGAAGGCCAGCAGCTCGCTTCGGAATCCGGCGTTATACGCCGTCCATACATTATCCGCGCTAATTCCGGTCGGCCCGTGTAACTCCCACTTTGCCAAGACATTAGTACAAGGCGGCGCGCGCGCGCGTTCGCCGTTAAATCCCCGGGCCGCCCCGCGCACGTATATAGCCCCCCCGCTACGTGCCCCGCTTCCTCCGCCGCGGCGACAAATAGAGACGCAGTCGTCCCTGCATCGTAACTGCCGAGTTATGCGCTCGGAGTGCCTGTTTTGCGAGGCTTTCCCCGCTTTCTTGCGTCGCGGTTTTTGGCGGGGGGGCGAAGGCTCGCGGATAATTAGCTTCTTCGAGGGACCGACGAAAGGGAAAATTCGGCTTTTTACGGGGGTGGTAAGGAGCGGGGCTTCTTCTTGTCGGGGGAGTGCGATGGTTTCATTTTTTTCGGAGGGCGGTTGACGGCTGTTGGTTGAGGAGGTGGGGATTGAGAGGAATCAATCGGGGAGGAACGGATTTGAGGGCTTTTTCGCATTTCTTGTACTGATATCGTGCAAAAATAATGCGAGAGTTGATTATTTGAGTAAAATAGATACAATTTTAAATTAGTAAAAAAATTCATGTAGAAATGTTCAAGTGTTTCTCTGGTAGAAACGTTAAGCAGTTTTTAACCAATTCTTAGCTTGTTTTGTAGTTGAAAACGACAAATTTCTATTATTTTTTGTTATTATCAAATAATTAAATATGTTTGCTCATGAATATTTCAGTGTAATGATATTTTATCTTTTAAAATGATTTTCCAATCCAATTGTTTTTATTTAATTTAGACATCAATTTTATCTAAAAAGTGCTCCATTTAAATGCACGTTAACCAGCTCAACTGGTTAATTTTCTACCAGGGTATAGTTAAAAAAATAGAAAATGTGCAAATACATGAAAAGTAATTATAATTAAAATTGTTGAAAAATTGATTCTTTAATTTACGTCAAACGAGGTCACCTCTTTCCCGTGAACGAAATGCACTTCATTTTTCGAAAGTCGCTCAAAAACTTCTCTTACTGCGTTTTCACATCAACTAATGAAACGGCTTCGCAACAGGCCAGAAAAAATCCCCCTCCACCCTAAAAAAAACCGTCCGTCGAAAGAACAGAAGGCTCCCCAAGAACATACAGATTTTTCCCTCGAAGCCTTAGCCAATGGTTCTGTTAATTTTGCTCGAGCACTGACCAAACGCAGTAAGCGTGGCAAAACTGTGCTCGGACATGCGACTTCGAGGAACTGCGCAGGCCAAAACGACCGGCAGTTCGACACATAACCACTTTCGTCCCGGGGTAAGGTGCAATTATTTGATGCATTGACCTGTGTGCTCCTCTCGACTTTTCTCTCTCTCGGCTCTCTCCGTACATATTCCTTCCTGCCCCTCGGTAATTCGCCGGAATTATCGTAAGTACACTTTTGGGAAATTATTGAAATACCGTTTTTTTTTGTTGATGAAACGCATCGCTCGGCGATGTTACTTCTGGCTTCTATATTTTAAGTCTTTTTATATCGTCTTTCCTTCGGCAATTTGCTTTCTTCTTTCGAGAGTTTCTTTAAAAAAGCGTAGTATGATTGGTAAACTTTTACTTCGTCGTAAAAATTCGTGAGCGGTAACGTCGATATTTATTCTTATTGGTATTCATCAAAATTGACCGGGAATCCCAATCATTCTGCATCATATTCCGAAACCAAACTGGACTCAAGTTAAAACTTCTCCGCAATTCTATTTGTAATAAAAAATTTATCTCCCAGCATCGATCCACCCAAAACCAAGTAGTCAAGCTCTATATTTCGTCAGACGCAAACCTCAAACCCCGCTAATCAACAACCATTACATTTCCAAAAACTCAGAAAGCAAAAACAACGTTTAAACACTTCCAAAAAAAAAAAAAAAAAAAAATCCCCCGCTCAAAGACACATCGCCCCGTCGACAGTTCTCTCTTTGCTCTCAGCGCGTATCGCCGCGCGGCTCTCTCTCTCGATTCGCGCGAAATTTTCCGGCCCGCCGGATCGCCGGGCCGCGCATTAATCACGGCCGTTCCGCGATGCGCACGCGCGCCGCGCGCCGTGCGTGCGAAAACGCTCGACAGCCGGATCGCTCATAAAGTCCCTCCCGCGGCCGGCGGCAAGCGCGCGTACGGCGTATAGCTCTGCGCCGGAGCGCAAATCAAACGAAGGCCGCTCTCTCTCTCTCTCCTCGGGAACGGGAGGGATCCACACACACCGAGTATGGCCAGAGCCGGCGTTTCCGCGATTTATAAACGCGAGCGGCCCGGCCAAATGATGCCATTCGGAATTTATAGGTCGAGTCATACCCCCCTCCTCCCTTCCTCGTTCGACGTTTTAGGGGATAAAAATTTAGCGGCTTTCAGCGAGGGGGGGGGGCCGCTTGTTTCGGCGCCGGGAATCGCCCGGAAAATTTCGCCGTTTTAAGGCCGTTTCATTCGGCGGGGGGCCTGCATTATTCAGCGGGAGCGCGTTAATGCGGACGCAAGAGAGAGAGAAAGAGCTCCTATATCGTATATCGAGCGCAAAAGGCCGAGTTTAGTTTGCGGAATGCCGTTTAAAGATTCAACCGGGGCCGTGAATGATTGAACGACGCCGAACGGAACGCCGCCGCGGACTCTGTAATTAATATTTTCGGCCGCCGCCGCCGCCGCCGCTGCCGCCCGGAGAGGTGGGCCCCCTGCCAGCTACTCGTAAAGTGGTTTTTAGGGTCGGCTTTCATTTTTAAACGATGCGCAGTTTTCAGCTCCGTTTTCGAGGGCAATTCGCGACTGAAATCAGCGTAGTTTTTCGGTTGGAAAGTGAATCTGTGTTCTGTTTATTAGGAAAAAATGATGATGTACCTTCAGTGATTTTCTAATTATTAAACACTGAGAGAAGAAATATAGTAAAAATTACCATACTGTCTAGTAAAGCCTCCACAGACTGTCAAAACCAAAAAGAATACTGTACGTTGTAAGAAATTTTACTATACTGATTGGTAAATTTTCCTGTCTTTCTAGGCAGTATGGTAATTTTTACCAAACTTTTTTCCCAGTGATAAACAATTTCTGCGCTAGAGAATTAAGCGCCAACGTGCAGAAATCGAAATCCAAGCGGAACCAGCCAACCGAAATCGAAACACTAAAGCGAGGCTCCGATAAAATCTCAAGAAACACACGTCATCGCCCGTTTAAAGTGAAACTTTATCAGGAGCGGCTAACCAGCGAAATCCCGATCTCCCGACTCGGTTCCGAAGTTGTAAACACGCCGGTATCTCCCCCCGGAGATCTATTCAGATCGATTCTTATTACGAGAAAATTCCCCCCCATAAAAGTTTAGTGCGATAAGATAATCCACTCGAAAGTTATCGTGTCAACGACTGAGGCTTTGCATAAGCGGGCCGCGAGACTCTCTCGGCTCGGGGAAAGCAGAGAGAGAGAAGAGCCGCCGGCCGGCGGCGGAGGATGACGCGTTCGAGAGAGAGAGAGAGAAAGAAAAAAAGAAAAAGCTCGCGTTCCGATTAGCGGAGTCGATCGAGGCTCGAAGTATCGGCGGGAGAGATGTGATCTCGAGGGTTTAGATGGGATATCGAGGAGTTCTTGCTGTTTTCGACGCTTGTTGACATTCTTTTATCAAGATCGAGCGGGGAGGCTTGCTTTTTGGGGTTGGTTAACTTTGGTTTCTCCAAGTTTGTCGGGGGAGACGGCTGGTGATTTTTGCAAAAACGTGCCGTCTTGGAAGGGAGCCGCAAGAGATGGAGTTTTCGAAAGAATGAAATTCGTTCCCTTGGTGTAAGAATATATTTCTTGAGAAAAAAAAAATACTTTTTTCCAAAGTAAAAGTTTTCAATTTACATCGGCTGCAGCAGAACTTTCGTTCTCCGCGCGACCCCGCGGAGAAACGTCCGTAAAAATCTTTAAAATCGTCGCGCAACTCGATGAAACGACCGGCATTAACAATTCAAGCAAACCCCTCGCCAACTTCTGATTCGAAAATAAGACCTCCGCAAGCAAACGCACAGAGACAGAGAGAGAGAGAGAGAGAAAGAGAGAGAGAGCAGTCCGCTCTCCCCGAAGAAATTGAGTATTCATTAGTCAAATAAATTCAAGCTCGCGCGGCGCTACTCCCAGCTATCAATCTTACATCGCGCAGCTTCCGCTCGCGCGCAAAAACCTCTCCGCCGCCGCGGCGCGTTTTTGCCGCTCTCTCTCTATTTTCCCGGCGCCGGTAGAATTCCCTCGTCAAATTCAGCTCTCGTCCTAATTAACCCCGCGCGCCCCGCCGAGGGAGAGCGCGCGCGTGTGTGTGTGTACGTTTCTGGGGATGCATCGGCCAGATGTGATTTGAGTAAACGTTTTCTTCGGCCTACATCGGAGGCGGGCCGCGGCGCGATCGATAAACCGGCCCGGGCGAATTGTTGTGATAAGGGAAGGCGCGCAGTAGCCGCCTCTCTCTCTCTCTCTCACTCTCTGTATTATGGATCATAGTTTCGAGTCGGGATTTTGTTTTGGTAGGAGGAGGGCTGCTCTTCCTTCTTGCCTCTCCCTTCCCAGCGGATACACACTCGGCGGGGCCCGCGGTGTTTGGATAGCGAGAGAGAGAGAGAGAGAGAGAGAGCCAGACGCCGCCGCTGCTTGGACTGCAACGAGGGGGTGGGAGGGATGGAGGGAAAGCTGGAATAGCGGATGAGAGAGCCGGCGACGAACGAAATAAGAATAAAGGGAAATAGAATCATGGTGACAGAGCGGAGATATATAGCCGTCGAGCTGAGCTAACTGAATAAAACACTCTGATTTAAACGAAAAACAAAAGTGCCGCACGCCGCGGAGAGAAAAAAGGATCGGGGACCTTATTGATATTGCCTGAATTTTTTATTGTTTTTTTTTTTTCGGGGTTCGATGGAATAGTGACGAATTTAACCAGTTTGATTAATAAAAGCTACGATTTTTAAATGGAAATCAGTAATTTTATCTGAAATTCATCGAATGAAAGTGTTTTTCTATAAGAAAAATTGCAATCGCTTTATCGAATGTTTAGCGTTGCATTCACTGGTAAAAAAATTAACCAGTTGGTTAACGTGTATTTCAAATGGAGCCTTTTTGACCTAAAATTGATGCCTAAATTATATAAAAACAATTGAAAAATCATTTGAAAAGATAAAATGTCATTGCACTGTAATATTCACGAGCAAACATATTTAATTATTTGACAATGCCAAAAAATAATAGCAATTTGTCGTTTTCAACTACAAAACAAGCTAAGAATTGATCAAAAACTGCTTAACCTTTTTACCAGGATTTTACGACGAATTATTATTACCATATTACAACTCACTTACAATCCGACTCTTCCATCAAGCCATTAACTCGAGCCAATCCCAAAAGCGCCGGGCGACAAAAAGCCAAGATTAAAAAAGCACGCAGCGCGCCCGTTAAGCGAAGACGCAGCAGCGTAAAACAGATCGCGAGCAAAGCACCCCGAAGGAAACGGAATCGCGAGCGCGACGAGGGTGGCTTTTTAAGCTCCCTCCGCGCCGGGAGAAGAAGTCCGGCGCCAGCCAGTCGGGCCGAGCGCGGATAGACTCGGGGGCGTCCGTGAATCGTAACGTTGGCGCCAGATCGCTTCGCTCTCCCCCCTCGTCCGTCGCCGGCCCGTATAAGTAGCCAAACAATGTATGGACGGCGCGCTGCAGACTCCGACCCCGTTGGGAGAATCTGATTTCTGCTGCTGCCGGGGTGTTATTTTGCTGTGTGCGGCGGTATTTATATAAAAATGCGGTCGTAAGATTTTTTTTGACTGTTGGTTGGAGGACGGGAGTAGAAATTTTATTGTGTTTTGTGTGATGGGCGAGGGTGCAGTTGTAAGAATTTTGGTGTGACGAAATCGAAAAGAAACGTTATAAAGTTGAATTAAATTTATGTATATACATCGCTAGCCAATTTTTTTTTATCAGAATATAACTTACATATTAATATTTTTTAATAAAAGATTCCATAATAATAAAATTTCCCTTCTGCTTTCAGACCTTATAAATAACGAATCCCTTTGAACATACTTTATTCGCCGATGAAAGAAATATCTCGAAAAGAAGCTTATTAAATCTATAACTTTATTAAAAACAAGTAGTGCATCTCAATACAGCAACCCAAATTTCAATCACACCCTTCACAAAACACAGCCATCCGGCAGTGCCACTCAATCACACCACCTCGGCGTAAACATCAGTCCACAATCCTCGCGCAGCCTCTCTCTCTCTCTCTCTCCCAGCGCCAAAGTCGTCGCATCGCCGCGTCTGCGTTCTGACCTCGAACGTCAGACGGAGCGAAAACTATGCAGATACGTCGCAGGGGCGACGACGACGACGGGTGACAAAAGTTCCGTCAATCGGGTCAAACGCTCGGCGGCGAATCCCATATATAACCAGTCACGGAGAGAGAGAGAGAGAGAGGAGCTATGCATCTCAAAGTTCGCGTCGCGCCGCTGTATCGCGTGTCTGACTGCGACGCTATCCGATGCCTGATTTGCGCATTGGATTAATTACCGCTCGACAGGCTGGCTTGGCATTGTGTGCGGCTGGCGTGTCGGGATGAATTGGGATCGTAAACAAAAACGGTTTGGAGCCGCTAATGTGGGCGGAGAGAGGTGTTTGGCGCGAGGTGATTGCGGTGATTGCAGGGAGAGGGTCGTAATGAAAATGTAAATATCTGGTTTTGCATTTGTTTCGCCGACGGAGGATATTTTTAAGGGCAATGAGGGAAAAGAGGTGGGAATTTATGTTAATTGTATGCAAAAATTTTAGACACTTAACGAGGGATTTATAATATATTCATTTTACAATAATTTCAAAAGTTGTAAAAACTTTATTGTCATAAATTTTGATGTGAATTTGAATGTGAACTTTTTAATGCATTTTCCCTTGAAATAGTTGCCGAGGGGCTGAACTGAAAATAAAGTTGTGGATAAATAATTCATTTACAAAGACTTCGTTTACTGCACTTCTTTTTCAGATTATAATATTTCCTTTTATCCCGCTTTTATAATATAATAGTCAAATTTCGTAACTTTAAATTCCTGGCTCATTTCAAACGGTCATTCTCGAAATCCTTCTCCATTTCTGCCTTTTTGCGCAAGAGTAGAAAACTTCATGTGGTATTTTTATTCTACGATATGGTTTTAATACCGGCAGAGGTCAGAATAAAAAGCAGTGGATGAAAAAAAAAAAAGACTTGAATACGTAAACTTTGTACAGTTAAAATTTCGTTAAAAGTCAAACAGGTAAATTCAGGATGAAAACTGAATGTTTTCTCCGAATTTTTTTCGTAGATTCGACACTCGACTGCGATTGTATACGAAAACTTTTCCAAAAACACATTCAGAACAAATCCAACTAAAAAAAAACCCCCGTCCGTAATCACTATTAAAATTTCCATTTCCCCTTCTAATAACCCTAAAACGGCGAAAATGTTTGCAATTCCAAAAGCACTGAACCTACCCGCCCCCCCTTTAATTAAAATAGAATCAACAGCACAAAAGACAAGACATTCGGCGCATAAGTGCAAAGTTGCACCCCCTCCCTCCCGATAATGTTCGCGAAGAAACAATTTTAATTAAATCAAACACGCCGGCATTAAGCCGAGAGAGCATATCTGCATTTCCGCAGAGCTTCACAGACCTCGCCGCGACGGGGGATGAGCTCCCTCGTCTACACCCATCGGCTGGTCCGCAACCCAGTTTCGGCCTCCCGCGCGGCAAAGAGCACATCGACGCGCCGCTTTATTTAATTTCGTCCGATTACCGGCGGCGGGGAGACTCGACCGCGAGGAACGCGTATATATGTATATAAATCCTCGCGGAAATATTCGAAGGAACGGGCCGAGAGTGAATGGAAAAGGGAAGGTCGCCTAATGCGCAGACGATTGTTTGCCGTGAGACATCGCGCGAACGTGCCTCGTGGAATGTATTGCCGCGCTGCCGTCTTTTTCCCCACCTCCCCCCACGTCCGATCGGACGCCTTCGGGAATATTTATAACCGAACGCCCATCTCGAGATTTATACGCGCCGAGCCTTTCCTTTTCTTGCATTTTCGGGCGTAACGAGCGCCGGGAGAGAGAGAGAGAGAGAGAGAGATAGGAGGGTAATGAATATTGGCTCGGTGTACGCTGCGACGACAACGAGCTGCGATCGCGGAATTCGGGGGGAGGAGGCGAGGTTTTTTATGAGGTACTTTTGCGATTTCGATACGTGGCGGCGGTGAATACTCGGGTGTTTAACGGCTTCGATAAACTGATCGTTTCTCGGAGTTTTGGACAATATGTCGATTGACATTTGGCTATTACGAGTGGGAGATTAGAAATTGTTTGTTATTACAGAAAAAAATCTCGGTGAAAATATTATTCTCCCATTCCTGCGTAGTTTTATAAACTAGTCGAACCTGAAATCAACGCTGCAACTGTAAAAGTTAAAAAAAAACTTTGCATCGTTAACGATATTTTAACAAAAGCGCGCTACACATCGATTGCAATTGAATAAGCAATTTTGCCTGGGAAAAAAGGAAAAATATATCCCGCGGTATATATATCCCGGTTCCATCACAAAACAGCGGCGCTTTTCAGCGGCGTATACAATAAAAGCCTATTGATTTTCACTTAGAGGATAGGGCAACCTCAAGTTTTCTTTTATATACATTTTCGTTATCTGAGTTTGATATTTCAAAGCTTACCTCGAGTGTGTATACTTGTGCTCGAAGTTGTCTTTTTCAATATTGGCACATCATTTACTTCCTTCGTTTCTTCTTATCGCTTTGATTGTCCGGGTATTTAGCGCGGGCCGGACGTTAACGGGCGAACAAATCGAGACGTGCAAGAGGTTCCAATTTATGGTGCAATCGTCATCAATTATTTTCACTTCCACCGAAAAATCAGGGTTGTATATGCAAAAAGTATTTTATAAGAAAGATTAAAACGTTTTAAGAGACTTCTTCAGAATGCAATGACCATTTTGGATTCCTATTCGTTTACGTAATTAAACGGGGATTTTTGTACGGTCGAAATCGTAAATTTAACTTTTCCGAGGTCCATTACGAGGTCTGAGTTATATTTTTCATAAAATTCGAAAGGAAAAAAAATAAGATCGAAACGTAGGTTTTAAAGTACCCCAGGGTACTATTATTAGAAGTGAAAATTCAGCAGAGAAAGTGATATATTCTCGTAATGTCGCAGCAATATGTTAGGAAAATATCAATAAACGGATTCTACCCCGGACAGATGAGGCCGCCACATGAAACGTATAAATGTAAAATATTTCAAAATATAAAGCCAATTTAAAATCTTAATGGAACAAAAGATTTGAAAAAACTGCCAGTCCTGCAAAAATTTTTCGATATTTGCAAATTTGTTATTTATCTTGTACGTAACGAAAACTATTGTTTAATTTAACTACTTTTTGCACTAATCTAATAAATATAATATGTAGTGTATAAAGGCTTAACTTTAGAAATTAAAACCTAACTTGTTCCGCCTTTCCAACGCACAACTTTCTTTCTTCAAACCATCATCCGAACTTAATATTCCCGTAATACATCGAACTGCAGCCTCCTCTTCCACCGCAGAAAAACCGCAAACACAACCAAGCAGCAAAGAAACTTTCGACAGCCAATAAGTCTAAAAAAAAACCCTCCTCCATTCTTCTCGAATTCCCGCGGATGCGTATAAGCAATAACTGCGAGCATCTTCCCGGTGCATCTCCCCCCCCCTCCGCAAGTTCGACTCCTAATTCGATAAGCTCCCGGGAATTTTCGTCGCTTATTTAGGAGTCGAACCTTCGGATATAGGGAAAAGCCTGCCGGCGGCGGGGAGCTGCGCGCCTCTCTCGGCGCGCGCGTCGCGTCTTAACGCGGTTATGCAAAGCCGGAAAAAGAAGAAGAGGGAGCTGCGACGCGTCTCCCGCGCCGAAATAAACGAGGCGACTCACGTATACAAGCGGGCCGCGCGAAGTCAGGAATGCGAATCTAATAAAAATGCTAAGTGCACCGTGTGTATTTGCCCATAATCAATATCTCGTAGCGCGGCGCTTATTACACGGGAGAGGGAGAGGCTTTTCTTTGCCGCGCCGCGCGGAGTCGATTGAAATTTCATTCGCCGCTCCGCCGCCGCCGCCGCCGCGCGCGATGTTTGTGCCGCTGAAATAGTGATGATTGAGGGAGATGGAATAATTTTCCAGGCGCGCGCGAGAAAGAGAGAGGGAGCGACTTATTTTTCTCGACTTTGCCGCGCGGCTATGGGCCTTTTTTTTCTTTTTTAATGCCGAGATCTTCTTCTCCGAGGAGGAACGCAGGTTTCCGTTGCTTCGGCCGGGATGAGCTCGAGTCGAGCTGTGAATATTTCAGCCTTTGAGCTAATTAAGGAGTGATGAGTTTTTTTAAGCGCTTTTATTGGGTATGGTATATTGAAGGGCTTAAAAATAATTTTTGTAATTTTCGAAAGACGTCGCAGAGGAATGGTGTGCAGCTGCGAGTTAATATTATTTGGGAATATTTTTAGTTTTATGTGCAAATGACGATGTCAAAAGAGTAGACATTCGAGTGAACCAGCTTTTAATGGAATTAGTTTGAAAAAAGAGTTAAAAAATTTGTGATGAATAAAAGGTTAAAATAAGAAACCGCAGTTACATTGTCAATCATGTTCGTTACTGTTTCTTCGAATTTCATGTTATAAATAATAATAAAATTGGTAATCTAAAAAATTCCTAGAATTTAAAATCATTGATTTTTATAGCTATTATTATTAATCTGTTTTTTAATAGTTTGTTATAATTTGCTATGATAAACGGAAAAACTTCAATTGTATTTGTTCTGTACATTACAGAGAATAAAGTACTGTTTAATTTAAACCGATTTCTATTTATTTGTTTATCAAAGGAATAAATTTCCAATTGCTTCCGTAATATAATCCGATAAGATCGTTTTTAACGACGTTTACCAATAAAATACTGTAACGAAAAGAACTTCTCGGAGCAAAGTTCGAGCGAACAATTTTTTATACAGGTCATTAATTCGAACGGCAGCCAGAAGTGAATAGCAAATCGCCAATTTGTCCGAGAGTCTGCAGAGTCCACGTAAAAAAAAAAAAAACAAATTCAGAAATTCGCATAAATTTTCCATTAATACATCGGACAAAACTCGAGCAGCGGAGCCAAAAAATTTCCATATCAAACGAGTCGCAAATTATCCCCCCGTCGATCGGCACGAACATCATTTCGCCTTCCCCCGACTAACGGACGGGCTCTCGCAATCGTCAATCCTTAAGGGCGATCCTCGCCAAATAAGATATCCGTCCGTCGCCGGCAGTTTATACTCGTTACCGTCTCCGTCTCCCTATATAACAAACCTAATTTCCCCCCGCCCGCAACGGAATAACAATCGCGGATAATTGGCATTTCCTTTGTCGGCCGTCCCCGCCTCTTTTATCATTCCTCGGCGCGGCGGCAGCTCTTTATTTCTGGCGGCGCGCGTCCGGAGAAAAGCGCTTTAGCCGCGCGCGCTCCGATATATTTCAAAGCATTGATAAAGAAGGTGGTATTCAGTCCGCCCGCGCCCCCGGCGATGGGCGATGAGACACAAAGACGCGCGCCGCTAACACACAGAGAGAGAGAGAGCCTCTCTCGCAAAAAGATTCGAGGAGACGGAAAAAGGAGGCGGAGGAGGAGGTCCGGAACGGTTCTAATGATGCTGGAGCAGCCCGCGGCGAATATTTCTCCGATACGGCAGCTGCTCTCATCGAATGCGTATATATAGAAGCGGGGCTGAAATATCCTAGAGGGAGAAGCCGGGAAGCTCGCCTTTTCTCTCGTTCGAGTGTCCTTTTAATCCCCCCGGCGCCGAGGGGGCGGAGGAGCGGGAGGGGGCGTTTAATTGAGAGCCGCGGCTTAGGTGTTAGGTGGCGCGCTATTAGGCGGCAAATTTTCAGATGCTTTGTTTATTGGCCTGCAGCCGGTTTTTATCGGCGTTCCACTTTAATTAATTAGGAGGTGGGAATCCTTTTCAATTGCTTTCCCGGCTCTCTCTCCGAGACGGAAGATTGAAAAATCGGAGAGTCTTTGGAAAATGGAAGTCGTTCTGTGCTCGTTTCGAAATAAATTCGTTTGTTTCGCCGCGCGGGTCGAATCGAGAAACAATAGGCGAGCGCCGAGGAGTCGCCGTGGTTTGTTGGGAAAATATTCATAACCTTTCTCTTCTCCTAATTAGAGGACGTTACTCCCGAGTTTGTCGAAAGTTTTGAAGTTCGCGAAATAGCCACAATGCTGCAGTATCTCGTGGAATGCAGCGACGGCTCTCTGTGCGTAATTTATGAGAGATCGATAATCTTCAAGAATACGAGCAAGGAATTGGAGAACGGCGACGAGATCCTGTTTCTGTGGCCCGAGGACTCTCCCGATGCGCCGAAATATTTAGGAAAAATCATCGATTCGGACGGTGAGTGTTCGCTCCTCTTCGTTTCGGCTGCTCGGAACGTAAAACGATTAATATTTTCGCGCAGAGGATGAAGCCGTACTTCTGAATTTGATGGACAGCATGCGGAAAAAACCAGACAAGAAGAAGGGCAAAGCCGGCAAGAGAAAAGCGACCGGCAAATCTAAAAGTAATAGCGAGGAAGACGTTCGAGTATCATCGACGGTGGGTCAGTTTCGCGCGGAATTTATGATCTGCTCTCTAAGTCGCTTATTATTTTCAGGAAGTAGACGCTGAACCCGCTGTCAAAAAAAGGAATACTCGTCACGCGAGCAACGACGTTTTTACCGAATGTTCGAGCAACTCCGACAGTCAGTCCGACGTAGTCTGGCTGCAAAACGCAATTGAGGATTTAAAGAAAGATATTACAATAGAATTCGCCAAGTTCCAAAAGGCAATTATATCTGTAAGTAAACAAACGTAAGAGTAAGATGATTGTATAGTTTTTTTTGTGTCTACATGCGCTTTTTATTTTTCAGAGAATAGATGATTTTAAGGCGAAGTGGGAAGAAAGAAGGAATTCAATTAGGTCTTCTACCTTCTGCGATGATCTAAGAGCAGAATCTCAAGTCATAGACGAGATTTTAACGGACGACGATTCCATTTACAACATTGAATCTTAGAGATACTTTGAAAAACTTTTAGTTTCTAACCTATAAATCTTAGTTAACTAAGTAAGTGTTGTAAGTATTGTTATAAGTTTGTGCTGTTCAAAAGTTACATCGAGTTCTGTAAAATGTAAAATAAAAGATTAAATAATTGTGCCGGCAAAACAGTCCGACGGAACATCATTATTGCTCCGTAACCTACATTCTCGAAACGGGAATACAATTACAATATCCTTCTGATACCTTTATTCCCGTCACTGCATTAATACAATAAAAGATAAATAACCGATAATTAAAAGCAAAGCAAAAAAAAAAACCCCAAGCAGCTCGCAAATCACAAAGAAATCCTCCGCCCGGACGCCGATTCCATTCTTTACTCTCCGCCCGCATCCTGGAGGTATTCAAATTCCTCGGCGTTCTCCGCGCTTTTTTCTCGCGAAATCGGGCCATCCAATCAAAACCCGCAGTGCGCCGGCCGTCAAAGGGAGAAGGAGACGCGGCGAAATCGAGCGCTGTTTCTCTCGCTGCCGCCATTATTATTTGTCGAGGGCTTCTCTACCCCCTCCCCTGGAGCTCATCGGTCCTCTCCTCCCTTCGTTAAAGGTGTTTCAGCCTTTTTTCTTTTTTTTTCCGAGCTGATCGCCGCGTCGTTATGCCGCTTGCTTAGGATTCACTTTGGCCGGGCTGTAATTGCGGCGGCGAGCTTTTCAATATTTATCGTCTTCTTGGGGCTTCTTTTCGGTGTGGGTTGGGAGTTATTTCGCGGGTATTTGTTTGGAATTTGCGGACGGCCTTGTTTGGCTTTTTTTTGGGGGGGGAGGTCGATTATATTTTGCGGGTTGTCGAGGAGAGGAATAAAATAAATAATTACGGAGACTACGGAGATTGTACATAATGCCTTTATATAGAATCAAAAAACAATTGTATTTGACAGCACTCGGATCATTAAAAATTGAGGCCGAGTTGTTTTTGTCTATAAAGTGTCATAATTTACTTGCGTTATAATTTGGAAAGAAACGTAAGATTTAAGATTTACAAAATACCGAGGCGTCATCATTATTATTCAATCAAGTTCTTTATCATTTTTTAATACACCAGCCATTAATTCTTCATTAAACAGACAATTTTCTTAATACTCTTAAAACTTTATAATTTCAACGGAAAAAATTGAAAAATAACAATATTCACGGATCGCAATATAAAAAAGTAATTCTCATTTATAAAGACCGTTTTAATTGCAGTTTTCAAGCTGACAAAGAAGCCGTCTTTGAAAGGCTTCCCCGACAATGCAATCAGCGCTTATTTATTTTTTTTATTATTAAAACCTAAGCTAAATTAAATTGTGCGAATTCTTTCGAAAGAGAGGGGGAGCGAATTAATTACACGAGGGATAACTAGCTTAATGAATATTAAACGTTTCAGGAGCCGGTAAGCTTATAAAGCATTACGGAATTGAGCCCTGCACTGTCAGCACTGCTTTATATCATCTCTCTTTTCCCAATTACACTTCGCAATTTTCGGCGAAACTCTTCATATTCGCTACATTTAAACATTCTACCCTGCAGACGTGTTCAATTGCCAAGAAGCTGATGTCGCAGCCGCCGCGGCTTAACCGTAAATTTTAATTTGGTGAAATTCAGGTAAATTAATAAAGTTGATGAAGCAAAAGAAATACGAAACTATTATTGTTTGTTTCCTTTCATCATATCGCTTCAAAAGTAATATTACATCTAAAAATATACAAAAAAAAACTGCAAAATTTAACCCTTTCGGTAATGATTTTTTATTATTTAGAATAAAGTATTGATATTAAGTATAATGGTAGAATGTATTACATTAAATATTTTAGTAAAAATTTTATTTTAGTTAAAATTTTAATACGTACATTTTAGGGTGTCAATAATTGGATCTACTTTATAATTTTTGACGATCTAACCGTGAGATCCAATTCTAATTAACATTTTTAGATGTTGTTAATAAAAGTAGACATATACGTGCAAAATCATTAGGATAGGAAAAGTATCGCTTATAAGTAGAAAGATTTAAAATTGCACTTTAATTGCTCTTAAACCGGATTGTCTGAAAAAGTTTATAATTATTTGCTTTTAATCTTTGTAAAAATTCAGAAAAAGTCTCACATTCATTTGCGCATAATTACTTGAGTAAACCCGAAGCTTTATTAAGCATTTAAACTTCAAAATATGCTTTACAGTATCATATAAGTAAATCTAATGATCTGCCCTCTGTAAAGGACAGACAAACACAATTTTTCAAAATAACTTTACCTCCGCTCCACCGACGTATTTACCCGGTGAAACAAAGTACACTCAACGGACAACAAGTAAACGCCGAAAATAAATATTCATTTACTTAACAACAGGAGAGCCGGTTGTGCGACGGCGATATTCATAGAGTGATAATGGCCAGCAGCGCTTCTTCGGTTATTCAGGACTTAAGGTCCGCCTGGGAGAGGAGGCGAACAGCGTGTAAGTAGAAACACTCATTACGTAGTCAGACCACCAAAGTCCCTTCAAAGGGAGGATTCGCGTAGTCGCATCTTGGAGGCCACTTGGGGAGGGGGGGTTTGGCTCTCGGGTCAGGCTTGTATACATATTGGCCGAACGCCGCGCCGCCGCTTTATTAATCATCGATCCTTCCCTCCCCACAATGCCGCTACGATGTTTACTTCCGTTGATTATTTCAAGATTAGAGCACACATTAATGACGCGTCCGTGCTGCTTTGCACGGATGGTTCGACAAATGTGGCTGGATGGCGAAGCCTTTGAGCCACTTTGGAGGGACTGAAATATTTGGGGGTTTCTAATTAATTTAATTGAGCGCGCCAAAGTCGCTCGGTTTTTATTCGTTTACAAGATAATTAAAATATGGTGTTCGGATGCTGAAGGGTAAAGTATATCTTTTTAAGTATGATGTCATTAAAACCATTTAATTGTAAAAATTCTATTAAAAAAGTTTTTTATGGTTATTCACATAATGAGGCTTGAAAAAAGGAATCTTTTTGAATGCAATTGTAATTAATTTTCCGGTGAAATAAAGCACCTGCGCGCACATTTCATTTTAATAATACTCCAAAATAAAAACCGTATAACAAAGAAAATTACTAAAAAAAAACGAAATAACAATTTCATCAAGCTGATGCGTTCCATTCCTTTTATCAAGTAAATGCATCTCCCAATACCGACGCAAAAAAATCGCAGCTTAATCCGATCTCCTTCAAAGCATAAAAGTTCTCCCGGGGGCCAAAATCAATGCGGCAACCGCTAACAATCCCGTTATTTAATCTACTAATCGTTAAACTTTAAAACGCGATCGAAGCTGCAAGCAATGCGGCCGTTCGAATGTGGCCGCGGCGAGGCATTTTCTTTTGAAAACAGCGAAAAGAGAGAAACCGAAATGCAGGTCAGTGGCAACAAAGACGTCTCTCTGCCTCTCCCCCCTTTGCCAGCGACTCGCCAATTACTTTCAAAGCCGCGACGGACGACGACGACGACGACGACGACGACGTTCCTCTCTCTTTCCTGCGCGCGCGCGCGCTTAGATCGCGAAATTTTATGAAGCGAGACAATCTCGCTAAAGGAGGAAACAGCGTATAGCATCAAGTGCAGATAAAAGAGCAAACCGAAGGAGGAGCCGCGCCGAGGGAAAGATGAAGTCAAGCAAATCGAAAAAGCAATAACTTTAGGGCGGAGCAATATTTTTATTCTTGGGCGAGCGAGGAATCTCGGGGAAAGTAATTAAAGGAAAGGGGAGAAATGTGGTTGAGGTTGCTTTGTGAATTATTTATTTTTAAAAATAAGGGCAATGAATCAAATGTAAAAAAAATTTTTATCGACACTTTAAAATGATGGATAAAATAAAGAACTAAGAAACCTTTGAATAAAATAGTAATGATTCTCCGAAGATGGTGAATTTTCAAAGTTTTCTTCTTTCTAGATCAAGAGTAACTTCCATTTTCCGAAACGGAGACTTTACAAAAAATGCACTCGTTAAGAATCTTAATTTTTCCCAGACAATGCATTCCACGCGAAAATCAATCTCCCAAATGAAACTATAAAAATCAATACCAGAAAGTCTCTCTCTCGCCTCTCCCTTAGCGAAACAACTCGCAATAAAACAAGAGCACGCAGAGCTCCGAGCGCGCATAACAAGCTCTCGCTGCTGGCACGGCGAGTCGCGAGCAGACGGCGCGAGAGAGAGAGAGAGAAAAATTCAAGGAGCTTGTCGCGCGGTAATAACATTTTTTCGCGCCGCCGCCCCGCGAGACCATTTAAAATTCAATATCTCGGAGACACGTCGCCCCCCCCCCCCCCGATATTATGATATTTCCTAAAGTCGCCCCCCGCCGTAATACTCCGACGCGCTCCTCCACGGAATAACGTCCCTCTCGTATTGGAAGAGACCTCTAATGTCGAGCGATCGTCGCCCCGCGTTTTTTCGCAGCCGCCGCGCGTCGAATATACGCTTTAATATCCCCAGATTTTGCCCCCCGTGAAAAATCGAAGCGCCGTTTCGGCGGAGGCTCGTTTCGCGCGCGGAGAGAGAGAGAGAACTTTGCCCGTTTGTCTCGCTGCGGGGCTATATGGCTACAGCGCGGTGTAAAAGGGCCGTAACGGCCGCGATAAAGAATAAAGGCTGCTGGTTCGGCATCTGATAAGGGGGAGGGGGGGGGGGTAGAGTCGGACAATTAAGACGACGCTTTGGGGGGTTTGTGGCCGCGGGTTCAAAGCCGCGGTTATTGTTCAGCGAGTAATTATTATTTTTTTTGTTTTATATCTCCGGAAAGAGATAGGAATCGGGGCGGGGAGAAAGGAGTTTTTTAAATGGATGACTTATTGTTTTAGCCGAGTGGATATACTTTGTTATATATTTATTGCAGGAGCTATTTTCGCGCGATTCCGCATATAAGAAAAATTTAAAGAATATATATATTTAAATTTTTCGCTTTTGACGAGAAACGCGGAGAACAATAGAATTTTTCCGACCTTATCTTTAATATTCACATCGACCCCGGACTCGCGAGGAATACAAATTCCGCTCGTACGAACTGACATTCGTGACTGCGCCGAAAGTTCCGAAAAGGGTAATGCCGCTAATACTTGATTTCGTAAAAATCTACATAATCATACAGAAATTTTCAAAGGTCCCCCGAATAAATCGTCGAGATCTCCAAAGAAATTCTCAACACCAATCTCCAGAATAAATCTTCCGAAACATCATTAAAAACCATCGCCTCTCCGGTCCCCGAATTCCTCGGGTTCGCTTTTTCCCCCAATATTCCCCCCGCGGCCGTCCGGCTGTCCTCGGCTCGGCGTATGAATTCTTAACGCCTCGGCCGGCAGCTCTCAGGTGCACGCATAAGTGGCCAGTGTCCTCGCAATTAGTAGTCGATAGGGAGCACGGAGCCTCTCGGCGGCCACTTAAGGCTCCATTGCTCATTCGGCGCACTCGGCGCGACGATTACGAGTTAATTACAACTTGCCAAAGGGCATTAAGGGCCTTTAATCCGCGCGGAATTGCCGCGGCCTACCGGATTTAAGGCCCGCTTGTCATATCGGACAAGCGGCCCTCCAATTAGGGAGGGAGGAAACTGCTTTATTCGCGGGGCGGCGCCTAAATAAGCTTCGGTGTAGCTCCGCGCGCCGTTTACTTTTCTAATAGGAGAGGATCTCCTGCTCTAATCTGCGCGTTTGCCTTAATTTAATGAGCTTTCGGATACGTCGTTAGCATGATTTGCCCTGCTGCTTGTAATTAAAATATGTAAAGCGCCGTTTTTAGTGGCTCCGGTCGTAAAGATGATGGATTAAGTTTCGGTTGAATTGGGATTAGTGAAATTGAATAAGTGGTAATTAGTTTAGTGGTAGTAGCTGCTGAAAAACTTTTTTGCAATTTAAAAATTGAGTTATTTTCTTGTTAATATTCAGGCATTGTTTTATTAATATTTTTTTATCAATCTACAATGACACAGATACGAGCAACGCATTTACAGAGCTCACATTTTGCGATCGAAACATCAAATATTTAAATACAATTTTAGTAATAAAAAGAAATTAACAGTAGATTCTAGCGATTAAAACGCTTTTTATTTACTGCCTTGCTAACTTCGGTATAATTTGCAATTCATCAAATTGAAAAAGTGATACACGCAGACGCGGAGCTTTTATACCCTCGCTGTAAAACTTAATAATGCACGTTACGGTCAGCAAGACAAATACACCATATATATAAGTTTATCGTCGGTCATAAATAATGCAGATTAAGAGATTTAACGTTGAACCATTCCAATATCGTTCTAAGTGTCTATAAATCCTTATTTCCTATGTAAACTAACCCGTTACATCGAATATTACAGTAGAAATCAATCTCTCGAAAAGTTACTCTCCACAAACCAGCCAATATTCCGGCCGCAGGACTAAAATACCGCACAAGACGTCCTCTCCCGAAGCCCTCGATATAAATTAAAACAGCTGATTGCCCCGACCTCAACGGCAGCGGCGGCGGCGGCGGCGCTCCTACATCACGGCTCCCCCCCTGAAGTATGTGACGTGGCAGCCACTCAAAACAATTAATCGAGCATAAATTATCAGAAACAATCGCGTCGCGCGCAGCAGCGGCGGCGCGTATAGACGCTCTCGGCAATGTAGCTCGGCTCTCTCAGAGGGTCGCATCGCAGCCATTGTGCACACACGCAAAGCGAGAGCCCAGAGAGAGAGAGAGAGGGGCTGCTGCGGGGGGAGGGAGTTAATACAAGCTCGGGCTTAAAATTTCGGCGCGGCGCCGAGAGGAGGTAATCCCGGGGCCGCGAGCTAACTTGTAAAGTGGTTGGTAATCGCTTTTGGCCCCGGCTTCTTGGGCCGCGAGAGAGAGAGAGAGAGAGAGAGAGGCGGTCTTGGCCCTCTTGTAGGTACGTGTGTGTAGTGCGCCGCGATCGAAATATCCAGGAGCCTCGTTTTCCTTAATGACACGTAATTGCGCGTCGAGAGTGACTTGGGGAATCGGCGCTGCTCGAGTGCCTACCTTTACCCCCGTGTGCGAGACGCTGAAAGCACCGGGAGAGAGAGAGAGGGAGAAGTATGCGCCCGGCTTTAATCGCTTCGAGCCTCATTTACTTTGTCATGCGTGAGGGCTGTTGTGCGCAAAGGCTTTTTCGAGATCGAGTTTCTGAGATGGAGTGCCTACTCGCGAGGAGTCGGCCTTACAAGAGGTGGTTGTGTTCGAGTGTACAAGAAGATGTAAGGAAGGGATTTTCGGTTGTTCGTTTTTTTTGATTGGATATGTTGAAAATGGGAGCAGGATTTGGGAATGAAGGAAATGTTACACTGAGAGAAAAGATTAGTAAAAATTACCATACTGCCTAGTAGAGGCCACAGACTGTAAGAACCAAAAAAATTACCATACTTTATAGGAAAATTTACCAAACAGTATAGTAAAGTTTCTTACAAAGTACAGTAATGTTTTGGGTTTTGACAGTCTGTGGTGGTTTTACTAGACAGTATGGTCATTTTTACAAGATTATTTGTAATTTTTACTATATTTCTTCTCTCAGTGATAGTCAAGCTTGTAGCTTTGGATGACTGGATTAATTTTTTGCCTTATATTTGAGGGTTTAAACAAACTTAAACAAAATAATTCAGTGCAATTCCACATTAAGCTTTTTTTAATGCGTACCAGCTTATTTAGATTCAAGAATTCTCGCCAGCCCGATTTTTTTTTTTTTCAAAACTCAATCGAAAAACCGAACCGATTCCGCGTCGCGAAGATAAACACAAGAAAGTTTTTAATAAAATAGACCCGCCGCGCGCAGAAATAATACCAAACTCGGAGCAATTGTCAGAACTAGGTGAGAGGTAAATCCTTGTTTAAACAGATACCCCGTCGCTGGTACATTGGTAGAATCGACCGTGGAAGTTCGATGAGTCCCTCCTTGTGTACTTTGCGGTCTCTATGGGTTCGGTCAGTCGGATCTTGCCCGGCATAATTCGTATATCTACCCAATCCGATCTCCGAGAATCATCCCAGTCACGCGATACGCGCCGCGCAATCTTTTGTGAGAGGCTTTTTCTTGCCGGGAGAAAAAAGAAACTTGCTAAACTCTCTCTCTCTCTCTCTCTCTCGGCTATCTCGTATGTGCGACTCGACGATGCACTTAGTTTTCTTGCTTTGTGTCGCTGCCGAAGTGGATCGAACTTTTTTACTTTCTCTTTTGGCTGGAGGAGATTAAAAGGGTCCGTAAATAAAATGTATTTTTTGACAAGTCCAACTGAATTTTAATACGTAAAAGCAATCGTTAAAATAATAAATTGGTTTGGTTATTAAATCGATTGACATACATTTAACACTTAATTTTAAGAAATCATTGAAGCATTTCTCAAATTTGAAACTTAATCAATTGATTTTGTACAAATACAAACCAGTTTTTTTTCCTAATACTTACACATTTTTGTAACGCTTCTTCCTCTCAAACAATACCTTTTCAAAACTACAATTAACAAAACACATACTTTGTTTCCGACTCTACCCCCAACATTTTATTAAATTCTGACAGCCGCCGTTCGCCCGGCTTATTAAAAACACTCCACCCGGAGTTTACAACATTCGTAAATGATACATCGCCGACGCAAAATAAAGTTCAAGCACGCGTGTCAAGGCACGTTCGGCCCCGCATTAAAACTCTCCCCCGCGCAGAAATATATAAATAAAAGCCTGCATCGCCCTCGCGAGCAGCTCGGCGTGTATGCATCAAGCAATTAAAAGCCGGTTAATCTGCATTAGCTAAATTAGCCAAACAAAAAGCTGCTCGATCGGGCGCAAAACGTGCAGCGCCGCGCGGCAACGAAAGCCGCGCTTACACAAATATATATATACGTACACTCGCCCCCCCCCCCGCGTCGACAGGAAAGTCCGCCGGAGCTGTACTCCCCCCCTTCGGCTCTTCCCTGAATTACGATATCACGGAGTTTATCTCTCGTTATGACCACGATCCATTATGCAAAAGCTCTAATTACTCGCGCGGGAAGGGATGCCTCGCGTCTCGTGGCGTGTTTCCGACCCTCCCCGCCGCCGCCAACGTCCGGAAGGGGATTTACATTGGATAAGGCGGCCGCGCGCGGATTTCGAGCCGCCGCGCACTTATATTCCCTCGCGCGAACGTTTAAATTTTCGCGGCCTCTCTGTGCAAACGCGAAAACAGCTTCTATGGTAATGCGGAGAGGGGGGAGGGGGAGGGGAGGGCCATCAAAAGTCAGGGGATTCGAGGGCTATTTCGACAGGGTTCATCTGCATAAACTTGGAATTTCGCCGCTCATAATGATTCAAGGGAGGAGGGACGTTTAGTCGAACGAGAGTTGTTCGATTATCTTTTAGGAGGGAGTCGGCCTGAATCGGAAACAGGAGCGTTTTAGGGCTCCTCCTCGTTTTACGGTGTTATTCGGGGAATTTTGTTGCATACTAATTCCTCCTTTAAATTGTCGAGGTTCAAGGCTCGATTCGCAAGGTTGAAAATATATTAAACCTTTCAAACAGCCTGGAAATAGATTTATATATAAACAAGCTCGTTCTTTACGCGCCGAGATTTTTCAAAATAAATAAAAGGAACCATTTTGATACAACGGGGAAAACTGGAGCAGCGGAAATCCCTTGCAAATTAAATTTCAAGTGGTAAGCTGTAAAAATAGATAAAAATAGCGGCGGAAGAGAGCGGCGAGCTGCGGCGGATGATAAAAATTACAAATCTAAACCATATATCGAGCTGGAGATGGTCTGTCCGTGACTTCAGTGTTCTACAACGAGTACCACCCATTCGACTACTCTGTTCTTATACGAAAGCCTTCCTACTCATTCGCCGAGGAAATTTACTGCGTTTTAGTATGGATTTCATGCACACGCTTAACTAAAAACCATATCTTTTAACATTCTTTTCGCTTAGTGTTTATATACTTATATATCCAAGTGGGGAATAAATATTCATTATAATATATGAAGCAGTTACTAAAATAGTAGATTTTAGGGAAGGTAAACTAAGAAATTCAAATATACATATATGAATAAACCACACTGAGAGAAAAAAAGGAGTACAAATTACTATTCTGTATCGTAACTTGAGATATGAGAAGAAAAAAAAAGATTTTTACTAAATTTAATGGTAAATATTAAAGTCGAAAATTGTAAATACGAGAAGAAAAATAATACTTACTATTCATGAATAGTAAAAATCTTTTTTTTTTTCTTCTCACATCTCAAGTTACGATACAGAATAGTAATTTTTACTCCTTTTTTTCTCTCGGCGCATAATAGTTTTTGAATAGGATTCATTTTTATATTTTATAAACTTTTCAATCTGAATTCATTGATATCTGAAAAGAACCATTCAGTTAAAAAAATGTTTTTACTTCATCGCTCAAAATTCGTTTTATTATTATCTAATGTTTGGTCGCGCAGTTTTCAATATTACACAACACTTATGCAACTTAATTAATCCAGCGCATATCGGGGGACAATCCAATAAAACGACTGCGGGGCCCGCGGAGGCTCGGCGTAAAAACCCGCGCGAACTTCCCTAATTCTTGTAATTTCACCGTCGGCGCGCGAATACGCGCTTAAAACTCGAATCGATGAAAAGGGCAAACCCGCCTTCCATCTCCCGACCTCCCCCCAACTTTGCCGAATCAATTAAGAGTTCGGCGGCGTAATAAAACGCGGCGCGCGAAAGTAAAGGATGAAGCCCCCCTCTCTCAGCTATATATCGGCGACGTGCCAAATAATCGGCGGAATGCACACGCAGAAGAAAGAAAAGAGAGAGAGAGAGAGAGGAGCGGCGCGCCGATAAGGCCTGTAATGAGTAATAGCCCTGCTTATTTTCCGAGTTCGGGTCGCGAGCCAGGCGGGGGAGAGACAGAGAGAGAGAGAGAGTCCTGATAATACTATTAATTTACTTCCAAGAATCGTAAAATTACGATGAAACTTTAAATTGGATATTTTATCGGGCGCAGATCTCCCGACGAGCCGAGAGTTCCGCTTCACCTGCCGGCGGAGAGAGATTCTTCGACTGCGGTGTGGCTCGGCCCCGAGAGCGAAGCCCGTTTTTTTCTCTCTCTCTCTCTCTCCACCGCCGCCGATTTCGGGGCCGCCGCTGCTCCCACTTTGCATCATCTCTGTTTTTCGACGGTTGGAAGTACGAGGGGAGCGAGCGTTTCTCTGGGAGGTCGCCGGTCGTGTCTGGCGGTGGAGATGATTATTGTAATTAAGTGGGTAATCAGGGGGTGAGATTTGTTGGACGTCGAGGGAGGTAAATTGATCGTTACAAAGAAGACTTAGTGTTATACCGTTTAGTTTAATTGTTTAAAAAATGTTTGTAAATCTCCATTTGTCTTTTAACAATCAAGTTAATTATACTTAATTAAGTTCATTGAATTTACAAGATTAATTTAAAAGGAATGAAAATAATGGCAAGTGTTTCTGACGAATGGTTAAAGTCGAATCCTCTCGTAGGCCGCGTGCAAGGCGTTCGCAGAGGATCGGCCAGCTTTCTTCCTTCAATGATTGTGACAGAATCAGTATCTTTTACTTAATTTTTTAAGTAATTTTTACTAGCAATTTTTCTCCATGTAGAAAAATGACAGAATTTTGTCGGGCAATTAAACGAATGCGTTTTAGAAAATTGTCAGACTTCGTCGAAATGATAAGACGTGCTTGGAGTTAATAAAAATCTTTTAAATAAAACATTTACAGAAATATTAAGAGTTTTTTAATTTTCTTTGTGCGCGAAACTATAATCCTTTGCGAATAGTAACACTTATTAGCTTTTTGTTAGTAACGAATATTCCAATAATAAAATTATAAAGTTCACTCAATTGCAAACATCTCTCCCCCGCTGAAAAAGCCTCAAAATTTTTGTTATTCATAATAAATTTAAAAATCCACCGCGAGCTGCGCGACAAACCCGAAAAAAAGCCCAGCCTAAAATAATTCCGTTCTCGCGCGGCAGCTCGGGGGCGCGAACGGCAGCGTGAAATTTCTTTTAAACCCCGTCCGGCACGATATTCAAATCCTCTTTGAATTTAAAGAACCGGCGCATAAATACACACCAGCCGGGGCACACCACAGCTCCTGGGAACAAAAAACGCGACAAGTGTAAAAGCAAGCAGCTCTCAATTTCCATCGCCGCCCTCCTCCGGCGAAAATAACCGAGCAGTCAGTCCACATCCCCGCGCGCGACTAACGAGGCAATTTTTTTCTTTTGCCTGCGCAAGAAAGCGCGGACAATGAATGTAGCGGCGCGGCGTGCCGGGGGGTTGGGGGGGGGGGGGCCGAAATTTCCATGACGAGCGCAAAAAGCCGCCAGTCGAAGAAGTCGACATTAAGCTGAGTCGCGGGTATAATCTCGGTGGAAAAACTCGCCGCTAAAAGCTCGTTAAGGCTAATGCGCCGCCGCCGCCGCCGCCGCCCCAAGGAGCGTATAGCTGGCGGCAGCCTCTATCAGCGCGCCGCGCGCGCCCCGACTTCCGTCACCGCGCTTCCGCCGAACGTTTATCGCCGCGAGAGAGAGAGAGTCTTTCTCGACGACTGGGTCAGACGCCGGCACTTTGCGACGTTTACGAGACGAGCGCCTCGTCCCCTCCCCCTCCCGAGGCTGTATTATGCAAATGATGTATGAGAGCCGAAAAGCGGAGCTTCCCGCGGAGGAGGTTAGTTTTGTTGCGCGGCGCTTGTCGTTTGGGGGAGGAGGATGAATGGGGGACGCTTTTTCCACGGGAAGCGCCTTTTAGGATTTTGCGCGGTAATGGGAAATTAGGGTGGATGGGATGAAGTAGGGGAGGCGGGGGCGGTTTAGAATGAGTTGATGGTAGGATTGATGGCTGCGTTGAGTGGCTCGGGGGACGGAGAATGTCGACGTCCGAGTTGCTCGAGGTTTTCCCAAGTGGAGCTGTCGAGTGGGCTGTAGAAAAATGTAAATACTGCGTTTTTGAGAAAAGTTTTGTTATAAATTATACAATTATAAAGTTGATAATTGGGAGCAGTAACTGAAATCGTTGAGTTTAACACCAGACTTTTCGTCAAATTTTTCCTTGTTTTATTAAAGTAAAATTATTTTCATCCCAAGAGACGAATCACACTTAAATAAAAAAACAATTCAAGCACTAAAAAAACAATTTCAGTTGTTAAAATCGTACCATTATTTAACAAAAACCAAAGTGGCCCCCCGAGAATCTGGAAGAAACCAAGTTTACCTAATACTTAAAATTATTTTTGCAACGCCTAAAATAAATCGGATAATATACAATACAAGCCAAAAGCAGCCATCGCGAAGACATCGCAAAGAGCAAAGACCAACAGAAAGATATCCGAAATGCACATCGGCCCATAACGCGAAGAGAAGACACACAGGCAAAGGGATCAAAGTACCGCGCCCCTCCCCCACACGCTTACCAACAAAGCGAGGAAGCGCCGCGCGGCCCGCGATCAGACCGACCGCACACAGCTCTCCGCGGCTCGCCGATTAATTTCAGCGGAGCGCGAAAGCAGAGGGAGAGAGAGAGAGCTGCCTCGGCTGCCCCGTCCGCGGTATGATAATTAAAATTCGTTGTCGAATCACAATTATATCCGCGGTTCGGCGCTCCTGGAGAGAGGGAGAGAGAGAGAGCGACTTCCGTTTCGTTAAGCAATTCCGGCGCCCGATGATAGCTCGCTCGCTTGCCTCGCAAATGAATTCATTAGCGGCCGCGTTTTCGAGCTATCTTCGCCTCTCTCTCCCTCCCTCTCTCTCTCCGCCATTATACCTCGGCCCGAAGTACTCGTCAGATTTATAAACAGAATTTACGGGCCCGCTTAGCTATTCCCGGCTTTAAGAGCCGCGCGATAAGCGGCAGAAAAAAAAGCGGGAGGAAAATCTGCGCGCGGTTCTCTCTCCGCTTTCGACGACGGGATCTCTCGCATCTTTATATACGTATAACGCGGCGAGAGCTCCGGGCGGCGGTTAGACGCGAGGAGGATCTCGACGAGTTTCCGCGAGATGCGCCGAGCGATGTAATGCGCGCTTTTTACATTTTACGCCCTTTGTCGGACTCTGTCTGATCGAACGCGGAACCGACGCGGGGTAATGGGACGTAAACGAGGTTCGGTTTCGGCAAGTTCGCAAACGCCGCCGCCGCCGCGCTCAAGTTCCGAATCCTTAATGCGTACTGGTTGCATTATTGCATCTTCTGTTTCACTGGTTTCATCGGTGTAACGAACGTTGCTAACAACCAATTATACGCCGGTTAATTGAATTTCCACGGATGGAGAGGTAATGATAAACAACAGTTTCCGGGAAAGTAACTTGGCGTCGCAACGATAAAAAGCTGTGTGCGGAGAGAAGAATTTTTTATCAGCCGCCCCGACAAAAGTATATCTCGGTTTATGAATTTTTCGAAAAATGGGTTAAAAAGTCAGCGCAAAAACGCTTCCTCGTAATAAAAGTAATGGCTCGAAACGCATCGCCGACTTAGCCGGAGAGAAATTATCGCCGGGATTATTAAATCACAACTCGAGAGTAAGATGTGACAACGTAAAAAGTGTAATATTAATCAATATCATCCTGCAGGCCGAACTCGATGCTTAAAAAAAAAAAAAAAAAAAAAATACAGCCTCCCGACAATGCCACGCATTTCGCATGAAATTCGTAATCCCCGCCGCGTATAATATTTGCCATTCTCCGGGTGCATTAAGTTTATTAAACCAGCGCGGGGGGCAAAAAAAAAAAAGAAAAAAATTCGTCGAACAAGGCGGCGGCGGAGCCTTCTGCCGCTCGCATATTTTATTACGTCGCGCTCCAGGATCCTAGGAGGCAAATCAGTTTACGAGTTCATTTCGAAGATTTTGACGAAACCCGCGGGAGTCGCAGCTCCTCGCGAGATATATCGATAAGTCGAAATATTCCCGGGAGGAGAGCCTCCCCCTTCTCTCTGCAGGCTGCAACACTGCACTTTATTTGATGCAATCAGCCCCGGGGCCGCTCGACCCTCTTTCATCTCCAGCCAGTTCTCTCTCCGCCCATCCGCCGGGGCTTTATAGGCTGCCTCTGCGACGGCGAGAGAGGGAGCCGTTCCGCAGGCACCCGGGGCTTATTCTCACCTACTGACTGTCAGCGAGCGGCTTTGCCAGGCTGACTTAGTTGCCCGGATGCGCGTCGACGAGAATTATCGGCGGGGAATATGGCGCGATTCCCCGCCGAGGATTGCCGGTGATCGGGTGTTTTATGTGGGTCGAGGGGAAGAGGGGGTTTTAGAGACGGGGTTTTGATTGTAAAATTCGTTAATTTGGAGAAGGATTTAGACTTTGCTAAGTAAGCCGGGATCTGGTCATTGGAAGGAATACAAAGGGGTTATCACGTAGATTTTGTTTGCAAAATAAAGATTTCAACGTCCGAGAACACATTTTAGAATCCCTCATAAAATTGATTTCAATCCCGCGCCACGAAAAATCCAAGTCCCGCTCGGCGCAACTGAAAAACGGCCCCCCGATCACTTAGCGTCCTCGACCCAATTTGCGGCCCCAATTACTCGGTAACGATAATTTGCATTGTCGGGCTTTCACCTCTCCCCCGGCCCAGGGATAGGGTCAAGCCCCGAGCCGCGTCACGTAGCGGCAGTCAATAGGCGAGAATCAACCCCCTACCCCCCTCCGGCGGCAGTCGAAGGTATGAGTAACGCGCTAACGGCGCGGGGGCCTCTCTCGTCGGGAGTAAACATTATTATTCATGGCGGCGTATCGTATTACCGGGGTGGAGGAACGCACGATGCACGGCAGCCCAGCTGACTGCCAGGCTCGTCGCGCGCGGCTCGTCTACGGGGGGGAGGGGGGGGGGGAGGAGGCGACAAATTGTGTACCGCGTCTAAGGCTTGGGAGAAGACGCGCTATATAAGGCGACGAGGAGAGACGCGCGCTCTCCTCGCTTTCGGGTTATTAGATCGAGACAAGGAGTTGATGAGTTTTCAGCCAATAAGACTTTGTTGGGGGCATTCTTAGGAGGCGAGGGTAGGAGTTTGTGGAGCGGTGTGTTTTGGAATTATCCGAGCGATGTTTATGCGCGCTCGCCGTTGCGCGGCGAATAAACTATTGGGGATTATTCGGGTTTTTGCTTTTTGGGGATGTCAGCTTTTGACGGGACGATTGTTCGGCTTTTTGTTCCTTAGAATTTACTCGTGTAAATTGTTATTCATTGAACTGTTCTAACATTTTATGACAGCTGGACCCACTCGACTATTGAAAATTAAATAAAAATAATATTCGATTTTTAAATTGTTTTCTTTAATACGTACTTCTACATGACAAAAATCGAATAATAAATAAGTATAATTTCTTGATTCCATAATTTCTATAAAGATTACATATCTTTTAAACATCCCAACAAACATAATAGACCACCGACGGATATCGCATCGCCACCTCAAAATTCCGATCCCGCGATTCATCCGCTAAAAAGTCGACTTGTCTCGACTCCGAGCTTTCCACCGAGAGTATATCCCGCGCGGCGCGCGATCGCGAATTTCAATGGCTCGCCCCCCGCTAATCGAATTTTCGCGGCGGGCGCAACAGCCGACTCTCGACGCGCGGCAGCCGTCCCTTTTTAATTCTCGCGGCGTAATGCGAGAGAGAGAAAGAAAGCTGCGGCCCGCGGCCGGAAACAATATTCGATTCGTTAAAGTGTGCTTTTTTTTTCATCCGCCGCGATGTAAACCTGCGCCGTATCGCCGGATTGATCGAATTTGAATATAACATCTCCCGCCCGGCGTTTAATGGCCTAACAAACTGGAACAAAAATGTGTGCCGGCGCATTTTTCGGCAGGGGGTGAGAACTCGGAGAGTTGATTAATGCGCGAGTAGTGGTGTTTATTTTATTGAAAAAAATGCCGCGTGCATATGCATCGTCCGGAGCTCGCGACGATTCGGAAAACTAACCGTTCGCCGGATAGTATCTGATAAAATAAACAAGCGCGCCAGTTTTTATTTCAATTAGCGCGAAATTTATATAGAAAGGTATGTGTAGCCTGTGGCGCGAACCGATTTTCAATTGAATTTTAAGTGACGCGGCGATGAGGGATTTTTATAACTTGTTTTCGGAAAATCAAAAGGAAGCGGGTAAATAATGAATCGTACGATAAACCGTTTCAAACGGTAAAAATTGTTTTTTTTTTCACATTTTTGTTTCAGAGCTTCTAAAACAATTAAAGATCATCGTCAACCTGCATTTTTCCCCGATAAATTCGCAATAATCCATACCACTTCGCCGGGAGTAATTTCGTCACCGCTAACATTTCATCCAGCCAATTGACTCGGGTAATTGACAAGTCTTACAGCCTCTCTCTCCGGCAAAAAAGGCCGGGAAAAGGGCGGCGGGGAGGTGCGAACGGCGCCGTGAAAAAAAAAAAAGAAGAGAAAGAAAAAAGAAGCGCCGGGCGTCGTCGGGGACGAAAAAGGCTCGCCCCGGCGAAACTTGCCGCGCGCAAAGAAAAGTTAAAAGCCAAGAAAAGGAGCGGAGAGAGAGAGAGAGAGAGAGAGAGACAGACCCGGGGAAGTATGCAAAAGAGAGCAGAAGGAAGGCGCGGGGCGTTAAAAAGCCCAGAGATTCGTACACTCTGGGCCGAAGAAGAGCGAGGAACGAAGAAGTGGGAAGAAGAAGAAGAAGAAGAAGAAAGTGCGCGAGTCTCTCTCTCTCTCTCTCCCCAGAATTCCTTTCTCCGCTTCTCCACTGGCCCTTCATTTTCAATGCAAATAGCCAAGGGACCGCCACCTGCGGAGAATGAAAAATAATCAGAAAAGATGTTTGAAAGGGAGAACGAAAGGAGGAGAGAACGAAATAAAGCGCGGGGGTGAAGAAAAAAAAAAGAAAGAAAGAAGGAGTGAGAGCCGAGGACAGACGACGACGACGACGACGACGGCTTTCTCCCGCCGTCGTGAAAAACGCCCGGGTTACGGAGGGTGAGAGAGAGAGAGAGAGAGGAGGGAGAAAGTCTGAGATCGGAATGGAAAAAGAGAATCGACACGTGGCTCCGAGAGAGAAACTTTAATGACATTTCTTATTTCCAACAGCGGCCTCCACGCTCGACACCTCGTCTTATCCCCCCTTCTCCGCCTACTCGCTCTTTCTCTCTCTCTCTCCTCTTTTTACTTCTCAAAGTTATCCCCCGCGTTAATTAATGTAATATCCGAGCGCCATTGACTGATGTGCGCGGCTCCCGAGAAATATCGAGAGCCGAGAGGGCGCGGGAATTGTTTAAATTGCGTTTCTTCGCCGAGAGAGAGAGAGAGAGAGAGAGAGAGAGAGAGAGAGAGAGTTTCGTCGTGGGGAGAAAAAAAAATCATCCTTTTTCGGGAGGGAGAGAGGGCTGTTTTCTCAAAATACAGAGCCGCTGTTTTCACTGGAAATATCGCCGCGGAATGCTGCGGTTTGAATATATTAATATTTAATTCTCGAAGGGTTCCTCCTAACTGCCGCCTTTTAGCGTGTAAATAGTGCCCTGATTAATTCAGAATAATTTTCATGTTTTCCCGCGGCTTTTTAACGTAAGGAGAGGTTGATTTTGGTAAATGCTCGCCGCTTAAACTATGAAATAGAGTTAAAAATAGACGTTTTCTTTTTTTCGCCTCGATTCAATATATCCTGGCGAAAACGAAACGAGAAAACCATGCCGAGCTTTTTTTTCGGGCGGCAGGGTCGAAAAATTTTCTTTCGAGTCGCGAGAGAGAGAGAGAGAGAGAGAGACCGGTGATTCATTCGCTTTAGATTACTTCGTGATCATTGTTCGCTCTCCTTCTCGGCGCTCTTCTCCCGTCCCGTCCTCGATCCCTTCGCCGGGAAATCTTCCGCTCGCCGGTCGGAATCCCTGCCTACCCAATCCGAGACCCTTCCGAGATTATAAGATAAGTAAACGAAGAAAAGATAAACGGTTACTATGGTATTGATTTGCCATTATTGAAAGATTGACAGCTCCTTTCTCGTTTGGAGGCGCGTCTAATCTTCCGTTAAATTATGAATTATAAGATTCATCCCGAGAGCTTTTATTAAGATCCTTCCTTCTACTCAAATTTTTTTTTTAATTTTACGTATTTGAATCCAAGCGGCGTATTCGCTATCGCTTATCAATGGATTCTGTATAATTAAATAATATTTTTAATATAAAATGCTAGAAAGACTGGTAGAAAATTAATCAGTTGGGCTGGTTAACGTGTATTTTAAATGGAGCCTTTTTTAGCTTAGAATCGATGCCTAAATTAAATAAAAGCATTTGGAAAATCATTTTAAAACATAAAATATCATTACACTGATATATTCATGATTGATTATTTGACAATGACAAAAAATAATAGCAATTTGTCGTTTTCAACTACAAAACAAGCTGAGAATTGACCAAAAACTGCTTAACGTTCCAGGGAACGTCCATCGCTAAATTATTTCTTTAAAAAAATGTCTCTATTAATTATATATTATTACATAATCGAATAAAAATATGACATCCACCAAAGAACAACCAAATAAGCCGTACAGACTGACCTAAAATAAAGACTTTTACTCCTACGGTTTAAAACCAAAAACCGTAAGAATCTCCGAAGGTCCCCCGATATATAATACCAATCCCTGGTCTCGGCGCGGCTCTCTCGGCCCTTTTTTTCTCTCTCTCTCTCTCACTCTCTCAGTATCGAAGAATGTAAAAGAAAAAAAAGGAGGGAAAGCCATCGAAGCCGAGGCCAAGTGGCCCGAACTCTCCGTATAAAGCGGTTTTACGGTGAAAACTGTAAAAGATAACCGAAAGTCATGAAATAAGTAAGTATAGAAAGGATAAAGGAAGCGAACGACAGTAAGATGTAGTATCAAATCAACTTCCTTCGCCTTCGAGATTATTTCGCCGTCCTTAAGAACCGCCGCCGCCGCGGCCTCCTATAATACAGGAATCGCCCACATCCGGGAGCTTTCGGAGCTCGATTCCCTTCCGGCCAATGAGAGCGGCAGATTAAAAAAGCTCCCTCTCCCCCTCCGTCTCGCTCCTCTGTTTTTCGCGAAACGTCCGTCCCCGGCGACCGTAACGATAAAGGACACTAAAAACGCATAAAAAACCGGGTTAACGCGCGGCTCGTCAATGATTTCCGAGAGAGCATCCGCCGCTCGAGGAAGCTCAATATTTCCCTTTGTAAGCTTCCTCCGCCCCCCTCCCCCCCCGCCCTCCTCGCGATTACCGCCTCGCCTCGTGTTTTATCTTCATTTTCCTTATGGCTCTGGGGGAGAGATAGAGGGCGCTTTCTCGGGCTTTCCTTCCTGCGCGGCTCCCTCTGCCCTCTCTCTCTCTTCTCCTCGGCGCTAAACGGCGCCGGGAATCAAGATCGCCCGAGTGTGCAATTAAATTCGAGGGGAATAAAGTGCCTCCTCCCCCCCACGAGCAGGGAAGACATGGTTACGCATACGGAGAGCGAGGTTCGGCTTTTTTTTCTCGCTTTCTGTAATTAGACGACGGCCGAGGGGGGAGGAGTAGGAAGACGTTTTGGATGTAAGGATTTGGATTTTCTGCTTTTCTTTTTTTGGACGTTGCTAGGAGGTGCTGACACGGTGGGAGATATTGATAAGGCACGTTTGGAATTGTATGGTGGTATTTTTCGTTGTCAGGAGGGTTTTGACTAAAAATTTGGGCAGAAAAGTTAGTGCATCATGATTCATTGAAGCCGTCGGAATAGTGAAAATTTCTGCTTAAACGATTTAAGTTCTTCATCGTACCTTTAAAATTAATATTATTTTTGTATATTTTAAACTATATCTTTAGTGCTACAGTTTAGTCAAAAAGTAACTGCGAAGGCTTACAGTCTTTTCGTAAGCTCTCGAAATTCCTTTTAAAACAATAAAACATCATCCCCATCGACGAGATATCGCGGCGATAGCAAAACAAGAAAATCACGTGAAAACAAGCTTCGCCTTTTCAATTTATCTAAACGCCATCAAATCAACAATACGCTCGCCGCCGAGGGTATAAAAAAAAAGGCTCTTTCCCTTTCCTCCCCAGTCCCGGCACACATCATCATAACAATTGAAAAAACACGCATCAGCTCTTTTTCCCCCCGAGCGTCCGGCGACGGCTCTCCAAACATCCGAGACACCTTATCAATAAGGGTCAATCAGCCGGTACACACAAGCCGTCCTTCCCGAGGAACACCATCATCTCGCGAGAATCAGCAGCAGCGCAGCTCTCCCTCCCGTCCCATTTCCAGAATTAGTGTCCTCCCGCGCGATTTCCGTCCTTCAAAAAGAGCTCCCCCCTCCCCGATAAGAGCCCCGAAATAAAAAGGCTCATCGGGAGAGAACAGCTCGGCGGGGCCGAATCAGTTGGCGATCGCATCTCCTCTCCCCGCCTTAACCCTCCCGAGATTTGAGGAGCGTCGTGTGGCAGGTCGCGGAAGGAAAAAAGGGACGAAGCCCCCTAGAATTATCGGCCATTAGCCGACTCGAATTGTCAAGATCGGGCGCGGGGGGGAGGGAGGTAGGGGGAGGTAGCCTTTTTCTCCAACTCCAACGGGGCTAACAGCTCTCCGGGCAATCTTGGGCCAATTGCTCTCGGCTCGGCTCAGGCCCTGGAAAATAGAAATGGATTAGCGGCGCCCGGAGTAGTGACGCATTCGAGGCAAGTGCCGCTCCGGTGTGTGCTCCGCAGCGCGGAGTGTATTATAAGCTGCTTGGCTATGTGTGCGCGTGTCTCTGTGTGTGCTCGGGTACGCCGTGCCGCTGACGAGCAGCAATTTTCCTGCGATTTATGCGCGTTAGACACACGTGAGTGCCTCTCCGTGGTATCGGGGCCGCTTCAGCCGCCGCCCCGCGCTCTTTTTCAGCTTATACCTTTTTAGTTTCTAATTCATCGAGTGGCTGGGCTTTTCCGCGCCGGGAAGTGCCTCGCGCTCGCGAGAGCCTTGAATTATGGAGATTTTGCTCGGAGATTCGTTTAAACGATTTTGCTGTTTATTTTCAAGGGCCGAGGAGTCATTCGAGAAGAAAGCCGAACGACGCTCGCCGAGCTTTTAAGATCGAGCTCGACGTACTATTCCGAAGACTCTGTCGGTGGGTATGACAAAATTGACGGTGTAATGGGCTAAAATTATCGTGCATTCGCGAGGTTACGGATCGAAGTGTACGGATATATTTTCAGCATTCTCGGGCCAGCCGGGAGAGGAAAGGGTCTCTAGTTAAATTATGCAATGATTATCGCGAGCTCGGAGAGGAGAGCCGATAAAACCTTGGCGTTATCTCGAAATTAAATTATTATGCACTTTAATATAATGAATGTAATTTTCGAGGAGCATTAAAATAAAATCTCATTAACCACTTTACTTAACAAGCAATCCCTTCCGCGCGGCCTTTTTCAGCCCTTTAAAACCCTTCATCTTCCTATCTCTCTCTCTCTCTCTTTCTCTCTCAAGGACTTTTTTGCAGTCTCGATCCGAGATTCGACGTATAATCGATATTCAATTCAGTAATGTATAGCGACGTTTTCGACGTTGGCCCACTTTTCGAAGCCGACGACTTCGGAACAATCGTTCCTATGGAAAAATCATGTGTGGCGCCGAGGCATTTTTGAATTTTCATAGCTTTCTTTCGATCCCTTATTCTTTTTGCTTTTTAAGGTCGTATTGTCTGCAGGTCAGATAGTCGGGTTTACAATACTAAAAGATAAAAAGATCCACTTTTCGCGGTAAAATTTGAAATGAAAGTACTATTTCAGTAGAAAATAGTCTTATTCTTAAAACATCACTTTCTCGAAGCTTTCAAACGGCATTAAATTTACAGTAACGATTAAAAATTCACAACGCCAAAGCGATTAGCATTAAAGTGCCATTTCCCAAAGACCACTCGTACTTCCTAGCAAGATTCATCAACTCCACTCTAAAGACCACCAACGTCGCGTCCCCCGAAAACCCCGAAAAATCTATCGAACCGAGAGCCATCGAAAATTCAGCGCAGACAAACGTCGGAGCAGTGAACTCTGGGGGAGGGGGGGGGGCGAGGACTGCATTTCGTCGGGGCGCACAATGGGCGCGTCTCTCCTCGACATATATATATATGTACATATATATAGTATATACGTCGCGAGTCTGTTCGCGAAATCCCGGGGAATGTATATACGGGGAGGTGAGGGGGGAAGTCAAACATCGCTCAAACGAAAGGCTGCGCAATGATATCTCGCCGGGTAAACAAATACGAATGAATTTCCGCGCTTCCTGCAGCTCCGCTCCTTTTATTATCCCGAAGAAGCGCCGGCCGCCTCCGATACGTTATACGTTCAATCAAGCAATCGGCTAAAGTGCAACGAGAGATATATAAGAGGCCGAGAGAGGGGCGTATATAGACGCCGCCGTAATGTATCTATATACGTCGGATGGAGGTTCGCCTCCCGAGGAGGGCCGGACGAGCTAACGAAAGTAGCATTTGTATCGTTAGAGGAGTTTATTCAGCGCGCGCTTCGCTGCGCGCGTATATAAGGAACAAATATGGCCGGATCGCGAGGAGGAGGAGGAGGTACGATTGCTATCGAGCTTCTTGATTTCTGATTTTCGGAAAAATTCATTTGGCTCTTGCCGCGCGAGCTTTTGATATGTGATGAATTAGTCGGTGCATTCATCGGGCGGAAAAGGGTTGGAATTGATATACGTATTCTAAAATAGAATCTAAGTTTGAATAATAGTGCGGGCAATGAGAATTATTTCAAAATGGAATTATTTAATATAGTACAAGGAAAATCTATAATCTCCACTGTTGCAAATATAGACTCCTCTAAAGGGAATTCAATTCTCTATTCTATCGGGTTAATTTTAAAATTAATTTTCATCGGATAGTTATACAGGAGCCGCTAAATTTATTATTACACCAGTTTAGTTATTACAAAGGTAATGACATTATATTTACAAAGTAATTCAGCAGAGCAGGATACTCCTGTGCGCTGATCCGGTTATAGTAATATATCTTAAGAACTAAAAATATATCTAAAACTAAAATTTCAATGCGCGTATAAACACTACTCAAAAATTACAACAACTTTTCAAAAGCCTCTCGAAATTATTACAAATACCCAACTCGACCCACTTGCCCCGGAAACTTTTCCAAATTAGTACCTCGAAACCATTATATCCAAGCCCTTCCTCTCCCGCAAAAGCCCACCGCAATTCCCGCAAAGAGAAACTCGCCCATCTCCCCCGCCGCCGCCTCGAGATAAATCATCTTCGAGCATTTAGTCAACGTCAGCCGGCGATCGAATAAGAGTGTGATAAATGCGGCCCGGCAAATTATCCATCATTATCATCATTAGCCCGGCGACACGTACAGCTCTCTCTCTCTCTCTCTCGCGGAAGGCAGACAGGCGGCGGCGGCGGCAGCCCGGCATTTCAATACACAGATTACAAAGGATTATTCGCGCGGCGCGCGCACATGCAGCTCGCGAGCGGGGCTCTTAATTAATTTGCGCTTAAAGCTCTCTCTTCCTCCCCCCGTCTGCGCAGCCGCGCGCACATGTGTTTATACGTAATCTAGCGATGGAGAGAGAGAGAGAGAGGACTTCCAGCCTGACGATGGCCCACCTTTGGCTCACGTGTATATATACACTCCCCGGCGACGGAATTGTGCTGGAATAGTAACGCGGCTCCGCGATGAGCTCTGCGCCGCGAGAGCGTTTTGACGTGGGATGTCTGCTTTGCGGCGGATTGCGACGGGAGAGAGAGAGAGAGAGAGCTGCTGGGCTAATTAGCTGCCGCCCCCCCCCTCCCTCTTTTTTTTCTCGGGGACACGCGCGAGAGGCTGCCGCGACGGCGGATCGTTTGCTTTGGCTGTCTTAATTATTTAATGGTCGTTATCATGAGTAGGTGAATTCGGGTGGTTGATTACGAGGCTGAAAGGGGCTGCGGCGGGATGATTCCGGAGCATTGTATTACGTCTTTGTGGTAAAGAAGTAATATTCTGTTGGGACAGCGATACATCACTAAATAACATTTTAATACCCTGATGGAAATGTTAAGTAGTTTTTAGCCAATTCTTAGCTTATTTTGTAGTTGGAAACGAAAAATTGCTATAATTTTTTGTCATTATTAAATAATTAAATATGTTTGCTCGTGAATATTTCAGTGTAATGATATTTCATCTTTTAAAATAAACGTTAACCAGCCTCAACTGGTTAATTTTCTACCAGGGTAACAGTCACCTTAAACGCTTTTTCATCGTAATTTAATTCTAAAGTTAAAAAAAAAGCACTGCAACGCGTTCGTTCCCTTAACCCAATCCCTTCTCCGATCCAAACCTCAACCCTCGAAAACCGAGTTCCATTCAAAGGCGCAACAAACCCCCCCTCCCGAAAGTCCGCAAAGTCGTCGTCAAACGTTCATTGTTAAATCGCGAGCTTTAATTCCGATAGTCGAGCCAAGCGGCGCATCTTATTCACCCGCATTCAGCGGCGACGCGCGACGACGCACGGTACAAGTGCGCCCGGGTAATACAGGCCGGCTTGTTCCGTGTTAATTACAACCCCGGCGCGCGAGTGTATATGTACCCCATAACTGGCGGAGTTCGGGTATACCTGCCTGCCTGCCTGGCTGCCTCCCGCTGCAGTTGCCTAATTGTGGTTTTAATACTGAAATTTAGACGAGGAGCTGCGTGCGGCTCGTCGATGCGGCCGTATAATTGCGCCTTTATGCGCGCGCGAGAGCTCGCCGCGAGCGGCGTTAAGTGCTTATGATTTTATCAGCCGAGCTGCTACCGCTTTTTCGACGACGAGCCAAGATGCTGTTTGCTCTGCGCGCGGCCGAATCTCGGACTGAATTTTTGATGCCGGGGTTTGCGGCCGACGGGGAGGGGGGAGGTTCTGAGGTGGTGTGATGCATTTTGGATAATTAGGGCGGGTTGCTTAGTGATGAGCTTTACGTAAGACTCGCTGTGTTTGGGGGGAGGCGAACGCGGCGGTGCTGATTCTGGGGATGAAATTTTTAGTGGCTGGCGAATGTTCGGTTTTTGCGTTTGGTGTTTTACACTGAGAGAAAGAAAGGAGTAAAAATTACTATTCTGTATCGTAACTTCAGATATGAGAAGAAAAAAAAGATTTTTACTATTTAAATAGTAAATATTA